>CM023450.1:173069218-173172876 GCA_013339765.2 Haemaphysalis longicornis
GACGCTTAAGGGTGGTAGCCAGCGCCACTCTGACTACACGGGGAGGAGACCTTCTTTTCAACCCCCGGGGCGTGACTCAAACGTCTACAGCCTGTCATGAGTGGGTAACTGGCGGGAAGCCCTCTTATGGTACCTAGGCATCAAGGCTGCCAGAACCGAGCCCCTCGCTAGGCTTTCGCAGAATAATATAGTAAGGAAATGAGGGGCTCGTTGAGGAAATACAGAAACATAGGTCGGCAGTCTACAACGCCAAAGGAGGCATAGGGGTGTGGTTAGGCTCTATTTTTTACTACGATTAATGATGTTAAGATTTATTTTTAAATATAAGGAAGAACGAAAGAAAGAAAAACACGCGCCCAGAGTGGGGACCGAACCCACGCCTTTCGATTAGATCTCGAATGCCTTGCCAATTCGGCTATCTGGGCGACTGTGTTCTCCTTCACTTTCTGGGCTATTTATATTTACTAGAAGTGCATCTGACGCTTGAGGGTGGTAGCCAGCGCCACTCTGACTACACGGGGAGAAGGGACCGTCTTTTCAACCCCCGGGGCGTGATTTAAACGTCTACAGCCTGTCATGAGTGGGTAACTGGCGGGAAGCCCTCTTATGCTACCTAGGCATCAAGGCTGCCAGAACCGAGACCCTCGCTAGGCTTTCGCAGAATAATATAGTAAGGAAATGAGGGGCTCGTTGAGGAAATACAGAAACATAGGTCGGCAGTCTACAACGCCAAAGGAGGCATAGGGGTGTGGTTAGGCTCTATTTTTTACTACGGGTAATGATGTTAAGATTATTTCTAAATATAAGGAAGAAAGAAAGAAAAACACGGTTCTGGCAGCCTTGATGCCTAGGTAGCATAAGAGGGCTTCCCGCCAGTTACCCACTCATGACAGGCTGTAGACGTTTGAGTCAAGCCCCGGGGGTTGAAAAGAAGGTGCCCTTCTCCCCGTGTAGTCAGAGTGGCGCTGGCTACCACACTCAAGCGTCAGATACACTTCTAGTAAATATAAATAGCCCAGAAAGTGAAGGAGAACACAGTCGCCCAGATAGCCGAATTGGTAAGGCATTCGAGATCTAATCGAAAGGCGTGGGTTTGGTCCCCACTCTGGGCGCGTGTTTTTCTTTCTTTCTTTCTTCCTTATATTTAAAAAAATCTTAACATCATTAACCATAGTAAAAATAGAGCCTAACCACACCCCTATGCCTCCTTTGGCGTTGTAGACTGCCGACCTATGTTTCTGTATTTCCTCAACGAGCCCCTCATTTCCTTACTATATTATTCTGCGAAAGCCTAGCGAGGGTCTCGGTTCTGGCAGCCTTGATGCCTAGGTAGCGTAAGAGGGCTTCCCGCCAGTTACCCACTCATGACAGGCTGTAGACGTTTGAGTCACGCCCCGGGGGTTGAAAAGAAGGTCCCCTTCTCCCCGTGCAGTCAGAGTGGCGCTGGCTACCACCCTCAAGCGTCAGATACACTTCTAGTAAATATAAATAGCCCAGAAAGTGAAGGAGAACACAGTCGCCCAGATAGCCGAATTGGTAAGGCATTCGAGATCTAATCGAAAGGCGTGGGTTCGGTCCCCACTCTGGGCGCGTGTTTTTCTTTCTTTCTTTCTTCGTTATATTTAAAAATAAATCTTAACATCATTAACCGTAGTAAAGAATAGAGCCTAACCACACCCCTATGCCTCCTTTGGCGTTGTAGACTGCCGACCTATGTTTCTGTATTTCCTCAACAAGCCCCTCATTTCCTTACTATATTATTCCGCGAAAGCCTAGCGAGGGTCTCGGTTCTGGCAGCCTTGATGCCTAGGTAGCATAAGAGGGCTTCCCGCCAGTTACCCACTCATGACAGGCTGTAGACGTTTGAGTCACGCCCCGGGGGTTGAAAAGAAGGTCCCCTTCTCCCCGTGTAGTCAGAGTGGCGCTGGCTACCACCCTCAAGCGTCAGACACACTTCTAGTAAATATAAATAGCCCAGAAAGTGAAGGAGAACACAGTCGCCCAGATAGCCGAATTGGTAAGGCATTCGAGATCTAATCGAAAGGCGTGGGTTCGGTCCCCACTCTGGCCGCGTGTTTTTCTTTCTTTCTCTCTTCTTTTTTTAAAAAATAAATCTTAACATCATTAACCGTAGTAAAAAATAGAGCCTAACCACACCCCTATGCCTCCTTTGGCGTTGTAGACTGCCGACCTATGTTTCTGTATTTCCTCAACGGGCCCCTCATTTCCTTACTATATTATTCCGCGAAAGCCTAGCGAGGGTCTCGGTTCTGGCAGCCTTGATGCCTAGGTAGCATAAGAGGGCTTCCCGCCAGTTACCCACTCATGACAGGCTGTAGACGTTTGAGTCACGCCCCGGGGGTTGAAAAGAAGGTCCCCTTCTCCCCGTGTAGTCAGAGTGGCGCTGGCTACCACCCTCAAGCGTCAGATACACTTCTAGTAAATATAAATAGCCCAGAAAGTGAAGGAGAACACAGTCGCCCAGATAGCCGGATTGGTAAGGCATTCGAGATTTAATCGAAAGGCGTGGGTTCGGTCCCCACTCTGGACGCGTGTTTTTCTTTCTTTCTTTGTTCCTTATATTTAAAAATAAATCTTAACATCATTACCAGTAGTAAAAAATAGAGCCTAACCACACCCCTATGCCTCCTTTGGCATTGTAGACTGACGACATATGTTTCTGTATTTCCTCAACGAGCTCCTCATTTCCTTACTATATTATTCCGCGAAAGCCTAGCGAGGGTCTCGGTTCTGGCAGCCTTGATGCCTAGGTAGCATAAGTGGGCTTCCCGCCAGTTACCCACTCATGACAGGCTGCAGACGTTTGAGTCACGCCCCGGGGGTTGAATAGAAGGTCCCCTTCTCCCCGTGTAGTCAGAGTGGCGCTGGCTACCACCCTCAAGCATCAGATACACTTCTGGTAAATATAAATAGCCCAGAAAGTGAAGGAGAACACAGTCGCCCAGATAGCCGAATTGGTAAGGCATTCGAGATCTAATCGAAAGGCGTGGGTTCGGTCCCCAATCTGGACGCGTGGTTTTTCTTTCTTTCTTTCTTCCTTATATGTAAAATAAATCTTAACATCATTAACCGTAGTAAAAAATAGAGCCTAACCACAGCCCTATGCCTCCTTTGGCATTGTAGACTGACGACGTATGTTTCTGTATTTCCTCAACGAGCCCCTCATTTCCTCACTATATTATTCTGCGAAAGCCTAGCGAGGGTCTCGGTTCTGGCTGCCTTGATGCCTAGGTAGCATGAGAGGGCTTCCCGCCAGTTACCCACTCATGACAGGCTGCAGACGTTTGAGTCACGCTCCGGGGGTTGAAAAGAAGGTCCCCTTCTCCCCGTGTAGTCAAAGTGGCGCTGGCTACCACCCTCAAGCGTCAGATACACTTCCAGTAAATATAAATAGCCCAGAAAGTGAAGGAGAACACAGTCGCCCAGATAGCCGAATTGGTAAGGCATTCGAGATCTAATCAAAAGGCGTGGGTTCGGTCCCCAATCTGGGCGCGTGTTTTCTTTCTTTCTTTCTTCCTATATGTAAAAATAAATCTTAACATCATTTACCGTAGTAAAAAGTAGAGCCTAACCACACCCCTATGCCTCCTTTGGTGTTGTAGACTGCCGGCATATGTTTCTGTATTTCCTCAACGAGCCCCTCATTTCCTCACTATATTATTCTGCGAAAGCCTAGCGAGGGTCTCGGTTCTGGCAGCCTTGATGCCTAGGTAGCTTGAGAGGGCTTCCCGCCAGTTACCCACTCATGACAGGCTTTAGACGTTTGAGTCACGCCCCGGGGGTTGAAAAAAAGGTCCCCTTCTCCCCGTGTAGTCAGAGTGGCGCTGGCTACCACCCTCAAGCGTCAGATACACTTCTAGTAAATATAAATAGCCCAGAAAGTGAAGGAGAACACAGTCGCCCAGATAGCCGAATTGGTAAGGCATTCGAGATTTAATCGAAAGGCGTGGGTTCGGTCCCCACTCTGGGCGCGTTTTTCTTTCTTTCTTTGTTCCTTATATTTAAAAATAAATCTTAACATCATTACCAGTAGTAAAAAATAGAGCCTAACCACACCCCTATGCCTCCTTTGGCGTTGTAGACTGCCGACCTATGTTTCTGTATTTCCTGAACGAGCCCCTCATTTCCTTACTATATATATATATATATAGTATATATATATTATATATTATATATATATATATCTGCGATGCAGCGATGGGCGTAGAGGTAGAACACCCGCCTCGCGTGCAGAAGATCCGTGGTTCGAATCCCGGTGCCTGACAATTCCCACCGGATTAAAAAAAAAATCCGCTATTGATGGAATAGCACAAAGGGGCTTGGGGTGCGGCCCCCGGCGACCATTGCCGGTAATGCACTCCCTCACCAGAGCAGGATTGGCCACCCTGGTGTAGTAACGGCCCTGGTGTAGTAACGGCCCTCAGTCCCCAGCGGCTGCGAAGCAACTGACCACGGCGGCGGTCAGACCTGTGACGCAGCAGAGTGTGCTAAGAATCCCTGGATCCGGACAGGCCGCCAATGGAATCTGAACCTGGCAACGTTTAACGCGCGAACCTCATCTAGCGAAGCAAGTTTCGAGGGGTTGCTCGAGGAACAAGAGGGCATTAAATGGGATGTAATAGGGCTTAGCGAGAATAGGAGGGCAGGCGAAGCCTTTACGGTGCTGAAAAATGTACACGCCCTATGTTACCGTGATCTAGAGGACAGAAGAGAACTGGGAATGGGATTTCTATTCATAGCGTGCAACATAGACGAATACTATAGCGTTAACGAACGGGCAGCAGGACTTGTAATTAGAGTCAATAAGAGGTACAAGCTCAAGGTGGTACCAAGCTACGCGCCCACATCCAGCCACGACGACCAAGTTGTGGAACGCCTCTATGAAGATGTGGAATCGGTAATGGCTAAATTAAAGACACAGTATACCGTAGTTATGGGGGACCTCAATGCTAAATTAGGCAAGAATCAGGCTGGAGACAAGGCAGTTGGGAACTATGGTCTGGGCTGAAGAAATAGCAGGGGGGACCTACCAGTTGAGTTTGCAGAACGGAATAACCTCCGCATAATGAATACCTTCTTCTGTAAACTGGAGAGTCGGAAGTGGACCTGGAGGAGCCCGAATGGGGAGCACAAAATTGAAATAGACTTCCTATTATGCGATAACCCTGGCGTCGTGCAGGATGTGGAAGTGCTCGGAAGGGTAAGGTGTAGTGACCACCGTATGGTAAGATCTCGAATTAGGGTAGATTTCAGGAGAGACCGCAACAAGCTAGTACGAAAGAAGCCGATAAACGAACTAACAGTAAGACGTAAAGTAGAAGAATTCAGGATCGCGCATCAGAACCGATATTCCGCCCTTAACGACGAAGCCGAGCTTACGACACAGGAAGCCAGCGACAACCTTACACGCATCATCATGGAGTGTGCATTAGAATTCGGGGGCACTATGGCTAGACAGGATACTGATAAACTTTCACATGAGACGAAAGATCTAATCAGAAAACGGCAAACCATGAGAATCTCCACCGCAGCTGACAGAATAGAACCAGCCGAGCTCTCGAAGTTAATCAATAGGCGTAAGACAGCTGACGTATGGAAGTATAATATGGAGAGGATCGAATATGCTGTAAAGAACGGAGGTAGCCTGAAAGCAGTGAAGAGATGTCTTGGCGTGGGGAAAATCAGATGTATGCACTTAAGGATAAGCAAGGCAATGTCATCACAAATAGGGATAAAATAGTCACAGTGGCCGAGGAGTTCTATAGGGATCTGCACAGTAGCCGGGACATACAGGATAATGACGAACGAGACAGTACTTCAGAGGAGATAGACATCCCACCAGTAACGACCGAAGAAGTAAGGAAGGCTTTGAAAGAAATGAAAGGGGGCAAAGCACCTGGTGAGGATCAGATAACAGCAGACCTCCTGAAGGATGGCGGAGAAATTGTACTTCAAAAACTGGCAAACCTGTATACGCAATGCCTAATGACCGCAATGGTACCGGAATCTTGGAAGAACGCGAACATCATCCTAATCCATAAGAAAGGCGACATGAAGGACTTGAAAAATTACAGGCCGATCAGCTTACTGTCAGTCGTCTACAAGGTATTTACCAAGGTAATCGCTAACCGAATCTCTGCAGCCTTAGATTTCAGTCAACGTAAAGAACAAGCAGGGTTCCGTAAAGGTTATTTAACAATGGACCACTATTCACACGATCAATCAGGTGATAGAGAAGTGCGCTGAGTGTACTGAACCCCCATATATAGCCTTCATAGATTATGAGAAAGCATTTGACTCGGTCGAAACCCTAGCCGTCATTCAGGCATTACGGAACCAGGAGGTAGATGAGCATTATGTAAGAATACTAGAGGATATCTAGAGTGGGTCTACAGCTACCATCATCCTTCATAGGAAGAGCAGTAAAATACCTATAAGGAAGGGTGTCAGACAAGGAGACACAATCTCTCCAATGTTATTTACAGCATGCTTACAAGAAGTATTCCGAACGTTGGATTGGGAACAGGTGGGAGTAAGGGTTAATGGAGAATACCTCAGTAACCTCAGATTTGCTGATGACGTTGCCTTGCTAAGTAACTCGGGGGACGAATTGCAAAGCATGCTTTCCGCAATGGGCGAACAGAGTAGAACCGTGGGCCTGAAAATTAATATGCAGAAAACTAAAGTAATGATCAATAACCTCGGGACAGCACAGTAGTTTGAGATAGGTGGCGAGGCAGTGGAAGTGGTAAGCGAATATATCTACTTAGGCCAAGTTGTGACCCCAGATCCCAACCATGAGGCAGAGATAATTAGAAGGATCAGAATGGGGTGGGGTGCATATGGCAGACATCCTCAGATAATGAATAGCAGCCTACCATTGTCGCTGAAGAAGAAAGTGTATGACAGCTGCATCTTACCAGCATTCACGCACTGATATGTAAAATGATAGGTGTAACATTAAGGGACAAGAAGAGAGCGGAGTGGGTCAGAGCTAACTGGTGTTAAGGACATATTAGTAGAAATTAAGAAGAAGGAAATGGACGTGGGCAGGGCATGTAATGCGAAGGCAAGATAACCGCTGGTCATTAAGTGGTAACAGAGTGGATCCCTAGAGAAGGCAAGCGTTGCAGGGGGCGGCAGCAAGTTAGATGGGCAGATGAGATACGGCGTTTGCGGGGATAAATTGATCACAGTTGGCACAGGACCGAGGTAATGGAGAATAATGGGAGAGGCCTTTGCCCTGCAGTGGGCGTAGATAGGCTGGTGATGATGATTATATATATATATATATATATAGTATATATATATATATGTGTAGAGTATATATATATATGTGTACTATATATATATATATCTATAGTATATATACTATATATATTTATATAGTATATATATATATATATATATATATATATATATATATATATATATATAATATCTATATATATATATATATATTCATATATATTGTCACGTTGCCAAAAACGTCGCGGTTGTCTTCAGTGAAAACAAGTTTATTGTAGCGAACTTGTGCTCCCCTAAATACTCAAAAGAATACAGAGGCGGCGAAGCAGCGGTCAACAGTTGCTTGTGCAGGCGAGGATCGTCAAAACGAATGCCGCGACGTCTGCCCTGCAGGCTTTTATCTTTCGGCGCGAGTATTTCTGGAACCGTCGATTTACATTCGTAACATTGTAGATCAGAGAAGATTATTCTGACCTAGTGACGTTAAGATGAAACAGTCTGCTTATCTGAATGAGATAATAAAATATAAAGAATGAACAACGCGCTTCGCTTGGGACACGGATAAGAGAGCCGGGCTTGGCCGGACAGTAAAACAAACAATAAATAAACAAACCCACACGTGGTTTGCGGCATTAATCCCCCTCTAAGAGTGCATCGACCCGATGCTAAAACAAAAGACAATGCAAACAAACAACAACAAAGTCGGCCATCTTGCATAGTAAGGTTTAAAGCGAACCACGCGTACGACTCCGGGCCGCGTGCTTCGTCCTGATGTTCTGGAATGAGTATCAGGGATCACCTCGTATGTGAGTTTCCCGACACGTCGTAGAATCTGGTAGGGTCCGAAATACCGTCGCAGAAGCTTTTCACTGAGTCCGCGCCGTCGGATAGGAGTCCAAATCCAAATGTGATCCCCTGGGTGGTACTTGGCGTCTTGGCGTCGGAGGTTGTAGCGCCCGGCATCTACCAGCTGCTGGTCAGTTCTACGAATTCGAGCGAGCTGGCGGGCCTCCTACGCACGCTGAAGGTATCCTTGGACGTAGGGGTTGAGGTCGTTGTCTTCTACATGCGGAAGCATGGCGTGGGGCATCGTAGTCGCCCGTCTTCCGTAGACAAGCTCAAACGGCGTCATCTGCGTAGTTTACTGGATAGCCGTGTTGTACGCAAACGTGGCATACGGGAGCACTTCGTCCCATGTCTTATGTTCAACGTCGACGTACATTGACAGCATATTGACAGTCACCACGCCGACCCTCTCCGCACCGCCCCCCCCCCCCCCGCTCCCCCCCACCGACCCCCTCGTTTTGCAGACGCCGGCCACAACAAGGTTCCACTCAGGGGCGAAGGATGTGTTCTACGAACTTATAAGGGACAAAAAAGGGGGAAAAAAGAAAAAAACAGTTATGGCATGATTATTCCTTCCACCCTCCTTTATAACATCTCAGGGTGGTTACGTCAGTTTCTAAAGCAACTCAATCTCCCTGTGGTTTAATTTATTCCTTCGGCAAACGTCCGAAATTTATGTATAAAGAAGGATTCTCTTTGTTCCCGCGCGTATGTGCAGCGGAAGCCGGACTGAATTAAGACGGCCTGTATTTTTGCAAACGAGTGACCCGGGAGTCGGAGATGCCTGGACAGCGGAAGGTCGGGGAGACCCTTCACGTGTTACTTGCGATTGTTAAAGCTTTTGCGGAAAGATGTTTTTGTTTGGCCGATATATTCCTCCTCACAGACAAGGCAGCGGAGTTTGTAGAATATATTAGGGGTGTCGCAGTTGAGATGGTCTTTGATTTTCTATTTAAAGGTTGACCTGGTGACCTGGGCAACATTAGTGCTCTCCATATGGGGACAAATTTTTCAGCGCGGCTTCCCTTATGGCCGGCAGGGTAGAGTTAGCTCAGGTACTTCTGTTTTTTCCCTGACCAAAAGGTCCTCCAAGATTCTGGCCCGTCTGTACACAGGACGGGGCTGAAAAACTGAAAAACAGCCGACAAGTGCTCACTCTGCCTTATGATATTAAAATGTCGTCTCAGGATGTTGTTTACTTGGGAAGTTTTGGACGAGTACGTAAGGACTAAGTTAGTCTCATGGTGGGTTGCTTTTAGGGAATCAGTCAGACTATCTTCTCTTTGTAAATTGCGTGCTCGGCTAATCGGATGGTCGATAATTTCTTATGGATATTTCTGACCAATCACAGCGGTCTTTAGTTCCTCAGCATTTTTTTCGAAATCGTCCCATCCAGAGCATATCCTGTGGTACCGGTGTGCTTGTGAGTAGGTTATACGTGTTTTACAATGGCGGGGATGGCTGCTGTAGAAGTGAAGATATCGTTGGCGGTCAGTGAGCTTCCTGTACAATGTTTTTGAGACTCTCCCTTGGTCCAATATGAGCATGACATCCAAAATATTTATGGTTTCGGTTGATATCTGATAGGTCAGTTTGATTGATAGATGCAGATAGTTGATTTCTGAAATGAATTCCCTGATGCTTGCCTCATCATTATTCCAAATGAAGAAGATGTCATCGAGGAATCATTTATAAATGATAGGTTTTGCACAGCATTTTGTTATGAACTCTGTTTCTAATGACGCCATAAAGATATTGGCGTAGGTAGGTGCCATTTTGGTACTCATGGCTGTGCCGTTATTTTGGAGGTCGTGGCTATTGTCGAATTAAAAGTGATTGTACTCAAGGACGAGGTGTAGGAGGGTTTTCAGTGTTCGAGGGGTTACGTCCAAGCAGAAATTAGAGTCACCGTTGCATGAGGCTGCGGCAAGGATGCCATCAGAGTGAGGAATGTTAGTGTACACGGACGTAACAGCCATGGTGACGAGAAAACTGCCGGTTGGGATCTCGAGGCCTGAAACCTCGCGGAGAAAGTGGTCTGTATCCTTTACGTATGAGGGGAAAGTCTGCGGGATGTCTTTACTTAGGCGGTCAATGAAACTGGATATTTTTCCCTTGCCGTTCTATTGCTGGATACAATGGGGCTACCAGGATTGTTTTCTTTGTGTATTTTAGGTAGGAGATAAAAACGTCGTGGCTTAGAATTTTGGGGTAGCATCGCTTCATACATCGGATCGGTTATTTTCCATTACGCAGGAAGGACTTGAGTGTATCCAAAATTTCAGCTTCAAATCGCAATGTTAAGTCGTCTGTTAGCTTGTGTTAGAATGTTTCGTCAGCTAGCGGTCGCTGTCCCTCGTTTAGATAGTCAGTCTTGTTCACAATTACCACAGCCCTGCCTTTGTCTGCAGGTATTATTACAATGGCAGTATCCTTACTGAGGCACTTCATTGCTTCACGCTCGTTCCTAGCGAGGTTGCTGCGGATGGGCAACCGTTTTTTGAACTCTGATTATATCTTTTTGCACGGCCGAAATGTATATATTCAAGTGCTTATCCCGTTGCTCATTTGGGGTCCACATTTTGTCTGAAGGGGCAGGAAGTAATTGTTTGCTTTCAGTTGGACGCCCATGAAAGTATTCCCGAAGGCGCATCTTTCTCGCAAAGTTGTCCAGGTCCTGATAAAGTTCGAATTCATTAACGTTTCCCGATGAAGGACAGAAGTTTTTGACCTTTGACTGTAATTTGATTTTCGCTGGAGAGAGCTCCCTACTTGAGATTTTCACAACGTTAGAATGCGAGTGCTTGCGCTCAGCGGGAGAGGGCTGTTTATTTGGGAGGTTCAAGACGTTAGAGCACTTAAGGCTGTTTTTTGAGTCGCATAGAGTCTCTTGTCCTCCCTTGGCCTCACCCCGCAACCACCATCAGAGCGCCGTCCTCCCCGCAAATTGAAATTTTGTCCCGTTTGCATTTTTTCGCCTATTGGTTTTCCGCAATTTTTTGTTTTTTATCTTCGTATTTTTCCAAATCAGATTGTTCTGGATTAGAGAGAATTGCTTCCTGGCGTTTTACGAGTTCAGCTGATCTGCGTTCCTCGGCCTTCCGACTGCTGTGCCTCATAACCGATTTCGTCACGCTCACGGACGCGTCATTTAGGATCTTTTTCCCAACACCTTTCCCTTGGTGTCACTAAACGTAGACATTGAAGGTGACAACCGTAGCTGGAGACCCTTGGGTGCCGAATTACTCTTGATATAGGAATTCAGATAGGGGGCATGTGAGGTAAATTGTACTTTTTTTTCCACAGTTTTTCGTAATGAGAGGAATGATTTGGCCACTTCACGCCAGATTGGACTTCACCTGAGCCGTCCCACTGTCTATTTGTCGCCCCCGATGCCCTGCGCGAGCCACCTGGGCGTAGCTGAGTCGGCCGGCCGGCAGCGCTGCAGGCCCCTCAGCCGCCGCAGCACCCGTCGTGGGGCGTCGTCGCGGGGATATTCGGCGAGCGCCGCCCACGATTTCGAAGCTCAATTCGTCCTTTTGGGGCTGTGGGGGCCTCTGCGGGAGCACAGGAAAGTCCAAAAGTCCGGTGACGGCCAGGGTAGCTGCACAATGCGAGGCGTGGTCCGCGCACTCCCGTAAGAAAGGGTGAGCCCGCATAGCAGGTGGAATGGTAATTGGTGGTGACCTCAACTGTAACTTGTTAGAAGTGAACACAACGACTAATGAACTTTTATTACTGCTAGAATAAAATAATATTAAGAATGTAATTTCTGAACCTACGCGCATTACGCTGGAAGCTGAAACTCTTTTAGATCTCTTTATTACACAGGCTGAGGTACAAAATATAAAAGCCGGAGTTATCGAAAATACCGTTAGTGATCATCTTCCGATTTATATGTTCCTAAAGGCTAATCCCCAATGCAAGAAGATTTATTCATCCTCTACAGTTCTGAATGAGGACATCACTGATACTACCCTGAATGCTTTCAGGGAACGAATTACTTTAATAAACTGGCATGATGTATTAACCTCGCACAATGCAAATGAAGCCTACAATATTTTTATTGACAAATTTACTTCTGTCTATAAAGAGTACTTTAAATTAAAAAAAAAAACGTGTGAAATCTGAGAAAATACGTGAACCTTGGGTCACCACAGAATGCCTCGAGATGATCCGCAAGAAGAACTTCTTGTACGCGCAATTTATAAAACTCTGGAAGCCAGAAGATTTTAAATGTTTTAAAAAATACAGAAACCTTGTAACTAAAGCGTTGCGAAATGCAAAGCGGGACTACTTCACGAACCTACTGAATGAGGTCACTGTGAGACATCCCGATAAAACATGGCGTTCACTAAACACACTTTTAAACCGGTCGCGAACGTGCAACGAGATAACCCAAATCGAACACAACGGTGCTGTTCTTAGTTGCGTACACCTGGCAGATGAGTTTAACTCTTATTTTACTAACCTAGTTAAAAGCAAACAAGACGAATCTATCAGGCAGTTTCTGACAACGCCTAATGAAAATTGCGTATTTTTGAGCCCAACGACTCAAAAGGAAATTTTCGCAGTTTTTATTTCGCTCTGAGCAACTCGAGTCCAGGGATGTTGATGGCATTTGCATAAGACCAATAAAGTATTGTGCTTGACTGTATTTTAACAGCATTGGAACATATTTATAACCTATGCTTGCACTCTGGGGTGGTTTCAGGCAAATGGAAACGGGCTAAAGTGGTAGTTATATACAAATCTGGAGATAAAAACAATTTTTCAAACTACCGTCCGATTTCTATACTTCCTGCATTTTCAAAAGCTCTAAAAAAGATTATATCAATACGAGTCAATTCTTTCTATGACAAGAATAATATATTATCAACTCAGCAGTTTGGCTTTAGAAAAGGCTAGATCGACAGAGCTAGCATACTAACAACAAAAAGACATTATCCTACAATCATTCGAAGATAAGAAACTAAACCATGGGTATTTCGTTGATTTCTCAAAAGCATTTGATTCTCTTAATCACCATTCACTATTTATTAAAACTTGAACACTATGGTTTCCGCGGTGTTGCCTTGGCATTATTCAGATCATACCTTGACAATAGGGAAACAGTGTGTTTTGATCAATGAATGTATGTCTAAATTTATGAAACTAACCGCTGGCGTTCCTCAGGGTAGTACACTCGGGCCACTACTTTTTAACCATATGTAATGATGTCGTAAACATAACTACTGAAGCTACATTTATTATCTATGCCGATGATACGAGCATCTTTATACAATCTAAAGATCCCCATGAACTTTGCCAAATGGCGAACGCTACATTGGACGATCTAAATATATGGAGTGAGGCAAATTCACTTAAAATAAATACCACGAAAGCAAAGCAGTTGTGTTTACCCCCTCCCAGAAGCGTTTATATTATCAGTTTTGCGTTCGAACTTGGCTTAACAACATCGAAGTAGTGTCAGAAATTAAAACACTTTGGGGTAATCTTTAATCAGAATATGTCTTGGACTTCGCATGTGAACCGAGTGCTCAGTTCTCTGGCTAAGATTTCAGGCGCTCTTTGCAGAGTCCGTTATGTTTTACCTGAGAAATTTAAGTTATTAGTTTTCAAAACTCTTTTTTGCTCCCAGATAAATTATTGTACCTTGGTCTGGGGAACTACCTCAAAACAAAATATAAATAGGATTTACTCAGCCCAAAGAAAGTCCCTCCGACACATAGCAACCAGCCAACCTAAGCTATCATTCACCCGTTGACCATCTTTTCCATTCCTATAAGGTTTTGCCGTTTACTTCTTTATACAATTTCAATTTACTCATCAGGTACAAAAACTGCCTCAAGCATAATAACACAACATTTTTATCTCTATCCAGTTTGCAGAGTGTCCTTGAAACTGGGTATTCTTTTCGAAATAATGGTAATTGGATGATTCCGTTTTGTAGGACCAACCACGGCCTGGATATGGTTAAAAACCGTGTACCACGAATTCTAAATGAATTCGCCTCCAAAGGAATTAAATTATTTAGTATTACACCCACTCAACTGAAACTTTATTACCTTCACAAACATTTGTAAACACCGCTTTTTTTTTCCTTCGTTTCTTTGAATTGCTATGCATTGTTTCATTTGTATTTGCCATTCTGCGTTTGTAACGTGATCCCAATGTGTTGCAGTTCTTTTTCCCCCCCGCACGGGGCACCTTGAGCAATCTTGGTGACGGTACTGGCGATACCGCGGACCCCGAGCCCCCAAACATACGCTGGATCCAACCGTGGCAATGTGTTTATAGGTGGAGGGTTAGAAACCACGAACGGTGGCCGTCGGAGCCCAGGTCAAGCTCCGGCGGATGGGCTCCCTGTCTGTTACCAGGCAGGAGCTCCCGGGACCTCCTCAGCTATCAGGGTAAGGTTGTGGAAGAAAGTACCCCCGTCCCCTGCTTTCCAATGTATCATATGGCATTTTCACACCCCCCCTCCAAACGTGATCGGTCCCTGAAAAGGGGCCACACCGAAGTATCTTTTCCTCCTTTGTCTTCGATCTCCATTCCAAAGCCCGATAATTTCTCGTGCTTCCTGGTAATGGAATCCCTGGATAAATCAAACCCATCACTTCCCAGTCTGTCTTTATCATTTCCAAGTTTCTTGAAAGCCTTGTAGGCAAATCGTACAAGGCTAAAAAGCTCACAACGGGAGAAGTCCTAATTGAAGTTCAAAACAAAGCAACAATCTTGTAACCTCTTGAAGCAAACGCGCATGGTCGATGTCGACATCAGATCACGCCCCATCGCAGTCTTAATAGCTGCCAGGGCGTGATCTCTGATAGAGATCTAATGAATGAGACTGAAGCAGATCTGCTGGAAGGGCTTAGCGATCAGGGCGTAACAGCTGGGCGGCGAATCACGATACGACGAAATGACCAAATAATACCTACTAAACACATAATCTTGACATTTGACCGCTCAACACTTCCCGAATCGGTCAGCGCAGGTTTCCTGAGATGTCCGGTCCGACCCTACGTGCCGAACCCACGCCGCTGCTACAAGTGTCAGCGGTTTGGACATGGCACTAATGCTTGTCGTGGTCGACTAACATGCGCCAAGTGTGCACAACATGATCACGCATCTGACAACTGCCCATCACAAACCCTCATCTGTGCTAACTGCAAGGGACCCCACGGGACCTACTCTAGAACATGTGAGAAATTCAAACAGGAGAAGGAGATCATCAAGGTGAAAGTGACTGAGAATCTTACCTTCCCAGAGGCGCGAAAGAGGTTCGCCTCTTTCCCCCTGGGGAGGTACGCCGACGCAGCTCGCCGGGGGGCGGAGCGGCGTCTTGTTTTGGTGGGGACCCAATACCGCGAGTCGGACTTGGTCCCGCCCCCGCCCCCCCTGGGTTGCCTCTGGCAGCCCAACCCGCCACCGCACCGCCTGCTAAGTCAGCAGCGGCTGTGGTGGCATCCACGTCCGTTGGGGATGCTGCTGCACCCTCTGTTTCCTCCTCTCCACCGGCCCGAAGCACATGCGAGGGCCGGAGGAGATGGAGCTGGAGGAAACCGCAGCAGTTCCCACCTCCGCCGCACCGCCTGTGCCACCCGGGGCGCTCCTGACGCCCTCGGCGGTCGCAGCCAAAACGAAGGGCACCGCAAAGGGTGCCAGGTCCGGGGGGTCCGGTACGCCGGGTACCCCTTCCAAATCAGATGATGACATGGATGTGGGACCCTTCCTGTCTGCTTCGCAGCGGAAGGAACGGGTCCCCCATCTAAACCTCCAGAGGAGGTAAAAAAACCCCGTCCAAGAATCCAAGCCCCGAAAGACCCTACATAAATAGTCACACTCCAGTAGCTCTAATAGATAATAATGGGAAGAGAAAATATCGTTCAATGGAACTGCAGAGGCCTTCTAAATCATCTTGACGACGTCTATGAGTTTCTGCATGCTTATCAGCCAAGTGTAATGTGTGTTCAGGAAACACACCTGAATTCCAAGAACACAAATTTCTTGAATAGTTACCTGGTATACAGAAAGGACAGGGTTGGCTGCACACACTCTTCTGGCGGTGTGGCCATAATCGCCCGCAAATCCTTAGCATGCCACCCTGTCACCTTGAACACTATCCTGGAGGCTGTGGCAATTCGAACGATAATATTTAATAGGTTGATAACGGTATGCTCCATATACATTCCTCCTGATGTTTCACTTTTAAGCTCTGATTTCGAGGCGCTGGTTGACCAGCTGCCCGAACCATACATCCTGACAGGCGACCTTAATGCTCACAACACTCTTTGGGGCTCTTCTCGCACGGATGCCCGAGGTGGCCTCATAGAGAAATTCCTTACATCTTCAGGAGCATGCCTTTTCAACAGTAAACAGCCTACATACCATAACATAGGACACAACACATACTCATGTCTTGACTTGGCGATTGGCTCCGCAGTTCTCTTTCCTCTTCTCGAGTGGGGTGTGGGAACTGACCCATATGGCAGTGACCACTTCCCCACCTCACTTACATATATAGATAAAGGCCCAAGCAGTTCATCTTCCCATAATAGGTTCAATGAAGCACGAGCTAACTGGAATACATTCACAGAGACATCCAAACTACACCACACACCCATAGGACACCTACACGTTGAAGAAGCTACCCAACTCTTCACGGCGCACATCCTCGACGCCGCCGAAAAGTCCATTCCCCACGTCTCTGGTGCCCCGCGCAACCAGCGGAGGCCGTGGTGGAATGAGGACTGTAGGCGGGCGCGAGAGGCCCAGAACAAGGCGTGGGGTATCATTCGTCGGTACCCCACGTCGGGAAACCTCCTCTTGTTCAAACGGGCCAAGGCATTAGGAAAACGTGTGCGCCGTGAGGCAAAACGAGAGATTTGGCGTACATTCATAACATCAATAAACTCCTACACAGACACACGGAAAGTATGGACACGTATACGCAAACTCAAAGGACTACAGACACACAGCCTGCCCCTGGTCAGTACAACAGGGGACACTCTGGAAGACCAGGCTGACACACTCGCACAACACTTTCAACACGTGTCCAGTTCAGCACACTACACGAACACTTTCCTGAAACATAAAGCCTCTTGTGAAAAGAAGTCCCTACACGACAACAACAAATCACAGACTTCGTACAACTCCCTGTTTTCACTACATGAGCTGAGGGCTGCTCTGAGCACGTGTAAACCCTCAGCTCCAGGCCCAGACAACATTACATATACAATGATACAGAACTTACACACAGACACTCTTGTAACACTTCTTCACCTTTTCAACAAGATATGGCTTTCGGGGCACATTCCAAAGTCTTGGAGGGATGCCATAGTTGTAGCATTCTTGAAAGAAGGGAAGGACCCTTCTTCTCCCGCTAGCTATCGACCCATTGCCCTGACCAGCTGCCTGTGCAAGCTTCTCGAGAAGATGATAAACCGGAGGCTCGTGTACTTTTGGAGTATAACGGCCTTCTCGAGAGCTGCCAGGCAGGCTTCAGGGCGGGGCGATCCACGAATGATCAACTTGTGGCACTAGAGTCGTATATTAAGGATGCCTTCGTGCATAAACAGTTCTGTTTAACTGTGTTTTTCGACCTAGAAAAGGCCTATGACACCGCTTGGCGTATGGGATCCTTACTGACCTGAAGTCATTCGGTGTTTCTGGTAGTATGTTTAACACCCTTGCTAGCTATTTGTCGGAGAGAACCTTTCGCGTCAGAGTTGGTTCTGCACTGTCAAAGGTACACGTGCAAGAAAATGGCGTGCCGCAAGGCGGAGTTCTAAGCTGCACTCTCTTCATAGTAAAAATGAACTCCCTTGGGAAGGCACTGCCGCCTACATTTTCTTACTCCATGTATGTAGATAATGTGCAGATATCTTTTAAATCATGTAATATGTCCATCTGCGAACGTCAAGTCCAGCTCGGCGTCAAGAAACTTGCCGGCTGGGCAGACAAGAATGGTTTTAAAATTAATCCCGGAAAGAGCTCTTGTGTTGTATTCTCCAGGAAGCGTGGGGTCCACCCGGACCCAGACATCACTCTTGCGAATGTGCCAATTCCTGTGAACAAGGAGCACAAGTTTTTAGGCATTTTATTCGATGAAAAACTTACATTCATTCCTCATGTCAAACAGCTCAAATGTAAATGCCTAAAGGCAATGAATATTCTTAAGGTTCTCTCACATCAATCTTATGGGGCCGACAAACAACTCCTGCTGCGCCTGTACACAGCATTGGTGGGGTCCCGGCTCGACTACGGCAGTGTCGTGTATGGGTCGGCGACAAAGACCGCACTGAGAATGCTCGACCCAGTGCTGCATCTTGGCCTTCGCCTCTCATGCGGCGCTTTCCGCACTAGCCCTGTCGAAAGCCTTTATGTCGAGTGCGACAAGTGGTGTCTAGGGCATCAGCGGGAGTATGTTGACCTGCTGTATGCATCTAAGATTGTGTCCCTTACCAACCATCCTTTTAATCCCATCATGAACAATACATCAAACTTGCAACTCTTTTTAAACAGGCCATCCGTTTCCTTACCTTTCTCTCTCAGAGTTAGGGAGGAGGCTTCTGCACTCACGGTCCCTCTTTCAGACACGCACAAGACACCCATTCAAAATTTCATCGCACCATGGCATCTTCGTCCTGTATCATGCGACCTGTCATTCACTCTTGTAGAAAAAAAATAGGGTACCCAAGAATGCAATTCTGCAGCACTTCCTCTTCCTGCAGGACAAGTACAGGTGCGCAGAATTCTATAGCGACGCGTCGAAAACTGGTTCTACGGTATCTTGTGCAGCGCACGGACCAAATTTTAGAGTAAGCAAAACAATGAATTTTCATAACAGTATTTACACGGCAGAAGCATATGGCATTTTACTCGTTACAAACCACATCATCAAACATAAAATTCCCAAGTCCATTGTGTACACAGACTCTCAAAGCGTTGTACAGGCACTGTCATTAGGAAGGTCATCTAAAAACTATGTCATAAATGCTCTTTTCAAGGTACTAATGTCTGCATATGCCTCAAATCTTGAAATAACTATATGCTGGGTACCAGGGCATTGTGGAATCCCTGGCAATGAGGCCGCCGACCAAATGGCTGGTGATGCTGCTCTCATGACTACAGTTGACGTTACAACAGTACCTTACACCGACCTAAAGACACACATCAGACGACAGCTTCGTAACACATGGCAATTACACTGGAGTCAACAAACAGACAACAAACTACACATAATAAAGCCACAACTTGGACGCTACATAACTGACTCACACAACAGATACACTGAAGTCGCCCTGGCTAGGCTGCGGATGGGCCACACACATGCGGACGCACTCCCACCTGCTCACTGGTACTTCGGGACCCACGTGTAGCAGGTGTGGAAAGGGCCTATCCGTAGTCCACATACTAATCACATGCAAGGCACTTGACACAACACGACACAAACATTTCCCTGAATTATACAGACAACACATGCCTTTGCACCCATCATACTTTTTAGCCGACGAACCAATGTTTTCTAGTCAACGTGTTCTTAAGCTTTTAGCCCAAGTAAAATTTCTGCAGCTGCAAAAAGAAGGTCCCCTTCACCCCGAGAAGTCGGAGTGGCGCTGGCTACCACCCCCAAGCACAGGAAAAAATTACATTGACATAATACTTTGGAAAGTGGAGGGGAAAAATAGCCCCACAGGTAGCGTAGTGGTTATCGCACCAGAGCGGTATCTGGAGGTCGTGGGTTCGGATCCAACCTGGCGGGCATTTTTTGTCGACTTTCTTTCTTTCCAAAAATTCTTTATCAGTTTCAATGACCTACCATATCCTCCCCTTTTCTTTCCGAGGTTTTCTTGACTGTCGAACTTTTTTTTGTCTTATTTTCAACGAGCCCCTCATTTCATTATATATATAAATATATATAAATACATAGATATATATTTATTTTTTGCACAAATATACGTATATATAAATGTATATGCGTACTTTCTGTAAATGTATATAAGACGAATGAAATGACCCACAAGAAATTGCGGTTTGCTATGCTTAGCTTTCTTGACTGCCTTCCCTTAGTTCTGCCAATATATGTTCAGTTCAGTGCATCATGCACACAGTACACAGAGCAACATCTCCTCGGGCTCAGACGTAGCCGTCGTGAGAAGTACGTCGTGAGAACGAAAACGCTTGAGGTGAGACACTCGATCCAGTTCCGGGTTTCTAATGTGTCGGCCGTCCGAGGGAATCCGGGAGATGACGCAATTGACCTCCCTTGCACGGCTCAGTACTGAAAATATCCCGAAGTCACGAGCCACCAGATTCTCCCACCTACCTCAATGGCGGAAAAAGATCCAAACACCAAATTACCTTTTTAATGTGTAATGTCCCCATCACGGCTATGATAACGCACTTGGAACGATCTTGGGAGGCCAGTACACGGAACCGATAAAGGCGGCGGGCTTCCTCAGTCCGGCATTGTGTATCGGCGATGCTACAGTCACTGTGGTGAGATTAACGATATGTGTTGTCCAGAATGCTTTTTGGCGAGCATGTATTAACAAGGTAGAGAGGGCTGTATCCGGTCGTCTCGTGCCAGGCCCATGCGTAAGTAAAAAAAGGCTAAGCGGCGTCCCTGTTTCTGTTGTGGGAGTACACATAAATGGCGATCATATTATTAAGGGTGCCGCTGGTGCGTTCAGACAAAACATTCAATTTTTAGTGGTACGATGGCAAATGGTTAAATGCTGAAGCATCAAGGCAAAGGAACTGTTCAACAACATCAGCGGTGACTTGGTGCGCGCGGTGGCAAATGATCACCCGAGGTGGTCAATGGCGCTCCAGTAAAATGTTGGGGACCTCAGTGGCCGTAGGAGATGTAATCGCAGCTGTCTCCATATGACCGAAAAGGCAGCCGGCGCAGAGAATATTTTATCAATTACCATTCAACGACCATGGAAACAAGCCAACAACATCGGTACCAATATTCTCAATGGAGAGTGCGGGGAAGTTTTTGGTACGAGTGTACCTGGTGCAAAAGAAGGAACTGTTAGTACATAGCCCCAACCATTGCGGACATGTGCTAGGGCTCAGCTGGGAAGAAGAAGAGGTTGGTGCTAGGTCCAACGCGGTTCTCCCTTCCCTGTGCCGACGTGTGTGAAATACACCTTCATTTTCACGTATTCCTTTCCGCAACATCTTGGTGAAGGTGGGGTGAGGGGAGGTCCGTCATGAGTGTAGAGCTGTGGTCTCGTCTCCGCAAGGTTCTCACCCCTGCCCTTTCGCACGATCGCGTTGCTGACAGAGGAAGTTCGGCTGTCGCAGGTATGTGCACCGTCCGCGCACCTCTTCGTCTTCCCAGCTCAGCCCTAGCACGTGTCCGCAATGCTTGGGGCAATGTAATAACATTTCGTTCTTTGGCTGCTGACACACTGTAACAATATATTGTTTGTACCGCTAAAATTGTGGCAACAGGAAGCGTACCTCCTATGCAGATGCCGCCCGCCGGGGGTTGGGGCGTAGTCCGGTTAGTACAGTGACGCAGTGTAGCCTTGCTACTGCGAACCGTCTCTTCCCCTACGGAGTGGCTTCCGATCACTCATTGAATGCCCGCAGAGGATCTGGCTGCCGCTCCCCCTCCTCGCCTGACTTTGGTAGCCCAAGCCGCAACAAAATCCGCGGCTCCCGCGGTTCCGGCAATCGCCCTCACAACCGAAAGCCATGGCGCGCCTCCAGTTGCATCACCCAACTGATATTTCTGATTGTGTGGGGACCATCGATATTGGAGAGCCAGCTCCCTCTGCTACGTCTGACGTGCTGGAATCCACGCCCCACCCCGTGCGGCTGGCCTAGGCACCAATCGTCGTGGTGCGTGCCCCAAAGAGCCCGCCCAATCAGTTGCTCGCGGGAAAACGTTTGAAGCAATGAATGCTGTACCGTCTCCTCTACCACCTGAGGTGCCCAGGAAGCGGCGCCTGTATTTTTAGCGCCAGAACAAACCGCCTAAGATTACAGGCCCATCACGCAAGATATAACTAAACAAAACACACATACAGAAGTACTCATTCGTCAAATAAACAGTATGACTCACAGCATATTACAATGGAATTGTAGGGGCCTGACAAAAAATCTTGATGACATTTATGAAATCCTACCAGAATGCAATCCAGATATAATGAGTCTTCAAGAAACTCACCTAAACTCGAAACAAACAAACTTCCTTACACAGCATACCGTTTTTCATAAGGACAGAGATGGCTGCACCCACCCCTCTGAGGGTGTTGCTATAGTTGTTAAGAAGTCAATTGCATGCGTTCAAGTAACCGTGCATACAAACCTTGATGCCATTGGGGTGAGAGCAATTATTTTTGGTGGGTTGACAACAGTCTACTCTTTATATGTCCCTCCAGATTACCATCTCGGATATGCTGAGTTTGAAAGTTTAATAAATCAGCTCCCACCCCCTTTCATACTAGCAGGATATTTTATTGCCCATCATAAGCTTTGTGGTTCTGCGAGTGCCGATGCACGTGGAAGACTCTTAGAGAAATTTTTGCTGTCGTCAGGCACCTGCCTTTTGAACAAAAACACCCCACGTATTACTGCAGAACACACAACACATACTCGGCTATCGATCTGGAGATGGGCTCGCCTAATCTCTTCCCTTTAGTAAAACGGAGCGTAGATGTGAATTCCTATGGCAGAGACCACTTCCCTATATCATTAACTGCAACAGAAAGCCCTTCAATTCCACAACGCACACAATGTTTCCATGCAGAGGGTGGGGATTGGAAAAAAATTAAAGAAATATTTCAGCTGTCGTATGCATCTATAGAACATTTAGGTATTCACCAAGCTGCGGATATAATTTGTGCACACTTAATGGATGCTGCACAATCCTCCATTCCCCAAACGTCCTGTACAAACAAGACCAAACGAAGGCCTCGGTGAAACGACGAGTGCAAGAGGGCCCGTAAAGAGCAAAACAAAGCATGGGTGGCCTTTAGAAGCTACCCAACAACTGAAAATCTGGTTGCTTTTAAACGTGCAAAAGCGAAGGGTAGGCAGATTAGACGTGCGGCCAAAACTGACAGTTGGAAGACATTTCTTACATCAATAAACTCATACACTGACACACACAAAATCTGGAAGAGAATTAGCACAATACAACAAACACCCTTACACTTGTGAATACTGGAAACACGCTTGAGGATCAAGCCAGTGCTCTTGGTGAGCACTTTGAAGGTGTCTTCAGTTCTGCACACTACACCCCACAATTCTTACAACACAAAAACATCGTTGAACGCCAGCCACCTCGAAAGAGGAAGACAGAAGAGAAAGTCTACAACAGCCCATTCACTAAACACGAGTTAGCTGTTGCGCTTGCTATCTGTGGTAACATTTCCACAGGGGCTGACAAAATTACATACGAAATGGTGGAACATGTTGCTGAAGATGCACTGGAAGTATTACTCTTCTTATTCAATAAAATATGGCAAGCTGGACGTCTTCCTAAATCCTTGAAAGGGGCCATTGTTGTCGCGTTATTAAAAGAAGGAAAGGACAGTTCTTTAGCGGGCAGCTATAGGCCAAATTTATTACCGAGCTGTTTATGTAGGCTTTTAGAAAAAAAAATGAGAAACAGGCGCCTAATTTATTTTTTAGAACACAATGGAATTTTAGATAGTTGTCAGTCTGGCTTCCGGTCACGTAGGTCCACAACCGACAGTGTTGTAGCGTTGGAAGCTTATATAGGACGCGCATTTGTAAATCAGCAGCACTGTGTCTCTCTCTTTTTTGATCCAGCGAAAGCATATGATACTGCATGGCGTTATGGCATTTTACTTGACCTTGCCGCAATTCGTATCTACGGCAACATGTTCAATTTTCTGGAGGATTACCTTAATAATAGAACATTTTGAGTGCGGCTGAGCACAGTTTTATCAAGAGTGTTCAGCCCAGAAAAAGGTGTGCCGAAAAGAGGTGTTCTGATTTCCACACTTTTTGTTAATAAATTAATTGTGCAAAGAATGTTTTGCCCCAGTTACGTTTTTATCCTGTCTACGTGGACGACGTTCAGATAAGTTTCAGGTCTTCAAATATGTCTATTTGCGAGAGACAGACCCAAGTGGGAGTGAATAGTCTTTCGAGGTGGGCGGATCAAAAAGGTTTTAAATTCACTGGAGACAAAACTTCCTGCGTCCTCTTTTCAAATCTACGACGCATGCGACCGGATCTATTTGTCACTCTAGATGGAAAACAAATTCCAGTGAAAAAGGACCAAAAGTTCTTGGGCATTCTGCTGGATGAGAAGTTATGCCTCATTCCCAACATCAAAAGACTAAGAATAAAATGCATCAAGGCACTCGACATTTTAAAGGATCTCTCACGCCAGGCATACGGAACTGACAAGGAATGCTCATTGAAAATTTCTAATAGCCTTGTCAGATCGGGACTTGACTATGACAGTGTAATTTATCAATCAGCCTCAAAGTCCGCTCTAAACTTCTTGACCGGTGTACCACCTGGGCCTTCAATTGGCGCCTTGAGCTTTCCGAACAAGCGCGATAGAAAGCCAGTATGTAGAATTGGATATGTGGTCACTAGAAAGTATGCGTGCCTACACAGCCTTACTACAAGCAGTCAAAAAAACTTCATTCTAAAAACACCACTCGGACATCTTAATACATGATACGTCCACTGCAGGTCTGTTCCTTAAACGAACCTCTCTTGCGCAACCGTTTGTAATGTCCGTAAGCACTTTGGCATCCGACATGGAAAATTTCATTTAAAGACACTTACAAAACCATCTTTTACTGATGTCCTTGCACCATGGATACGGTTACCGGTTGCATGTAACATGTCGTTTACTGACATAGACAAGAACAAAGGTCTCTGTACCTTAACACAGCAACACTTTAAAAGCCTTCAACACAAATACCAATACGCAGAGTTTTACACACCCGCATCTAAAACTAACTCGGCGGTATCATATTCTGTTTGCGGACTCCAATACTATGTCTCTAGGATACTCAATCCTAACACCAGCACAATCACAGGTGAAGCCCATGGTATTTTAATGGCTGGTGAACACATACTACAACACCACATACTCTACTCTAGATCTTTTCCCTGTTTCTCCTGCATAAACTGAGTTGAAGTTCCACGGGTGTGTTTCGCCTCCCCTTTACTGTAGTCTCTGTGTTAATGTTTGCTAGTACGACAAATTTCTTATTAGTTAGTCACCAACTAAATGCCCAACTTAGCGCAATATTTGCACAATTCAGAACTTGAATTGCCGCATGGCTGTTGGTTATGTGGAAAACAGAACTTTATCAGGCAATCCATAATTGTAGGCCATGAAATAGTAGCAAAAAAGTGCACATTTGTTTATTGCCTTGCTCAGGCCCAAACGTCTAAGCAACTTCAAAGAAGTTGCCGCAAGAAATTACCCTGTCATTCATATTTTTCGGCACAGGACAACTAAGGCATGACGAAGAGAGCTCCAGAACTCATTTTTTTTAGTTTTATATATGCCTTAGGTCTTGAAAGGCTTTATTTCCGATCGAAGTTCCACGTCCTTATATACTGTGATGATTGCGGACCAGAGTATTGCATCACTAGTCAGTGGAGGAGAAACAAACAGCATCATGTTATTTCAATTTTTCCTATTCATGATCATTCGCTGGGCTGCTTGCGCCGACAATGAAAGATTTGTACAATCGACGTCATGCTTGCATGGTAAGCTGAGCATTCATCTTAATATCAACTTTAGTTACGACGACCAACAGTCCTTGAAAATCAAAAGTATAATTGATAGTTTGATTGCCCTCAAAGTTAGCCTTCATTGTTGTTCGTAAATAATATGCATACGATGCCCAGAACCAATGTTGGGTATATTTTCTTCACAAAGTATCCAGAATAATAACCTTACCGGGAAGTGACAACCAACCTCCTAGATTATTTAGATGTAGTGTCGTCGGCAGCAAGAATAACCGGCGTAAATAACGTGGTTGAAACCGGAGAACTGCGTTTGGCACGACGTTGATGTCGCTTTTCTGCTACCACTTAAGAGTTGAGTAATATTACGCCGACTGCCTTATCTACGTGTCCAATCAAGCAGAAGCAAGGCTCAACATTGATCTTTGTGTGATGCACTAATAGGAGCATGGTGAAACAGAGGTGCTTAACCCGTATGGACAAGCTAACACATTCTCATTGGTTTTTTGCATGGTTATGTAGAAGTTTTTGGAGTGACAAACAATATAGCAATAAAAAATATCAATATCAACGGAGATTTAAGTCAGTATACTGTAATGATGAGACGCATTTGAGCACACCAGTACTCATGCCAAATGTACACCGTCTACCTCGATTTCTCGGAGAAGCCTGTTCTAGTGAACAATATTAGAGCGTCCGCAAAAAGTAACCGAAACTTATACGTCTGCCTGAGAAACTCTTCAAACATTGGGACATTGAGATGACAGGAAGAGTAGCAGCATACAAAAGGTTTAACGTTCGACAAAATGTAAGTTCACTCTAATGAAGGGAGTAAAAAAGGAATAAATATCAAAAATATTCGCAGGTTAGTTTAGAAAAAAATTATCAGGCAGCGTGATCGACAGAAGCCATGGATGCAAAGAACTGTTTGACATTCCATCCACCTGATAATGGCGCATGAGAATGTCGGTTTCAGTTATACGGTTATAGATGGGCATCTGTCGCCAGAATTGGAGGTATAGTTATAGGTATATAGAGTAGGTATATAGGTATAGGTATAAAGATTATATTTCAAGAAATGGAGAGCAAGCACGCTGTTAAAACGTCGTTGTCTGCTGAAGAAACGGAACGGTGGAGGAAGTCAAACAATATAACTACCTCGGACCGATAGTTAGTGCTGACTCCTCCAGGACAGTGAGTTGCGGGGTAGATTACCTATCGGCTGGGGAGCACTCGGCAAGAATTCCCATATAATGAAAAGAAGCTACCTCTATCACTCAAACAAAAAATATACAACCAGTGCCACTACCGGTAATGACATAATAAGCCTAAAGGTTGTGACTCACTAAACAACTGGAAAGCAAACATAGATCTGATCCACGGGCATGGAACGAATAATCACAACAGCAACACTTGGGGACAGAAAATGAGCTTCCTGGATCAGGGCACAAACTTTAGTAGACGTTGTCAGTGTCCAAGTAAAGAAAAAAAACTGGAACGGGGTGGCCATGTAGTGAGACGAACCGAAAAATCAGTGTACAGTTACGGAAGCACAGTGAATAGGAAGTGTTGGGTCTGGAAGACGAAGTTCGATAACACGCTAGAGGCATAAAATAGGAAAATATGTACCAACACTCGAATCCAGCAATGGACGACAGGAGAGTTTAGAAGTAACGGCAAGAGGGCATCGCTCTACAATGAATCTGAGTACCTCATCACGAAATTATTGTAGCGATTGAAGGTGGACCTTCCACGAAATCTGTATTTTGGTTGAGAGACGGGGTGTTAAAGGATCTGGTCTTCTCGCTTATTTTGCCCTCTAGTTTTTCTTTTGGGATTTGCCAACTTACGTCCGAGAAATAACATGCGTTCATGCGTTTATAGTGATTAGAGGGTTAACTTACGCCAGTTTTGTATTTTTGTCGAACTTCTGGGGGGCACACGGTACTGTTTGCGGACTGACTCAGCAAAAACCGCTGCGTATTCATACTATACATCTAATTACAATTTTCTAGGAGTATTTTATTGCCGATTAACTGATAAAGCTGAGACTCCAATTTATGACTTGTATAGGCCTTCTCCCCATCAATGGTAAATGTTGAAGATGTTTGCTTTCTGTTAAATCAGATACAAATAACCAGGCAATATATATAAGAAATTAGCGCGCAAAGTAGTGAACACCTTGTTTTTAACAATATGAGCAAAATATTTGCAAACATGATGCCAAGTACGATGTCCCCCTTTGACCAAAGTTTGCGACTTTTAATATTGTTCACAGTGAAAACATCTTTTTTTTCACTTAAAAACATTTCTGTTCTATTGGATCTGTTTCATTCATTTTACAACTAGGTAATACAGGGTACGATTTAAATGAATGCGATTTGTATACCTTTCCTTATTATTGACTTCTTCAGTACCACAGAAGTATAGGCTTCCGTAAATGTATTGTATGGTTGCCTCAAGTTTCCCTGTTGCGGTGTTTTATTAAATGCGGGTTTTGTTTGTAGCCAAGCAGTAGTCTCCAAAACTGCGGACGTTCTGTGGACGTGATATTTCCCCATACATGACCTTAAAGGCCTTCCAAAGAGCCACTTTAAATGAACGGTTATAGTCAGCTGCCATGTCTACGTTTAATGCTTTGTGGTCTTCCTTATATTCTACGTTTTAGTGGACACAACAGCATTACAGGCTGCGTATGACCAGGTGTCTCTATTTCGCAGTGGGTGTGATCTGCGTGGTTTCAGGTCATCGAATACACACTTAATCGACGTGTTCCTCTTGCCCACTCAAAGATAACAATTACCGTCGGTGCGTCAACGTGTGCAGATGAGTGTCTGAAACACTAGAGATATTCGGTGTGCTTACCTGCATTTCTGCTTCTAGATATGTGCCTTTTTGCGGTTACTTTCGTAGATAAGAGTGCAACGATCAATCACCGCTTGATTCGCAGCTTTCCGTTCTTTTTCATGGCGGCAATTTTTTGTGTGGATTCAGGGCTTATTGCGTACTCGCAAGTAAAAAAAAATTGGCATCATAAATTTCAGTTTTGAGACTAGTTTGCTACGAATGCAATGTCACACAATTGTCGCTAATGTTCCTTTCTATAGTTCACCTAAGATTGTAATGGGTAGCTACTCGGCTTGTTGTTTACCCGACATCGTATATTTGCCAAGAATATTTCTCTACCAGAGGTACAAACAAAATTGATAATTTTTTGATGATTAAATGTATGTTTGTTTTTGAGAGAGTGACTCTTGAGAATCTAGCCTTATCATAAAATTGACGTAGTAATTCGTAACGTAGACACACGAGCTGGTTTAGAAATCACACCTATAGGGGCCGCAGTGGTCTCACCGCAAGCGGACTGGCGGAGAATGGTTCCTAAACGGACACATTTAGGGCACAGTAGACTTGCACAGGCGGTTTTCAGACTCTTCTGCTTGGTGAGGGCAGAAATGGAGGGGAGCCTGCCACCCCTTGGGTTTAGCTGCGCAGGCCTTTATGGCAACTGCAAAATTTGCAAGGCAATAGAGCTTCCATTCCCGGGATAGCAAGCTATGACGTTGGAGGTGGCCCAAAACACCAGAGCTTTGCTGTTTCCGCAGATGTTACACCCTGGGTCACTGTGCCTAATTTCACGGATTTATTTCTTTATTATTTTTTACTCCTCGCCCCCTTGTCGAGTACCCAGATGAAGAAATCATTCAGGCCACCGGCGCCGTAATTCGTGGCGAAAACCTAAACGGAAAACCGCAGGCCAGCATTTCTATCTTCGTGTGGACAAAAAAGGAATTTCAGAACCCGGAAATTCGCACAACCTATGCGGGAAAGCCATGGAATACACGCCAGGAGTGAGTGTTCAAATAATTACTGGAATAATGTTGTGCTCTTGTAACTCGTTGCGTGGAGACGTGTGAGTGAATGAGTTGTTTGATGGACACAGCTAGATTTGCGTTTCTGCTACTGTAGATAGAAAAGTTGAGACTGAGCGTGGTATCAAACAGGGCTTCTGCTACATGATTTTACAGTCGGTGCACTGTGTTTATGTTACCTTCTTCCTGGGCAGTAAGACTTAATATTTATTTTCTGGGTTTGATTTTTTTTACGGCAGTAAAGGACCAAAATATAGACGTACAGCCGTGCTGCTAGGGTAAAGGTTCAGAGCAAGTTTAAACCATGTTTTCGATTCTGGTACCCGTCTATGCTCGACGAACTAAGGCAAGGTCATGTTGCCCACAATTTCTGTTTTTATTTTCACAATATATTGCCAGCGTCATCACCAACCTGCCTTGGCGACATCCTTACACAAGTCATACACTTCGCCAAACATAGAGAAGGCCGTCTCTTAATCTTCATTCGATAGGATATTTTTTGAAATTTCTACTTCCGTACACCAGCGTTGACGCACGCTATTACAAGTCTTGAGTTATGTGGGGCAATTTAGGTAGTGCGATCTGGAGGCATTCGCGGAGGATTTCAAGGTATTCGCGTAGACTTGTAACTTTGTTAAAAATAGGCCGTGTTCTATTTATAGTCGTTTATAGCCTAACATTTCGTTCCAAAAACTACCTTGCCTTCAATGTGGAGACCTCCTGCGAACGATAAGGCTCCGTCCATTCCACCTGCCTGAATTTCCAGGCCACATCTCTAACTACTTAACTGATTTCAAAAGTTCTAGCGCTTATTCTGAACTCCTACTATCTTCACACCGATGTCAACTGCATGCTCACATCATAGGATGGTATATTGTTTATTCGCCAAACCCCAGGTCCTCCAGTTATCAGTGATTCTCATATTGATCAGTGCGAACTCACTTTAGTATCATATTCTGGGTGAGGACGCTTCGAATTATTTTCACTAACGCAGTGTGCCTGTAAGGCGCAGCGCCTGTCCAACTAGAGGATACTTCTAAACGACCCTTAAAGCATTTGTACCATTAACGTCTTCATTGTATTCAAATTATGTGCTCCCTTGGCCCCTTTTCATACCCACACAAGAGCAGGTTCTATGGGCACCACATCTGTCGTGCGGTATCAGATGCTGTAGAAAAAACGGCTGATGGCCCCACCCAGACATAACCTTCCCACAGGCATTACTTTCGTTCTCCATTCGCTATTACACCCTGCTTCATCCTGACCTGCGCAAGCCTTGCCCTTGTTGTCATTGAACTTGCATACACCGCAATTCCTACCTTTTCAAGTATGAAAATTTCTAAGCGTGATCACATCCTACCAGATAACACCAGCCTTCACGTACATGTCTGCCTACATTCCAAAACATGCACCTCGTTTAATGCTTGAATGATAGTTGAGCCATCATTTTAAAGAGAGTCTGCAAATGAATTGAGTACAAAAGTGCCTAAAGGAATTTTAACAGCACTACAGGCCTGCTTAGTATAGGAGCAGATATACAGGAAATAAACATGTAGGTGTATTTTCCACCATTGGGTAATTACCTGATAATGTGGATGAAGGTGACAAAAAACAGAACGACTGGCCCTTCTTGTTACAAGCCTATGCGGTATCCCCCTTCAAAAATGGAGTTGTACTTTTTTCGAATTCATTTATTGAGTAATAAATAAGTATAGCACCTATGCTGTTTCAGTACCGGAGTTTTCCGCAAAACATACTGCAGAACATTGAAGGGGAGCTGAAATGGGGACTCGGAATAATGGAGGCGAAAGCCATGTTATATTGGTACAAAGGAATGACGTGTGTAAATAATGCGCCGTTCCCTACACAGGAGAAAGGAATTAACATGGAAGGCCTGAGTCTGGAGCCAGTGAGTTCATGGTGTTGAAATAAACCAAAAAGCGCAAATGTTCGCTTTTTTTTATTGCCGCTTCAATTTGCTAGCACTCTTCGTACTATTCCAAGGGTACTTGCAGCCCCTACTACCAAACACATGAATGACCTCTATTTCAAAGTCCAAACTCCCGATTGTGTATTGTGTGATGCATGGCATATCCAAACCAGTCATTTTCGCATCCGTGAGGACGAAAACTACCTGCTTCTGATAAGAAAAATATCAGCTAATAAAACAAAAAAATGCTTGCCAACACTTTCCAGAGTGAAGAAGGTCAAATTTCTGGGCAAAAATTTGCTCTCGTGGTTAAGAACCTAACAAAGAAGTAAACGGTTCCCAACTATTATACTTGCAGAATCAGCGGGAGGGGCAGGTGCAAGGCTGAAACTTTGTGTGAGGTTAACTGTGTCAGAAAACAATAAACTCCATCAACCTAATAACCAACACCTCCTCACCAAAAACAAGGATGCATGCAAAGGTTAACCTCAGCGAAAACGAAAACGAACAAACCGGAAACACAACGACCGCATAACGTAAAGGAAAGCGCCTATGCAAAATGAAAACTCAATTGCCGGAATCAACTGTCCAAACCAACGAACGACTAAACGAATACCTTTCACTTCACTAAGCTTTACCTCCACGCTAATGTGAGGTGTACGTTATTGTAGACCATTCTTAGAAAATTAGCTAAACTTTTATGTTGTTTAATGGCTGCCTCTTTTCATCCGTGCAAACCATGCGCGGTGTAAACATGCGGCGCTAGAACGTGGAGGCAAGGATAGTGACCGACCTCGCCCTCTACGTGGCACGGCGCGTGACGACGACTACGCTCTGTCACCTGGTTTATTCGTAGATAAGCGACGTCCGTAGTCGTAGTCCGCACCCCTCCCCCTACACTACATAAAAAAATACTATCCGGCGCCTGGTTTCGATACCTCGACCCTGCGGGTGGAACGCAATGTACATGGTGCTCTACCCACTGCGCCACAAAGCCGACACAGAACGCGAGGCTACGAATGCGCCTTATATCCTTGACTCATTCAAACTACGTCAAGAAGCTGCTGATACAACGCATTCACTACCACCAACTCCCCAAACAATAAACGTTAACGCAATACACTTTACGATAGTAAACGCAAAATGTGGCAGTGCAACGCGGGCACGTGCGGGGGGGAAAAGCACAAAGAGAACAGAAATCCCCGTGGCGCAGTTTCAGGCAGGGGGCGCGCGAGCACTTCGAAGGCGGGAAATTTGAATTGCATGGTGTGGTAACAGTAAGCGGATAACGGCGGTACAGCCCATTATGGCGAATCCTTGCTCTGCACTTCCGACAGCTTTCACATTGAGTGGAACGGCTTTAATTTTTTGTACAAGCAATTATCAACGCAAGTTCTGTGTTGTGTTAGTAAATGCTGAACCGAAACATAATTTTGTGTTCAACGTAACCTGCTTAACCTGGTCTTTGCTCCTAACGCTTCGCGTTTTTTCCCGTCTACTAGGTAAACTCTCAAAGTGAAAAGGTTCCTAATAAGGAACTGTGCCGCTTTTTTATGTAACTCGACTTCGACATCTATTTGATAGGATACCATCCCGAAGATATTAAAAATTGTCGTTTACGCTAAAATGTTGTCACGTACATGTGTTACGTAGACGAGTGCCCTATTAAGAAGTGCACCGATCCTTTTGGTACAATCTCTGGGAAACCCGTGTTCTTTCGTCAGCCAGGTAGCACGAAGAACACGAGCATAACGTGCCCCAAGGCTCGCCTGCTTGGTTCCGTATGCCATTGTTTCGCCGCGATCTAACCTGCTATCTGGCCTCTAAGTTTTACGCGCAGTGGCTAATGAATCGGTCTAGCACCCTAAAGCCGATTTTTTCTGCGTATATCAGAACGCAACAATATTGCTAAACCCAGTCATTCTAGAGCAAATTTTTGTGTGCTACAGCAAGCCACCGGAATGGCTTGCATCGAGAGAGCTCTGTGAAGCAAGAAGTGCGAGCGTGAAGAAACCCGACTGCGAAGGTCAGCAAGCTTTTAATAGAAAGTAAACACAGGACTCTCTCGAACTGTTACACGCAAGGTGCTTTGCGTAATGTCGTTTTGACGCAGTTTGCGTGGCACAAAGGAAGTTAATATTCACGCAGATGATCACGCGTTACCTCAAGACGGATAACGCCAGCAGCCGCGGTAGGACAACAAGAGCAACGGCATGCTGACGAATGTAAGCGTTGTGGACGGGGCGCTCTGGTGGCGAGGAAGGAAGAGAGAGCCCACTACACCGAGCACACGAGGTGCCGCACTGTGCCACACGTCCCTGGTGTTCCAGCCTCGAACATAATAAGCAGTGTGTGGGCTCTGCCTCCGAGGGAACTCTCATGGCAACTTTGGTACATACTTCAAATACATTGCTTCAACGCCCTCTCATTGTTAGTCAAATCTTTGTCCTATCGCCATGTAATTTATTTTCCGCTGATCTTGCAGCTTTCATCCCCGTCCTGGCCCCCTTGCTTGAACCTATCTCGGCTCCTAAAGGCAATCCCCTCAAAGCTCATGGTCATTTGGGACCGCGCACCCATATTGACCGAAGCACGTGACCAATTTCCCAGTCAAAAATCCCCGATCTATTACCAGCCAAGACCAAACCGATCTGACCAACGGCAGCCTTACCCAAGTCCAAGACGTGCCCCTACCGAGTTCCTCACCGCGTATACAAGGCCTTTGGAGATTGCTTCACCGCGTCGCCAGGCGTTTGTTTTCCGGTGCCGGCGCTCACCATAACTGTCATCCTCATCCGGGGCGGCATGGTCTTCTGATATTCCTTGTCATCTGATTTGGCATCGTCACCTCACCTGCATGTGCATTTACTGTGATCTTCATTGGGGTCAATGCCCTTCGACAAAAAGGAAAGTATCAAGAGGAACATGATGCGATCAGCGGGTATATGACCTCGTTTGAAACCTCCGGCGAATAAGAAGCGTTGTGTAGGCGCAGCCTGCGCTTGCACTCTCATGGCGGTCTTTACATAATGTAAAGAGATCGCTTTCACCCTATCTTAAATTTTATCTCATCTTTCTTAAATCACCACGTAAAAATAGTTGCCCGTATCAAATCATTCGAAGCTCTCTCGTCTTCAAAAAGAACAACCGTATTGCTCCTTTTTATCGATGTCATTGATTGCGCAATATATACCTACTACACAAGTCAAGTCAAGTCAAGTCAAATTTTATTTACCAGATACACACAAGTGTAGCTCTGGATGGTCTCCTGGGCTAAAAGCTGCAATGAGCAGCTTGACAGGGGTTCCAGGAGCCTTGTACATAATGGCAACAATGCAACATTGACAGCACCTCTATACATACCAGTTTTCTAAGTATGCATATGCCTTTATAGATTCGGGGCAGCACGTTTCGCAAAACTATTGCAATGCATAGGGCTGAACACCTTTTGCCCAGCAAATCTCCTTTTGCACCGAATTATGAAAGTTACTTCAGTATCATCGGAGATACGTTAGTCTAAAAAAACCCCGCATAGTAGTTCCTGGTACCACGCGGTGCAGCCTATCTTCGGTTTGCTGCCGAAAAAAGGAGACCTCGGTGCTCTCACGCAAACGCGTGCTCAGGCTTGCAGGTAGTTTTGAAAAGGCTTGCAGGCCTTTTGCAGGTCGTTTGGAAGGTGTGGTAAATGTCTTACTCGGCTTCGTCACACCAACTACGCGCGTACTCGAAACCAAAGTATTTCCAAAACTCTACGTACAGGCTTCGGCTTAAACTGTTTGTAGCACAGCGATGACAACGGCAGATCGTCACCACAAAGTAACGAAATATAACTCTGACGTCGGCCATCAACAGCCGATAGCGAACTCACCACTGTAATTGCGTAAAGTGGTGCATAGTGCGGAAAATTTAAGAAGTGCCATGTTTTTGTTCGCATCCATCACAGAGATTTCAGACGTTGTCGTTTCACTTGCACCTGTAATATTTGGCTGAACTTTTTCGGGAACTTCATTAAGATCGTAAAAGCAAAATATTTTGCATGGCTCAAGGCGCGTTACATGAACCCTTTATTTCCCCGTAGAAGAGAGGAGGCTACAAATCTTTGTGATAGCGCGTGAAGTTATATTCACACTACGAAGTATTGATTTGAAAATTTCAAAGTTTATATTTCGTATAAAGCTCGCCTGCACCAAGTGTTCATTGAAAAATATCTGTATTTATTATTTATTTATTTATTAACGATACTGCCATCCCGTATTTTGGCCCTGGCAGGAGGGGCTACACACTATACATGAAATATAATGAAGATTAGTAACAACAATCAAGACAACACGAAGTCTACAGCAACGTTCACACCATAAACAATTACAATGTGGTACTCAAGCTCCTTCATAAAATCAGCAGATTCAAAAACCTCTCGTGGCAAAGTAATTCCATTCAGACACAGTTCGGGGGAAAAAATGTGTACTTGTGAGTGTCAGTTCTGGCGAAAATTGGCGGTAATGAGTTATCATCGTTATCTGTAGTTGTCCGTGAAGTTGAAGGTTTTATACAATTAGGAAGTATATTTTGTTTTCCCTACAAGACCGTTATGAAGATACCCAAAGCGACTAATTTTCCGCCGAGCCTCGAGAGTCAATACGTTGTACTTCTCTATAAACAAGGATGGCGAATGATGCCTTCTATATTTACGAAAAATCAATCTCATTGCCTTTGGTTGAACTCTTTCAAACTGCATAACCTCCTTCTTCAAAATGGGCATTCCATACTTCAGTACCATACTCCAGTTTTGACCGACGCATGTATTGTAGGCTAACATCTTAGTACTAAATGGAGCATTTTTAAGTTTCTTTTAGTGAACCTTAGCTTGCGCAGGGCTGATGAAGAAACATCCAATATATGCTCTGACCAAGTAAGCTTCCTCGTAAGTCACACCTAGGTACTCTTATTGGTAAACCTCGAATACAGGCTGTTGATGGTAGTATATAAAAAAAAAACTAGGACATTTTTTCTTTACCCATAAAAGTACAGTTTTCTCTGAATTCAGCGCCATACCCGAATGCATACACCAATCATCAATTGCCAAGAGAGCTTTTGCAACAGGAAATGATCATTTGTGGATGATATTTCGTTGAAAATAGCACAATCATCTGCAAACATACTTATAGGTACTTCATGAGGCACTACATCCACCAAATCATTTACATAAAGAAGAAACAGCAGCGGACCTCAAACACTCCCCTGTGGAACGCCCGACGTAACAGAAAGTGCACTAGAGGAACAATGATCAATTCGTACAAACTGTTTTCTATCGGCTAAATACGAGGCAATCCTCCGAATTATGTATGAAAGGTAACCCTATACACTCTAATTTATGCAATAGTTTTCGATGAGGCACTCTATCGAAGGCGTTTGATAAGTATAAAACCAGAACGTCAATTTGACCGGACTGATCAAGTACCCTTGATATCTCGTGTACCGTCGAAATAGGCTGCGTGGCTGTTGATAGGCCCCTTCGAAAGTCGTGCTGATTCAGGGAAAAAATATTGTTTTTGGTAATGAAATCCTGAATAAACAACACGACTACGTGTTCCAAAAGCTTGAAACAGGAACTAGTTACAGAGACAGGGCGGTAATTTTTAGGATGGTACCCGGTCACCAGATTTATGGACGGGCCCACGCGGGCTATTCGCCAGTCAGCTGGAACGTCACCAGAAGTCATTGAGAAGTTAAACAATGCGGTCAAAACACTTGAGATTTGTTGTGCGTAACGTCATAAAAAAGAATTCAACAGTACATCAGGGCCAGTGGACTTCCTATTATCTAGCTTCCACAACATGGCCCAGACCACCTCACAAGTTATGTCAAACTCGTTTTCGGATACAAGAGAGATACATATTCGTCATGTATTGAAAACACAGATTGAAAGTACTGATTAATTGTGTCTGCAATAGAAGTTGGGTCAATCCAGAATTTTATCATCACCCTGACTTTTTGAATGTCCTTCTTACTCTGGCTGAGGTAGCGCCAGAACTTTCTAGGGTCGTTTTAATGAATTCTGCAGTAGTGTCGCTGAAAAAATTGTTTCTCGCTTGCTTAACTCTACTTTGCAGATCAAGCTGTAGCGCCCATAAATTGTGAAGTGAATGTTATGTTCTTTCTTATGCGCTTAATCTTTCTTTTGGTCTGTATTATATCTTGATTAAACCAGGGGTTTTTACGGTGCTTTTGCAGTCTTTTGGATGGAATGAAATGTTTCATGCATAAATTAACTGCAGAATGAAAGCTTCTGCCACAAACTTTGGAACGTTATTGGTGGTAACAACAAGATGCTCTTCTAAATAATCAATTACAGCTGCGTCATCGGCTCTGTTAGTCTTTGACTGTCGCTGCAGCAATTTTGTCCTTTTGCATCTCGATATATCTAGACCAGAAGTAAATTAGGCTATGGTTAGAAATCCCAGGTTCAACCTCCACTGTTCCCAGGCTGAATTTTTCCGAAAGAAATAGGAGATCCAAATAGCCCGCAGGTGTAATCTCTAACAATCTGATCAAGATTAAATGTAAGCATTATATCAACTAAAGCGTCAGCTGCTACAGATACCCACATTGCATATTATTCCAATCAATCGATGGTAAGTTAAAATCTCCAGTTATAATTAGGTTGTTTTCACGGAATTTTAGCAGGTGGTCGTATAGCCTACTGAAAAACAAGTGATCAGCATTCGGAGGTCGGTGAACAGCACAGACGAAAAACGCGTCTCCCTGCACAGACACCCTCAAAAAGCAGACCTTTCCTGGACAGAGACTTTGTCAGCAACAGCAACTTCAATATTATCTTTAGTTATCACCGCAACGCCACCATCGCGGGAACCCCTATCGCGTCTGTAAAGCCTGCAGCCAGGTGACGAAATTTGTGACGACTTCGTCGTCACGAATTTGATCATAAAGCCAAGTTTCAGTATAACACATATTTTAGGGTCATGTGACAAAAGAAGCGTTCCAATTGATCTATTTTATTAGCGATGCTCCTAGGGTTAATTACAATCTCCCGAAGTTCGTGCTCCTTTAGTCGCTAGCTTGTTGACGTATGGTTGTTCGTCCTCGGCATAGCCTTGCGGAGTTAGAAGTGTCGTCCCAATAATAAAGTTGTTTATCAATGCTAATCTTATCTTGTACTAGCCATGCTTTTTGCCATGTCCTTATCGTGCTTAGCACTGTCCCAGAGCAGTTTTCTTTTTCGCAGCGTTTCTGCTCAGTAGTCATTTGGAACGCTAGTTTCTTCAATTTTTTAGCATTGCTAAAGACATCCTCTATTTCAGTAAATCTTGAAAGCAAAGAATTATAGGCCGCTTTTTGGAAGGTTTTCCTACTCTATGAATTCTACCAGTTGATACGCACTTGACTCCAATTTTAGCTCGAGACATCTGTAATGACTTTATTTCGCAAGACGGATTCAGATTCGTTGGGTTCTTTTGGAATGTCGAATACAACATGATTACTCCTACGGCTTCGATCCTCGAGGTCAACTATTTTTCCTTGCTGGGACATGAGCTCACCCTGTATACTAGTCACATGTGCATTTATTTCATCCACGACACCACTCTTAACTTGTAATTCTTTTACCGCGTCTTCTACGTCTAGTAATCGCTCACAAAAAGCTTTATGGCTGATCTGTCTTATCCCGTCGAGATTTAATATCAGCGATGTCAGAACAGATAGCTTGCTGCCCTTTAATAATAGTTTGAAACATGTCTTCCACTGTTGGTCCAGGATTTTTCTCAACATCTCCACACACAAGAAGTTTGCATACACAGAAACACTCATTACAATTGCGTACACATCTACGTGGGCAACGGCAAAATCACCAAGCAACGATCATCACTGCGGGTTTGAATGATAATGACTAACCTGAACAAAAAATAACAGTCGCATAGTGAATGCACGGCTCCTGACGCTTGCGCCGTGCCACTGGTGCTGTCGATGAAGGGTCTCTCCTTTATAGGTGTACTTGCTGACGTCACAAACCCTTGGTTGTAGGGTAGCGAGGTTGGGTCCAGGTTGATGCACGTGCTTGTTTCCTTGTCGTCGCTGATTGTAGATCCGAAGATTGCAGACGGCGTGGCCCAAGCGGGTGAACTTGCTGCGTCAGTTGACACCAGCAAGGCCTGAACAAAAAAGAACCAGTCGCATAGTGAATGCACTGCTCCCGACGCTTGCGCCATGCCCACTCACTGACATGACCACCGGAACCTTCAACGAGATCGAAAGCAATGTGTGGCCATTATACAGTTTTCAGTTCATACGGATAATAAAGGAATTCACGCGCAGAATCGTGAGTCAGTGCAAGTTCTGTCCTAGGGACAGCTTCTATTGTATTTCTGAGATATCTAATCCAGGCTGTAGTAGTGACATTTTCCAAGACGCAAAACAGGTTGCACTAGGTTTCGCTTAAAGACCGGGAATAATTATGAGGTACTCGAATATTTCTTTGCCCGTTGAAGATGCCTTTATGTGAGCGGGTTATAGTTTTCTTCGGAGTTACCGAACCGGTAACTGTAACCGCCTAGCTACGATATGATTGTAGGCAGATAAAAATACTTGTGTTATGCCACCACCTTCACCCACGCCCTCCTGTTAAAACCTGCAGATATCTGAATCTCCGTAACACCTTGGCATCAACGGTCCGTTGCGTTATGGGTTTCACGATATCATGAACATCCCGGCGGACAAAGAAGTGAATAAGTGGGCCTACAAAGCGGTAAACCCTTCTTATTATATTACAAATACCAATGAAATTGTTCCACTGATTTTCAATGGCCAGAGAAAAAAACCAATTTGACAGGTTTATTTCTTGTTGTTGGTAATGAACTTTAAACACAAATATCAGCCAGATTTCCCACTTTGGTGCCCGAGCTTGCTTGTTGCTCATAAAAACAGGACAGTATTTTCATTTTTAAAATCTGTATCACTTGGTGGGTCGAAAAGATATTGTTAGCAGCTTTTGACACCCACTGTTTAAAAATTGGTTGGAAAGCCTTGTATTACTGCTTAGCCAAAAGTTGGAATTTTGCCAGTCGCACCGGCTAACTACGCCTTAATTTTTACAAGACGGCATATGGTAGCATCACTACATCTTTGCCTTCAATGCCTTACCAATATATTACTTAGTGCCTTCCTCAAACGCGAACTTCTAGAAACAGCTTTCGCTTTCATGTATATTTTCTTGACTGTAAAACACTATGACAAGAAAATGCTAAAATCCCGCGTATATGTGGCCTTAAGCTTTAAAAACATACATAGGCCAATTAGTGTTACTGTGAAGTTGACCAACCAATGTGTTTACAGAGTGCAAAACAGCTGTACGGTGCAGGCGATATGTATTTAAAAGATTAATGTGGACATTTGTTATTAAATAGCTTCGATAACCGCGACATTTTGAGCTTTAACAAACATACATGGGCAAAATTAGTGTTACTGTGAAGATGACCAACCATTGTTTATAGAGTACAAAAACAGCTGTATGATGCACGTGATATGTAATTAACCGAGTAATGTGGACAATCAATGAAAAAATGTAAACTATTGAATTCCATCTATTGAGGGTATGCGTTAAGGGTCACCGCGAAGTGCTATGGAGCCAGACATCGTTGAAGAAATTTTAACTTGACGCATCTTTCCTTTGATGTCTTTTTATTCACGTGCCTACAACTACTAGCCATAATTCGAGTTTCACCTTATAGCTACTTCCTTCACACAGACTTCCGACCAGTTCTAGTCTCCAAATCGTGATTGAGCTATCCAGGTTACAAAATCGGGTTTCTATATTGGCGAGGGTATGACAATAACTATGGTTCTGAGTTAAATCGTGAACTTTGCCTGTTCTTGGAGCCACAGACAAAAGCTTTGCATGTCAAGCTAAGATTTTTTTGTGAAGTGCCCTACCTAATAGTGCACAAATTCTGGACAGCACTTCTCTCTTGAAGGCTTCTGTATGCAAAACAGCTGGAATTTTTCGCATCTGAGCAGGCTTTTGTGACCCTGAAGTATTCGAAAACTGCTGACACCAGTTCCTCCGATCATATTTCGAAGATGTCAGGAAGTCCTTTTATATTATTACCGTACGTATCATATATTTTAAAACAGAACTAAACGTATTCCTACTTGGAACAAATTCTAACCACAGAACGCTCCCCACACCGTGAAAGATGTCTCAAGTGCGGAGCAGTTATTCGCAATTGCGGTGCAGAACCATTATACGCCTAGTGTTACCACCCACTCAGGTTCTTCATCTGCCTGTGTCACTCTTCTCTTGATGAATTGAACAGTAGTTTCACCAATGCGATCCAATTTTCCCGCCTTCGCACTGTGCGTGCTGCCTCTGCCTGGAACAGCATAAGTGGAGGTTGTGTTTTTAACGGTGACGCTGTTTAGCAAAGCGTATTGTTTCGTGTCCTATTTAACATACCACAAAATTGCCGTGTGCACGTATGTAAAAACGATACCCTAAGCGCGGCCGTAGCGGCGATCGCTTGGCATTTAAAAAAACGAGGAATATGCCTAGCGCTCGTCTATGGTCCCTTGCGCCGTAATCTTGGCCGCATTTGTTCGGAACGATAAAGACGCATCATATACGCCCATCAGTATACGCCCCTGTAAGGCGATGTCCAATGATTATCACTTCGAAACAATAAACGAGCCTCACACTCATAGCAAAAATGAAGGAGTAAACGTTGTTTCAGGCAGGGTAGAAGAAGCAAATTGGCTGCAAGCATGGACGTAAGCCTCCGTGATGGTCATGACAGTTGCGTACAGCTCAGCTACTTCAAGTTTTAAGTACAGGCAACATGGAGTGAATATACGACGAAAAGACAACTAAGAACGCAGGGCGGAGCGCCCCCGACGCGCAGCGGCTGAAAAAAATGTCGTTCGCTTCCGATCTAACTGGGTCAGAAAAGTTTGTCGGCGGCGAAGCGGCGGCGAGCGGCTACCCCACGGAAACAATCAGGTCTTCCGATTAGCCCTCCATAGCGGGTAGAGACCGCTGACAGGCGGCCGATTTGGAAGAGTTTGATAAACGTATGCTTGGTTCGCGCAACTTCGTGCGGTAATTGTAAAGCTAAGATTGTAAGAGGAACCGTGACGTTGCAACGTGTAATGTCGCGTTATACTGACAGCCAAAGTCGAAACCAAAACACACTCCCGACCCAGTGCCTTGGCTAGTGCCGCCACGGTGGGCATGCACGGTATCTTTTCATAGATTACGTAAAGACAATCCGTAGAGGTCCTTGTAAAAAATGGAAACATTGGGTCCTGTCTGCAGGATCGGCGAGGAAGGACAGCTGGTATAACTGCGAAAGCCTCTCAAATACAACAAAAACAAGAATCATACAGCCATGTGTATTCTGTGCCTAGTTTGGCGTGATGCTGCCGCTGAAGGTGATGATACTTAGCATCTTCCGTTTTGTAACGGACGGGTGTTTCCCCAGCGACCTAAGGCGTCATGCTACTATAAAAATCACATCGACATTGAAGAGACACCCTTTATGAAATATTTTGGGCTAGTCTGACTAACCTGTATTTCCGTCCAATTGGCGTGCTGTATTTTGCACGAGGGCGCCATGTGTTGAGTTGGAATGGGGAGGCCTTCAATTTGTAATCACAAGTTTGGTGGGGTCCAACAATACATGCGGTATTCGGGGCAGGAGTATTTACAGAAATATTCATAGTGCGCCTGTTCTGTCCTTGGAGTACGTGTCTGATTCGGTAGATCAGGCTGCTCTAATAGCATTGACCTTGCAAAAGTGTTTGATCGGATTTATTATGATTTCTTATTCGCACTTCTGGCCGCAGTAACTTAGGTGATGTGTTATATAAGGGCATCAAGCTGTGCTATTATCGCTACACTAATACAGTTTATCTTCAATCGTATTTTTCCTGAAGCCGATTGCGATCAATCGTCCTGTCAGACAAGGCTGCCCTCCGTCACCTTTGCTGTTCGCATTAAACGTCTAGCCAATGTGTCTCTGCATTCAGCAAAGTCAAGGAGTAAAATATTTCGCTTACAATCGTGTGAACTAAGGTTCATGCTTATGCAGGATGATATAGAGTATTTTTGCGCTGACAAAAGAAGTGTCCAGGAAGGCCTTACAGTGACTAAGCAGTTCTGTGATGTATCTGGTGCGGATTTTAGTATAGAAAAAACTATGAGATTTGGATCGAGCAATCTGGAATTCTTCAGAGGAATCCAGATTCGCTGGTATTATTCGGGATAGCGCCCCCACTCCCAGTACCTCGGCATGCGATTACTTCAATCCGGAACACAGTGCCTCATTGGTCGTCAGCACTCACGCAAGTTAAGCGCGACATCGGAGGCATGGAATCGTCGAGGCCTCTCTGTGTTTGCTTGTTCAAGAATGTGTAATGTCTTCCTTGCTGAAAAGCTCTTTTATGTGCTGTAGTGCTTCACTGTGCACGATTGAAATTTCTCGCCCCACATAGAGCTTTTGCAACATTTGTGTGGGGTTCTCAATGGGACCCTATGCGCACGGAAAACTTGTTTCTTCTTTTAAAGGCAGGGGTGTTGGGCTCATGCAATGTTTGTCAACAACCTGTGTCGCCTTTTTTCTTGTACAAATTAGTTCATCACCCGATTTACTAACGGTAAATCTATAATTACAATACAGCAATATAGCAAACGGTAAATCTATATTTGTCGGTATCCACCACAGAAACTAGATTTTTTATTCAAAGAGCATCTAAAATTCACTAGATAGAATAGGTTTCGACTTGCTGGCCACATTTGTATTAATCTTGTGCAAGACGCAAATGTAGCAATCCAGTGCTGTCATATCTATTCATTATTGATGCTGAATTTCAATTTTTAGTGCTTTAAAAAAAAATAGCCCACGCCCATTGTGGTTCTGGGAAAGTTTACGTGTAGTATACCGTCTGTATGAAAACAGAAAAATATTTTGTCCAAATACGCATCGAAACTGCTCAGAAGACAGGTGCCTCGCAACGGCTTGTAAACACGGCTGACCGAAAATTCTATTACTTTCTTCTAGACAGCGTTCAAATATATGTAAAAATGTCTGATTTTTATCTTTGCTTTTTAGGCTACTGATCCGGATTCACCGAGGGATGAGATGTTGTTTACGTTCTGGGAAAACGGGACGAAGATTGGATTGCAGTTATAGCTCATACGAAAAGTTTCGCTGGTTTTAGAATTAGCAGAAACGTCCTGGCACCAGGTATGCACCGAAAGAGCCACTACAATTTTATCAACTTTCTGCAACTGCTCCGCACTTGTTAATAAAAAAATTGTGCTATTCCGAATTATTCTCCTAAGTCCGAAAGAATTGCGTTTTTATGTTAAAGTATTTACCTACACTCTTTGGAAATCATACCTGATATGCGGTACGCGGTCAGCACGGGTACACGTGGTTATTGATCGACATGAACAGGAGCACACGGTAAAAACATGAAACAAATTCGGAGGAACGAACATGGAACTTATCCCAGTCTTATTAAATGCGCGAGCACTTTGAATTTGAGAAACTGCTGCCAAAATATGCTACCGATTCTATCTCAGCAACTTACAAAAAGAGCAGGAATGATGGGGTTACCACCAATGCTTGCAGCTGTGGCAGTGACCCACAAGGTTTCATACTGTCGTTTTCACAAGCAAAGTTTACCTAGTGTAAAAGGCCACGTTTTTGCTTCTCAGAAGCTCATTTCAGGAAGATAGATCTTTGCCACATTTCTGAAGCCCGTGCCCGTCCGTGTATCGGCGTGTTTCAGAGAGTGCCTGGCGGTGAAAAAAAAGTTACCCAACACCCGCTGGCTGTGTAATCGGAGACGCGCGGTAGCGCAGCGAGAAGGAGAATAACCGGGCCCCTATCCCTCAAATGAGCGCTTGCGCTACAGAGAGAAAACTTGTGCGTCGCTTGGAGTGAAAGCAACAAACGTATGTTTCTCCACAACTGTTGGACCGAAAAAAAAAGCTTTTCGGACCAGCCAGTGCCAATCCAGCCGGCTGCCGCTCTTTTCCAGCAAGTGTAAAAAGTTCAGCACGCAACTCCACGGCTAGCCATCAGTGGTTCAAAACAACGAGCAGCAAGTCCTAGAATAGCAGCGCATACAAATGAGCTGCACTCGTACGATGATTCCGCAGGCTCCGCTCGCACCACGTCCCCCAAGTCCCCGCTCAAACAGTCGCTGTCAGCGCTGGCACCGCTACTCCGGAGGCCGTCCCTAACACCGACGTCTGTCGTGTCGCCGTCAAGATCGCACTGTTATGGGCTGACTCACCTAATATTTCGTTCCCACAAATCAAGCTCAGTTTTGCCTGGAAAGCATCCCCAGTACGGGAGGCGCTACGAATACGACGTAGGCCATCACGACCACGCTAGCGTCTGAGCTCTGCGGCATACTCGCAAGTCCTCCGGCTAACGAAACTTACCTGCAGTGCAAGGTTTGATGGTTCAAGACCTGGTAATCCTTGAACTGCTTTAGTACAAAGAGCTCGGTGACCGCAAGCCATCACAATTCCTGCGCAATATGCGTGGCCTCGGAACCCGATGCGGGGTTGACGACTCCATCCTCTGAACCATGCGCCTTCAGCGCTTGCTGTCACATGCACAAGCCATGCACCAGGTTTAGCTGAATCTACCACTAGACCAACTCTGGCGGGATCGTGCACCGAGTCGTCTAAGTCTCTCCGACAAGGCCGGAAATCACCGTCCATGATGTCAACTCCCCAAAGCCCACACCTAGCTACTACGGACGTATCAATGACATCAGCCGTCGCTGAACTTTATTCAAGTTCACGTGGAACAATGCCGACAATCAGCCCTCGAAACTACTTACCAATGGCACGATCTTACATTGCAAATATCAGCGGCATGGCAACGGTAGCTGCTACTACCACCGCCGTTTCGGCGTCAAGGCCCGCAAATATCAACGACCGTGTTCAATGACACGTCGAGAAAACACTAACCCCTCGTTGTATTCCCTTTTTGTCAGCGATGATGCAACGAAACGGCACTTCTTCATCTACTGTAGTGCTACATGTGCTGCAATCCACGGTCTTCCTGCGTGACAAAAGACCTTCCACATCCTGCGAGCTCAGTAAAATGGAGTACTTCAGTGTCTGTGCACGTACGTGCGTGCATGGCCTCACCGCAACACACTAAGCCCGACACTAGCCGAGTGGCCGAATTAATAGACATATATACTGACGTCGGGTTAATTGGCCTATTCATGGGAGGTTGTGGCCGTTACTACACAAGGGTGGCCAGTCCTGCTCTGGTGAGGGAGTGCATTACCGGCAATGGTTCACCGGGGTCAGGCCGCACCCCAAGCCCCTTTGTGCAATTCCATCAATACGCGGGTTTTTCTTTTTTTTTAATCTGGTGGGAATTGTCCGGCACCGGGATTCCAACCGCGGTCCTTCTGCACGCGAGGCGGGGTGTTCTACTCTACGCCATCGCTGCTCTCTGCCTTGCTAAGTAACTCGGGGGACGAATTGCAAAGCATGCTTTCCGCATTTGGCGAACAGAGTAGAACCGTGGGCCTGAAAATTAATGTGCAGAAAACTAAAGTAATGATGAACAACCTAGGGGCAGCAGAGCGGTTTGAGATAGGTGGCGAGGCAGTGAAAGTGGTAAGCGAATATATCTACCTAGGCCAGTTGTGACCCCAGATCCCAACCATGAGGCAGAGATAATTAGAAGGATCAGAATGGGGTGGGGTGCATATGGCAAGGCATTCTCAGATAATGAATAGCAGTGTACCATTGTCGCTCAAGAAGAAAGTGTATGACAGCTGCATCTTAACGGTACTCACCTACGGGCAGAAACTTGGAGGCTCACTAAGAGGGTTCAACCTAAATTGAAAACGACTCAGCGGGCAATGGAAGCGGAAAATGATAGGTGTAACATACGAGACAAGAAGAGAGCGGAGTGGGTCAGGTAACAAACACGTGTAAGGACATATTAGTAGAGATTAAGAAGAAATTGACGTGGGCAGGGCATGTAATGCGAAGGCAAGATAACCGCTGGTCATTAAGGGTAACAGAGAGGATCCTAGAGAAGGCAAGCGTTTGCAGGGGGCGGCAGAAAGTTAGATGGGCAGATGAGATCAAGAAGATTGCGGGGAAAAATTGGTCACAGTTGGCACAGGACCGAGGTAATTTGGAGAATAATGGGGAGAGGCCTTTGCCCTGCATTGGGCGTAGATAGGCTGGTGATGATGATGATGATGATGATACTGACGTCGATTTGGAACGCATGTACATGCCGCTTTACACCCGTGAGCCGAGTGCAGTATTCATAGGCGAAGGTTTTTGTGTAGCAAGTCGGGCGCCCAGCCTTGGCTAACCCTCACTTGCCCATTAAAGATGTTCTTTCTCTCATGCATGCGCAAAATGATAAAACAACTGCCCCAACGGAACACAAAAAGTCAGACGGCCCCTCCCAAAGCAACGATGAGGCTCCGATTATAGCACAAGCATACGATGAGCTTACGACACAGGATGCCAGCGACAACCTTACACGTATTATCACAGAGTATGCAGTAGAAGTCGGGGGCACTATGGCTAGACAGGATATTGGCAAACTTTCACAGGAGACGAAAGATCTAATTAGGAAACAGCAAACCATGACAATCTTTACCGCAGCTGACAGAATAGAACTAGCGGAGCTTTCAAAGTTAATCAGTAAGCGTAAGGCAGCTGACATACGGAAGTATAATATGGAGAGGGTTGAATACGCTGTAAAGAACGGAGGTAGCCTGAAAACTGTGAAGAGGCTTCTTGGCGTGGGGAAAAATCAGATGTATGCACTTAAAGATGAGCAAGACAATGTCATCACAAATAGGGATAAAATAGTCACAGTGGCCGAGGAGTTCTACAGGAATCTGTACAGTAGCCGGGACGTCCAGTATAATAGAGAGTTATAGCAGATCGGAAAAACGATTCCGGTACGGTACGCGGTACCCGTTAACCGTACCGTACCGGGAATGCTCGTTTTTAAGAGTTATAGCAGACCGTAACTACCGGACATGCTACCGGTGACTGGGAGCGACTTCGGTTGTACGTCGTTTGGTAATTCTTCGTGAGTCTGTGGCGTTTCCTATAATGAATATTTAGTTTTCAGTTCTCAAAAGCGTTAAAGGCAGTATTAAAAAATATATCCAACGCCCGTACGGGGATTCGAACTAGCGACTGCGTGAACATGAAGCGGGCATTTTTACCTCTGCCACATCTCAACAGATGGCGCCAGCAGGTCAAGCTGGGCTCTCAGTACATACGGCGGCTGCTTCTAGTTTTTTCATTGTATTTGGGAGTCTCTCGCCCTGATACCGCCTGTTCCTCACCGGCCGATTTGTAGAGGGGCCCATGTTGCTGTTAATACGAGTTATGTAGCCGGATCGCCTTTATTTAACCTAAAAGAAGCTATTGTACATGCGTCGCTCGACGACACAAGCCACTGCAGTTGGGTCGGGACCGTGTTTCGCTTGCTGCTTGAGCTGTCAGAACCGCACGAATTTTCCTTGTTGCCACCTCATTTTTCTTAACACGATCTCATATTTACAATCCGTTCGACTAGGCGTGAGCCAAGCGTACGTCTACCAAACGCTTTCCAAAGCGGCCGTCTGCTTTGGAACGACGGGCACGGCACGTCTGGGTACCGTCCGGCCAAGTCGCTCCGGTATACGGTAGGGTTCTCCGCATGCGCGGTGGCGTCCAGACGGTAGACTTTACCGTACCGGAACCGTTTTCCGATCTGCTATAACTCTCTAATGCCGAACGAGACAGTAACTCAGAGGAGATAGACATCCCACCAGTAACGACCGAAGAAGTAAGGAAGGCTTTGAAAGAAATGAAAGGGGGCAAAGCACCTGGTGAGGATCAGATAACAGCAGACCTCTTGAAGGATGGCGGAGAAATTCTACTTGAAAAACTGGCAAACCTGTACACGCAATTCCTAATGACCGCAAGTGGTACCGGAATCTTGGAAGAACGCGAACATCATCCTAATCCATAAGAAAGGCGACATGAAGCACTTGAAAAATTACAGGCCGATCAGCTTACTGTCAATCGTCTACAAGGTACTTACCAAGGTAATCGCTAACAGAATTTCTGCAACCTTAGATTTAAGTCAACATAAAGAACAAGCAGGGGTCCGTAACGGTTATTCAACAATGGACCATATTCACACGATCAATCAGGTGATCGAGAAGTGCGCTGAGTATACTGAACGCCTATATGTAGCATTCATAGATTATGAGAAAGCATTTAAATCGGTCGAAACCCTAGCAGTCATTCAGGCATTACGGAACCAGGGGTTAGATGAGCCTTATGTAAGAATACTAGAGGATATCTACAATGGGTCCACAGCTACCATCATCCTCCATAACGAGAGCAGTAAAATAGCGATAAGGAAGGGAGTCAGACAAGGAGACACAATCTCTCCAATGTTATTCACAGCGTGTTTACAAGAAGTATTCAGAACGTTGGATTCGGAACAGGTGGGAGTAAGGGTTAATGGAGAATACCTCAGTAACCTCACATTTGCTCATGACATTGCCTTGCTAAGTAACTCGGGGGACGAATTGCACACATTGCTTTCCGCACTGGACAAACAGAGTAGAACAGTGGGCCTGAAAATTAATATGCAGAAAACTAAAGTAATGATCAATAACCTCGGGACAGCACAACGTTTGAGATAGGTGGTGAGGCAGTGGAAGTGGTAAGCGAATATATCTACTTAGGCCAAGTTGTGACCCCAGATTCCAACCATGAGGCAGAGATAATTAGAAGGATCAGAATGGGGTGGGGTGCATATGGCAGGCATTCTCAGATAATGAATAGCAGCCTACCATTGTCGCTGAAGAAGAAAGTGTATGATAGCTGCATATTACCGGCACTCACTTACGGGGCAGAAACTTGGAGGCTCACTAAGAGGGTTCAACTTAAATTGAGAACGACTCAGCGGGCAATGGAGCGCAAAATGATAGGTGTAACATTAAGGGACAAGAAGAGAGCGGAGTGGGTCAGGGAACAAACACGTGTTAAGGACATATTTGTAGAGATTTAGAAGAAATTGACGTGGGCAGGGCATGTAATGCGAAGGCAAGATAGCCGCTGGTCATTAAGGGTAACAGAGTGGATCCCTAAAGAAGGCAAGCTTTGCAGGGGGCGGCAGAAAATTAGATGGGCAGATGAGATTAAGAAGTTTGCGGTGATAAATTGGTCACAGTTTGCACAGGATCGAGGTAATTGGAGAATAATGGGAGAGGCCTTTGCTCTGCAGTGGGCGTAGATAGGCTGATGATGATGATGATGCTGATACGATGAACACCCCCGGATATGCACACGTCCCTCAGACGCAAGGCATCATAAACACACCCCCCCTCGCGGTTCGAGGAGAGACCGTAAACGCGGGAGAATCGTGTCGGAGGTGCAACTGGGGTGTTTTCAATTGCAAAAACTCCACTAATACTGGTCGCTTTACGAAATTCTTGAAGGAGGTGATCACTAGGACATTGATTTACCTGAAAGTGTTCAAACCTACGTATTGGTCAAGCCTCTTTCATGGCCACTCTGCAGGACAGCCAACTGACTAGTGTAGGTGCTCTAGCTTATAGCAAAGCGAGTTTTATATAGTGGAGTAGATAAAGTGTATTTAAATAAATTGGCAGAAATAGTTTTTTTGGTACTAAACCCTGATATCAAAAATGTGTAGAACACCTTGCCCAAATTTGTTGCTATCGTTTGTATGGAATGCGACCTCAAAACCTGCTACCTAAAAGTTTTTATACCTGCCCAAGTTTTGTTCTATACTTATTGTTTCCTTCTTGCTCATGTTTGCAATTATGACGTCTGGGATAAGCGGCGTGAAATTATAATATATATATATATATATATATATATCTACACACATATATATATATACACATATATATATGTTTATATAAATATATATATACATATATATATACATATTTATATATATATATATATTTGGACACTCGACTAATGTCAGGCGTGGTCATGTGGTGACCGCCATGTACGCGCGTTCACAGGCAGTTGAAGTACGGGCTTATTTCCGTCCGTTCTAAGCACAACTTTATTTTTGTCAGGTTAGAGCCAAGCTTAGACCATAGCCGGGTGTATGGCCCAGGCTATAGCCGAGGAGGCTGGCCAAAGCCGAGTAGGCTCGGATGAATTTGAACAGACGGAATAAGAAATCCTTTTGAACACATTAGCGCTTGGTGTGCCTGCTTATACAGAAAACCCGGACTCCGTGAAAGGCCCGCTAGCGAAGCGTCCGTCAGAGGCGTCAAGTGCCGTTTCAGATAACGATAAAAAATAGCCGCGGCCAACCATGGATATTCTAAACAAAACTTTGGCTACGTCTGGTTGAGTCTTGGTTTCGCTTGGTTGCCCTTTGATGCAGCTGTATTCCCTACCTGGCTCAAAGCCGTTCGGTCCCTTACAAGGCTCACAGAAGTAGGTCGGTAAACAGGGCGTTCGCAAGAGCGAACACTGCGTTCATTCACAGCGAACACGCCGTTCTTCTTCACTGGGCACAAGATGAATCACATAGCTGATATGACCCAGCGGCGCATGCATGAGAGGCTACGGCGTGGTCGGCTGACGATCAACAGAACGGCCGCGACCACGGCAACGGCCTCCGCTCGTGCTGAGCATTATGTCTTTAAAAGGGACCTTCTGCGCACTGCCGGAAGCGGGCCCAGCGAATCAGGCGATGCGCTTCGAGGGGTGTGTTATTGGGGGAGTGTCTCCGTTCAAAAGGCGAAATTGCACATCGGCCGCAACACCTACATGAAAGTAGTAAATCCTTGCTATGAAAAGCGGCTGCTTGGCTAGGCCAAACGTATAAACACTGGGCTGGGCATCCCTCAGGCGGGTGCATTTATCTTGTTAAGTATGGCAGTCGAATGGAGCTCATATTTCTTCTCTCACCCCACCCTGGCGTAGAATATGCACTCGCTTTCTGGCACCGTTTCGGGTAGTTGTGGCGGAGGTCTGCAGAAGCCAAGATCGTGATTGTCCGATAACCACCTGCAGAATGTGCCCTAACCCTTCACTGGCGATATGTTACAACCCAGCGCGGGTACGACTTAGGGATAGTAACATCGGCGCACAAAACGGTTTAAATGCTGAGGCAGAGTTCTTCTACCTAACGTGAATGTTTTAATTTTTGCCGTTTTCTGTCGGGGTTTTTGATTGCAGGAGTTGGAGAGTCCCTTGTGGTAGGTTTTTGACTTCGCTAACTGCACAAAGTGCTGTTCCAAAACTTAACTTTAATCGTCTAGGGCCGATGACCGTTCGGCCGATCTGTATTGTCGGCCGGCTAGCCAGTCACACCCCGTGGACTTCGGATCAGCCGCCTTTTTTTTATCGCCGTAGGCGTCATGTGACAAGGCTCTGTGCCATCTGCGAACTACGTCGGAATAGCCTCCTGGTTGTCGTCGGGTCAGTCTAGCCAACGCACCTTAAAAAACGTGTTAATAGAGTTAAACAAAATAAATATGGACAAACACAATAGTATTAGGCGTTCTGCAGGAAGCGCTAATTACCCAAAGGCGCTGCAGTGAGCAGTCGACGCTCATAAGACGAAGCTTCTCTTCGTCGGTAGGGCAAGAAAAATTTGTCCAATTGCAAGATTTATGGTGCGTAAAGCATGTGGGAGAATCGATGACGTACACATGGGAAGATGACAGAGCCCAGAAGCGTGCAGGAAAGAGCGAGCGGCAACGCGGCAACGAGCCCCGCAACGACATTGTGGGCTTTCCGCTGCATGTAAACAAGTTTTACTTGACACAGATGACGTTGACCGCCAAACTTAATAATTGGCCTATTATATGAAGTGTGCTCAAAACAACTTTTAGTGCCCCTTTATTGCCTCTCGGTTTCGCCATAAAACAAAACATTTTTAAGGGACACAATGCATTTCTATTGAGCCACCTAATCAGATCTTATCTGATTCTGATCTGATCTGACCTTACCTTATCTGATTGATTTAGTATGTATTTATTAATACTTCGATCTTTGTTGAAGATTTTAGAAGGGTGGGATAATCATAATTTACATGACTAACTTTCGCGGCAAAACACGGACACACAAACTTACACAAAACAAACAGAAAACAGTAAAAAATGTATAAGTTCAGCAGATGCGACTCGAAAGCGGACAGTGATTTTTTGGTTACCACATTGTTAAAGAGGTTGTTCCAATCGACAATGGTTCCTGTGAAGTACGAGTATATGAAGCAGTTGTTGCGTGGATTGAGTGTGTGGCTGTTAGTGCGCGTCGGCGTCTTGTATCGTAACCAGTTGAAAAGTGAAATATGTTAGAGGTGTCAACAGCATACTATTTGGTAACTATTTGATAGGAAAATTTCACACATAAGATCCGATTCATTTCAGATACTCTGGGCAGGTTGCTCTTAGGGAGAAGTGCAGTTATCGATGTTCTCTCTTAAGAATTGTATAGGAACCTTACCCTCTTCTATGAAATGTTTTATAGATTTTTGAAATTCGTTTGAGTTTATGGTGCCAAATAATTCCAGCATATTATAACCTGGGAGAAATATTTGTGTTTTACGTTAGGAGGAGTAAAGAGGAGGTTAAAAACTTTAAAGCACATCTCAAAAAAGTTTTCGAAGAGCCTTAGGCGAGAAAGTATTGATATCCTTACTTCTGGTTAATATCGCTAGAAATAAACAAGCCCAGATACTTCTAGTGGTTCACTTCTCACAGACTAATGTTAACTGCATTATAGATGTCTGAAAGAGCGGCTTTCTTGTGTGTTATTTTCATGAAAGCTGTTTTGTCAAAACTGGTGGTAATTTGCACGGCCTATACTGAATCAGTTTTTCAAAGTAACGATTGTACTTAGTTTGATCCTCAGCACACACAATTTGGTTGTACAATATACAATCGCCGGCGTACAGTTTGACACCAAGTGACAGTATGGTAACGATGTCACTCATAAAAATCAAAAACAATAAGGGCCCAATGAACGCTAGAATCAACACGAACATATCAGTATTCCGTACCATTGAAACAAACAAATTGTCGGCGGTTTAATAGGTATGCTGCCATCCGTGTTACTAGATCCTGGTTTTTTATTATCGTGTCTAATTTGTGGAAAATTTATTATGAGAAACTGCATCAAAAGATGTGTGAAATACAGAAAAATGACATCGGTTGGAATTATATCAATAATTGCTCTAGCCAAAGTCGTAAACAGTTTTAAATAGCTGTGTACAGGTAGAAAGACTGCACCGAAATCCATGCTGAAATTTTGCGAGGAGGTTATTGTAATTTTGTAGGGACGTTTTTAAAGTGCTTACAGCGTTTACAATCTTTTTGGTGAGAGATGTACGGGCCCAACATTGAGGAACTCTTTACTCTAAATAATGGTCTTATACTGCCTTCCCTGAAAGCATGTGTTCCCTCACCTTGTTTTGCAAGGCAGAAAATGGTTTTGCAAATACTATAGAAAGTAAATGCGGCATCATGTTTTCAACCACTGCTCAATAAACTACATTACAAATTCGGCTAGAATGGTGTTCTTCCAAAGACTTTGCAAACTCGCTACTATTGTTGCTCTTCTTGTTACGTCTTACAAGTGCCCCAGCTGTTCTTTTGTATTTAATAGTTCCGAAATTTAAATGTAGTGGTCGGATTAGAGCTTTGAAACCCAGTGGCGATAGTCGGACCCCATATGTTTTTCTGTTTTTTGCGACAGAAGCATGAAATCGTTGCTTCAAAAACTTACTCCCATAATAAAATGAAGAAATGCGGAAATGTTGGTCAGCCACATGTTCAGAAACAGTATATTTGAGCCCATTGCGTGTTGCTGCAAGCACTTTAAGAACCATTAGGATTTGACTTCCCGCATGCTCTGCTTCCCAAAGACAAAGCTGCTTTCACATCATTATCTGGTCACAGCTGGAGAAAGAAGATGTCTTCGAACATGCAACGATGTCTTCGAACATGCAACGATGTCTTCGAACATGAACAATTCTCTTGACCGAAGTGTGGCAAAATAAAAAAAACGTTCAAAGCTTCGTGCGCTTTCTTATTTGTGGCCACTCACTCATCGACAAAAACTAACTTTGTTAATGGCAACATCATCACGGTTTGTTCAGTACAATGGCTGGCAGTAGGTGAAAAAAAATAATCTCTCTAGTGTTTGGATGCAGGACTTCAACAACTGTTTATCATACTCCACGCCAAAATGCAAGCTTCGGGTGGTGAAGAAACACCGAAGTCGCGCAGTTTCTTGTCCCAACAGAAGAGGTGCAGCCGTCCTTGAATGTAGGTGGTCTTCTTTTCCAACAAATAAGGTGATTGTCCCACTCTATGACATGGCACTTTCCGTATCTAAACAAACCTGCCAAAGTGCCATATCTCTGCAGGGGTTCCGGAATGGGGCCCTTGGTTTCGAGGATTTTCTTTTAGCGGGAAATAAGGACGTCAGGACTTACACCGAGACATGACGTATCTGGCCGCACAAGTCCGCACTCTTGCACGCGGACAGTCATATTTTGTCATACAAAGTGCTTGCCTAAGGCTCAGACTTTTGCCCATTGCTGTGAGCAAAAATAACATTGTTCATTCGCTTTTTTGTAAAAGCAAGTGGAGTGTGAAAAGAATGCTCAAACACTCCATGTAACCTAAACACCGAGTTTATAGTTATACTTAGTTAAATCCGCTTGCCAAGTATTTATAAGTCTGTCTTCAATGATGCAAGTGCATGCATCACATGACCGGAAAGAAATACACGGCCTTTGCTCGGATTTTCAGTATTAGCTGCTTCACCTTAACCTACGTACCTCTCAACGATAAGTTTTGAAGCCGTGTCGGGTAGAATCTTCGTTTTTTGGAATATTCTCTCTATCTTCACAGCAGTCAGTACTTACACACAAAGCTTGTGAGATTAGTGAGCAAGAAATTGTCGTTTTAAAAATTCGTGTTTATAGTTACCAAAACATTGCGTAATGTTTATGCAGTTATTATTCAGTCTTTAGCTTCGTCTTGGCCCCATAGGGCGTCTTTGTAATATTTCCGGGCCCTACAAGTAAACATTGAGAGGTTTTATACTGACATGAACTGAAGTAGACCTGAAACGATTCTCCTCATACTTTCCGCTACTTGAACTATTTTCCCGTGGTGTTGTGTGGTTTTTTTTTGTGGTTCATTTTACCGTCTGCGCCGTCTTTATAAATAAAATTCTTCCACGAACATTCCAAAACCTCCTGTTTCATTCTTTAATCGGCCATCTAAATGCATACAGTTGAGCCTCTGAAACCTCATAACATCACAAAGTGGTGTCCACGGCATGATTCTACCCTAACTTCGCCAGTCAGACTCAGACAAGTCGAAAAGATCAACAGGTTTAAAATTGGTAACATAGGGAGCGACAAATTGGAAAAGCTGATTGCTGACGCAATCAGGTCGAGATTAAAAGGGCTGGAGCTTCTCGTGTAGGTTTAGAGTGAGCATTTCCGATTGAAAGCACCACGCGAAGCTGAAAAGCCGGGGTTAAAGGATACTCAGAACTAGCACTCTGCAGCGCTGAACCAGTAGTTAGCTGTTCTCGATGACTTGATCAGGAGAAAGGACGCTGAGTCCTCTTTGCTTATGAACATGATGGCCGGCCATAAGAAGTTAGAGGACGTTGGCGAAACAACTAGTCAGCTATATCTTTTAAGGCGAGAAATTTCCGGGAGATGAACTCATCAAACGTTTCAGGAAGGCCTCTCCCAGGATAGCAAAACACTGCCTGAAGAGAGCCCTTTTGGCACCGAGAGACCAACTTTCTACTTTGAAAGCAAAATATTGCCTGAAAAGTTGAGGAGATTGCTACTTTCTGAAGGAGCGAAACCATCAGATATAAGGATGCATGACCTGCAGCTAAGCTGCAGCTTACACAAAGTCTAACCGATAGTTCGTTTTGCACCAATGATACAAAAAACGAAGCTTCTAGAAATGATTTCTGCGAGCTTGAATTAAACAAGGCGCAGAGACAGCCGCGCGAACTTTAGGAAAAATTCTCAAACATGAGGGCAAAGTAAATAAGAAGGAGAGACCTGTTTTTGAAAAAGGGTACGACAAAACCCAAGATCCTTTCAGTACAACACAACCGCGAGTACCTCAGAAGGAAGTTTAGCCTTCAGTACTGCACGAAGCGTAGGCAAGGCAGTATGAAAATGCCCAGATACTGCGCCAGTCAAGCTCCGGGGAAACAAATTCACGTCTTTGGAGAAAACACTTTAGCTTTTCGATTGGTCAAGCCAATTCGTGTCATACACTGAACCTGCCATACGTAATTTATTAACCGAACATCGATACCGCGTCTGAAAGAACCCAAGTATTGTCCTGAACTACGTGATTGCCTTATGTCCAGAATTGTTACACTTGAATCCACGGTAACAAGAAGAATGGTGGGTTAAGGATGAGGCCGCGACGTCGGAAGTTTTCCGGTCTGCTCAGTTGGAACTACGCAAGAAAAGAAGACGTGAAGAACCTATCGGCTTTTACGGCACAACAACATTCCTGACTCATGTACGCTCTCTCGGTCCTTTTGCGCTTGTCGACGAATATGTGATAATTTGAGGCCATTGACTGTGACATTGAGGATTTCATAGTTAAAAATCACCGAAAAGAGAGCGTTTAGTTCATGATTTTTCTTAGAGTTTGCAACTTTGAGGGTGTGTTAGACTTTGCCTGATCAACTTTCTTTAAAGGGGTAGGAGTGTGATGTGATAGGGTCGCAAAATCTGAAGACTATGGACACTCCCCTACATAAGTGCAGTGCAACGAAGGCAGTGCTTGTTGAACGATACAATTAGCATGCGCTGTGTTTTCGAAAACTGCAATGGTCAACACCTCCTGGTGCCCCGGCCGCGTCTCCGAGAAAACCACGTATCCTCAAAAGATAAGTGAGGAAGCAGACATTGTTTCTCGAATGCCTTTACAAATACAATTTCGCGTGCTAGGGTTGTAGCACCTTGGCGTCGTTATATAAGCGCTAACACTGGGACTAACCGTGCCAGTCTAAGTAAAGGCAGTATAAGTATTCTGTGTTACAAAGAGGCACTATTATCACTATTGGCGTCAATATATTTCAACAAAGACAACGTTCAATGCAGGATAAACGTTTTACCAGGATATTGCTAAATACTAGTCGCGTGCATGTTCCGCTTTAAAAGTTTCTTCTATTTTGAGCAGCAATGAAGGGTAACATATGAATGCGCCAAAGTCCTATTTTTAGTTTCCCACTTCGAGCCGAATGGAAAAAATACAGCAAATATGTTCTACTGGGTTCGTGTGAATAACACCGCAATTCCGAGTGTCATGTGGAGGCATTTTTGTGGGAAGACAGAATAGCCATTGCTCGTTCTTGGCTCAAGGTCTGCACTTCGATAATAGCACAACGGCGTCTTCCTCGGTAAAACGACGAACATTGCTCAAGTAAAATTAACATTCCATTGGCTCAGTTCACAGAAATAAGTTTTATTGAATGGCTCCAGCTTTATACATGCACAAGGAGGGTTGTAAGGAATGGTTCTTTAGCAGCTCACCCCATTTATGTTCCTGGCAAATTTTCATACCGACATATTGTAAAAAGGATACAATAAACGCTTTTCATACACTATATTTGAAGAGGTCTATCCGCAGACTGTGGCGGTTGTGGCTTTTTGCAGTCTGCACAACGTGTTTAGGTAACACTTATTTCCTATCACGCTGCAGATTATAGTTTCAAAGATAACAATATTTCATAGACCTTTGTACTTTGCACAAAGAAAAAGAAGTTGAAAAAAACTTTAAAATATACTGACATTTTTATTGGAGGCTTTCTTTCTGTAAAACGAATTCGAAAAGGCACATGGTACTCCAGCTTCAAAATAGCATACGACACCAGCCTACGATACTTCTTCGGAGTACTGTCTACTACGATATGCGCGCATCTGCTACATTGCGGGCGTGTAAACCTCGCAAGGGTTCAAAGTACTCCGAAATTTTATGGAGTACGCGCACAAAAACCAATTGGTGCATTTATTGATCGAATAATCAAATGTCTCAAATGACTAAGTTTATCAACCGCTTTGCACAAAAACATTAGTAGACCTTGGCAGGCAGGGTACAAGGTCGGTGAGATACATTCAAGAGACATAGAATAGCTAAGCTTCCATAGCAGGTGTGGACTAAAGAAAATCATTTCAACGAATGTTTCCTCCCTTTCCGGTAATATGGCAAAGCTATTCAGGCAAATCGACTTTGTCAGGCCTGAGGTTAAGAAAAATCACTGCGTGCATCAACTTCACGCCAAACGGTTAGCAGCGAACCACCATACTCGTTTACAAGTTAATGCGGCGGTTACCGACACGAAAATAAGTAGCCGAGCCAATATTTAGGCCGACGCACACTTTTGTATTCATGATTCTGTATTTTGTATTCACAGCTGTGTATTCATGATTCTCAATTCAAACAACATTTCCTTGTATTGCGGGTACACCCGCCAGAAATTCAACCTATACCAAGGTAAACTGCAACGGAAATTAGTACTAAATCCTCTTCCCTCCTAGCCTCCTTCTCGAGCGTGGCCTTTTTGTAACCGTGGTTCCAAGATTGCAAAGCGTGATGCACACCCAAATGGTTTGATCACAAAAGTGCGTGCAAAGAAACAGTGAGGATAACATCTAGGCTGAGGTGTCGAACAGAGGTTGCCACGTGGTTACGAACTTATAAAAAATACGCCCCACCATGATGATGTGCAAAATATGACTGCTGCTTGGGCTTCAGGATTCACAGCAAAGTGCCTCTACAGTACTTCATACCAAAGCAGTGAATGGCCTGCAGGAACCCCGACCGGAGGAGAAACATATTTGCGCAGGAAAGGTGCATTACGAAAATTATTGATGAAAAATATGATGAAAACCGGGGCCCAGTAGAGTTGGTGAGCACTTTGGAGAAACAAATAAACAAGAACACGAAACTCTCCCGACGAAAGAAGAAACGCGTCTGCAACTGGGGAAGCATTCACAATTTTCCGCTTGCAGGCATTTCAACCAAGGACGTTCGTTTGGGTTCGTGTGAATCACGAAAAAGGTGAAAAAGGTCATCAGAGTAACCGTAACACCACACCGCACGCAGAACACCATTGAAAGTGTTATATTCCGAGAATGAGCTGTTGAAGCAGACGGAATCTGACCTTCTTGAGGGTCTGAAAGACCAAGGTGTAGCCGCGGTTGAAAGAATCACCATACGAAAAGAGGAAAAGGAGATCCCAACCAAACACATCTTTACTTTTGCAAGTACCACCCTGCCTGAGACGCTGAAACCCACTTTAATCAGGTGTCAGGTGCGGCCGTACATCCAGAACACGAGACTCTCCTTCAAGTGCCTAAAGTACGGCCATGGCACTCAAGCATGGCGGGGCAAGTTGACATGCGCCAAGTGTGCCGACGATGACCACTCTTCGGATAGTTGTCAGAGCACCACTGCAAAGTGTGGGAACTGCAGCGGTGCACATGCTGCATGCGTTCGATCCTGTCCGAATTTAAAAAGAAAAGAAAATATTACAAATTAAGGTTACTGAGAACATAAGCTTCGTTGAAGCGCCCTGCAAACACAGGTTGTGTTCGTCAGCCTCCTATGCAGATGCCGCCCGCTGGGGGTTGGGGCGTCATCTGGTTAGTACAGCGACGCAGTGAAGCCTTGCTACTGCGCCACCGTCTCTTCCCCCTACTGAGCGGCTTCCGATCACTCCTGCAATGCCCGCAGAGGATCTTGCTGCCGCCCACCCTCGTGAGATGGCTTTGGTAGCCCAAACCGCCACAACATCCGCGGCTCCCGCGGTTGTCGCAATCGCCTGCGCAACCTAAAGCCATGCCACCCCCCCAGTTCCATAACCCACCTCTGATATTCCTGATTGTGAGGTGACCATGGATACTAGAGGTCCGCCTCCCTCGGCTACGTCTGACTTGCCCGAATACACGCCCCCTAATGCCTGCGGCTGGCCGAGGCACCAATCGTCTTGGTGCGCGCCCCAAAGAGCCCGACCCTTCAGTTGCTCGAGGGAAAACGCTTGAAGCAATGGATGCTGTGCCGTCTCCTCTACCACCTGAGGTGACCAGGGAGCGACGCCTGTCTTTTGAGCACCAGAAAACAACCGCCTATGATTACAGGCCCATTAAGAAAGAAATAACTAAGCAAAACACACATATAGAACTACCCATTCGTCAAAAGAACAGTATGAGTGAAAGCGTAATAAAATGGAATTGCAGGGGCCTCATAAAAAATCTTGATGACATTTATCAAATCCCACGAGATTGCAATTCAGATATAAGGTGTCTTCAAGAAACTCACCTAAACTCGAAACAAACAAACTTCCTTACACAGCATAACGTTTTTCGTAAGGACACAGATGGCTGCACCTTCCCCGCTAAAGGTGTTGCTATAGTTATGAAGAAGTGAATTGCATGCCACCAATTAGGCGTACATACTAACCTTGAGGCTATTGCGGTGAGAGAATATATTTTTGGGGGGTTTACAACAGTCTGCTCTTTATAGGTCCCTCCGAATTACCATGTCGGAGCTGCCGAGTTTGAAAATTAATAAATCAGCTCTGACCCCCTTTCATACTGGCAGGGGATTTTATTGCCCATCATCAGCTGTGGGGTTCTCCACGTGCACATGCACGTGGAAGACTCTTAGAGAAATTTTTTTGTCATCAGGCACCAGCCTTTTTAACAAAAAACACCCCACGTATTACAGCACAGTACACAACACATACTCGGCTATCAATCTGGCCACGGGCTCGCCTAATCTCTTTAGTTTGGTAAAATGGAGCGTAGATGCGAATCCCTATGGCAGCAACCACTTCCCTTTATTGTTAACTGCAACAAAAAGCCCTTCATTTCCACAACACACAGAACGTTTCCGTGCAGAGCGTGTGGATTGGAAAAAATATAAATATTCCATCTGTCGTATGCATCTATAGAACGTTTAGGTATTGACCTAGCTGCGGATATAATTACTGCAGAAATAATTGATGCTGCACAATCCTCTATTCCCTAAACGCCCGGTACAAACAAGGCCAAACGAAAGCCTCGGTGGTACGACGAGTGCAAGATAGCCCGCAAAGAGCAAAAGAAAGCGTGGGTGGCCTTTAGAAGCTATCCAACAACTGAAACTCTCCGATGCTTTTAAACGTGCAAAATCAAAGGGTAGGCAGCTTAGACGCGCGGCCAAAACTGATACTTGGAATATATTTCTTACACCAATAAAAACGTACACGGACGCACACAAAGTCTGGAAGAGAATTAGCGCAATACAAGGACGTAACACAAACACCCTTCCAGTTGTGTGTACTGCTGGAGACACGCTTGAGAATCAAGCCAATGCTCTTTGCGAGCACTTTGAAGGCGTCTCCAGTTCCGCACACTACAACCCACAATCCTTACAACACAAACCAATCGTTGAACCCCAGCCACTACGAAAGAGGAAAGCAGTAAGAAGGACTACAACAGCCCTTTCACTAAGCACGAGTTAGCGGTTGCGCCTTGCTAACTGTGGTAAAAGTTCCCCAAGGGCTGACAAAATTACATACGAAATGGTGGAACATGTTCATGAAGATACACCGGAAACAATACTCTTCTTAGTAAATAAAATTTGGCAAGCTCGACGTCTTCCTAAATCCTGGAAAGAAACAATTTGCGCGATATTAAAAGAAGGAAAGGACTCTTCTTTAGCGGGCAGCTATAAGCCAATTTTATTAACGAGCTGTTTGTGTAAGCTTTTAGAAAAAAATGAGAAACAGGCGCTTAATTTATGTTATAGAATTTAATGGAATTTTAGATTGTTGTCAGTCTGGTTTCAGGTCAGGTAGGTCTACAACCGACAGTGTTGTAGTGTTGGAAGCTTGTATAAGAGACGCATTTGTCGATAAACAGCACTGTTTCTCTATCATTTTTGATGTAGAGAAAGCCTATAATACTCCATGGCGTTATGGCATTTTACTTGACCTTGCCGCATTCGGTATGTGCGGCAACCTGGTCAATACCCTGGAGGATTACCTTACTCATAGAACATTTCGACTGTGGCTTGCAGTGTTTTTTCAAGGGTATTCACCGATGAAAATGGTGTGCCGCAGGGAGGTGTTCTGAGTTGCACACTTTTTATTGTTAAAATGTACAGTTTGAAGAATATTTTACCCCACTCACTTTTTTATTCCGTCTTCATGGACTACGTTCAGATAAGTTTCAAGTCTTCCAATATGTTAATTTGCGAGAGACAGACCAACTGGGAGTGAAAAGTCTGTTGAAGTGTGCGGATCAAAACAGTTTTAAATTCAATGGAGACAAAATGTCCGGCGTCGTCTTTTCAAAACTACGAGGCATGGGACAGGATGCATTTGTCAACCCAGACGGGAAACAAATTCCAGTGAAAAAGGAGCAGAACTTCTTGGGAATACTGCTGGATGAGAAGTTACGCTTCATTCCCCACAGCAAAAGGCTAAGCATAAAATGCATCACGGCACTCAACATTCGAAAGGTTCTCTCACGCCAGCTATACGAAACTGACAAGGCTTGCTTATTGTAAATTTTATTAGCCTTGTCAGGTCAAGGCTTGACTATGGCAGTGTTATTTATCAATCAGCCTAAGTCCGCTCTCAAACTCCTTCACCTGATGTACCACCTGGGCCTTGGATTGGTGGACTGGAGCTTTCCGAACAAGACCGATAGAAATCCTGTATGTAGAATCGGATATGTGGATCACTAGAAATTCAGCGTGCCTACACAGCCTTACTATACGCAGTCAAAACAACTTTTATTCCAAAACACCCCTCGGACATCTTAATACATGATACATCTACTTCAGCTCTGTTCCTAAAACGAACATCTCTTGCGCAACCGTATGTAATGTCCTTAAGCACTTTGGCATCAGACATGGAAATTTCATTTAAAGACACTTACAAAACCACCTTTACTGATGTCCTTGCACCATGGAAACGGTTGCCGGTTGCATGTGACATGTCGTTTGGAAACATAGACAAGAACAAAGCTCTCTGTACCTTAATACAGCAACACTTTTGAAGCCTTCAACACAAATACAAATGCACAAAATTTTACACACACGCATCTAAAACTAACTCTTCCGTATAATGTGCTGTTTGCGGACTCCAATACTATGAATCTAGGACACTCAATCCTAATACCAGCACATTCACAGGTGAAGCCCATGGTATTTTAATGGCTGCTGAACACATAGTACAACACCAAATACACCGCGCAGTCATATATACAGATTCCTTGAGTGTAGTGACGACCCTGCATTCTGCAAAGCCAGCACAAGAATGCCGTGCTTAACTATCTTTTTAACACCATAATGTCAGCCTACGCTATGAGTCTGGAAATCACAATCTGCTGGGTGCCTGAACATTGCGGAATAGCTGGAAATGAGGCTGCCGACCGGAAAGCAGATGCCACAGTTCTCCGGAATGATGTGGACATTATATCTGTACCGTACTTGGAATTCAAACTACTCATCAAAAGAAAACTTCGTATAGTCTGATAGAATCATTTGGATAAGCAAACAGAAAACAAGCTCCATTCAACCAAACCAAGAATGGGCAGACATACTCCAGGAAAGCTACACAGATTCGCTCAGGTCGCACTTTGTCGACTAAGGATTGGGCACACATATGGCACACAGAGACATCTTTTAACTGGTACAACACGTCCAAATTGTGCCAGATGCAGAGAGGCTCTTTCTGTACACCATGTACTAATCGAATGTATAGAACGTGAACCAGAAGACGCAGACACTTCGCAGATATATACACAAAACACATACCACAACACCTAGCACACTTTCTATCAGACGAAGCTATTGTCCAACACAAAAAAGTGTTAGCTTACCTTGCGGATGTTAATTCTAAAAGGAAATCTCCTAGTGTGGGTAACTTCAGTCTGCCCTCAATGAGGAGGACAGTGCTGAAGGCTTTTACTGTGATGGTCAGCGGCCTCGCCTTTTTTGCCTTGCCAAACGTCTCTCCCCGAGGCACCCTGTTTTTAAAGGCCTCACGCACACGTGCTTCCTGAAGTGTTTTGTATTTACTTTTTATCACTTACCATTGGTCCAATACAGCAATTTTAGACGAGCACTTCTTAATTAAAACACCAGCACACTTTTTGGCGCTCTTTGATCTAGTTTGCCCTTGCGCCATTAAACCACACCATCCATCAAGATATCGTTGGCGGTCAGTGGGCTTCCTGTACAATGTTGGTGAGACTCTCCAATGACCCAATATGAGCGTGTCACCAAAAAGATTTATGGCTCTAGTTGATATCTGATAGGTCCGTATGATTCACGCATGCATAGAGTTGATTTCTGAGTTAAATTCCTTGAGGCTTGCCTTATCATTATGTGTCCACCCGCAATGACCATACATGCAAAGTTGCTCCTATATTTTCCTGAAAAAAAAACATCAAAATTCCCCTCTGGTATTGTCTATACAGGAGTGGAACGTTTTTCCTCAAAATATTGTGTCGCTCACTAACACTTCTGCTTTCCAATCTGCATTGGGTGCGTTTTTAAATGTATAATATATTTTCACATCTATCAGATGTACAAATATCACTTTTGTCAGCCCTTTGATTTCTTTGATTTGTTTTGTTATTGTTTTTGTTTGAACAGTACGTTATTTCTAAACCTGACCCCCGCGAGTGCCTGCTTCAGTGGTGTGATGCACTGCAGATGTGAATTGCCCTCTTACTCTCTCTCTTTCTCTAATTGTTTTTGTAAATTGAACCTTTTGCACAGATAGGTGTCTGACTGCCGGTAGTAGTTTGTATTGATATGCGTTAAGTTACGTTTTTTGAATTGCATCCCCCCCTATGTAATGCCCTTTCGGGCCTTGAGAGTATTCAAAATAAATAAATAAATAATAAATAAATTATTCCAAATGAAGATGTCATCGAGCAACAGTTTCTAAAAGATAAGTTTTGGACAGCATTTTGCAATGAACTCTGTTTCTTAATGACGTCAGAAAGATATTAGAGTATGTAGGTGCCATTTTGGTATCCATGGATGTGCCGATTTAATCTGAAGGTAGTGGCTATTGTCGAATTCGAAGTGATTGTACTCAAGGACGAGCGGGAGGAGGATTTTCAATATTTCGGTGGTTACGTCCAAGCAGAAATTAGTCACCGTAGCGTGAGACTGCGGCAAGGATGCCTTCAGAGTGAGGAATGTTAGTGTACAGGGACGTAATCTCTATGGTTACGAGAAAACTGCCGGTTGGGACCTCGAGCCCTGAAACCTAGCGGAGAAAGTGGCCTGTATCCTTTACGTATGAGGGGAACATCTGGGGGATGTCTTTAATTAGGTGGTCGATGAAACTGGATATTTTATCTGTTGCCGTTCCATTGTTGGATATAATGGGGCGACCACGATTTTTTTTCTTTTTGTATTTTAGTTAGGAGATAGAAACGTCCTGGCTTAGAATTTTTGGGTAGCATCGTTTCACACATCGGATCAGTTATTTTTGCATTACGCAGCAGCGACTTTAGTGTATCCACAATTTCAGCTTCAAATCGCAATGTTGGGTGGCCTGTCAGCTTGCGATAAAATGTCTCGTCAGCTAGTTTTCGCTGTTCCTCATTTAAATAGTCGGTCTTGTTCATAATTACCACAGCCCCGCCTTTGTCTGAGGTTTTATTACAATGCAGCATCCTCACTCAGGCATGTCAGTGCTTCCCGCTTGTCCCCAGCGTGGTTGCCGCGAATGGGCAACTGTTTTTCGAAGTCTCTTATTATATGTTTTTGCAAGGCCAAAATGTATCGATCCAAGTGCTTACCCCGTTGCTCGTTTGGCGTCCACGTTTTGTCTGAACGGGAGGAAGTAATTTTTTGCTCTCAGTGGGACGCCCAAGAATGTATCCCCGAAAGCGCAGGTTTCTCTGTTAGAATGATTTGAAAGGCGCAGGTTTTGAATGATTTGAGGTGGAATAATGCAGTGTAATCACAAGAGCGACCGCTTTCCGCACTCTAGCTCCGCGTCCGGTTTATATTTTTGCTACTTTGCTGCCGCATCCCTGCACTTCCGTTCCCGTGGACGCTAGTTGTCTTCGTACACGTTGAGTGCAGCATGACGCTGTTTGCGTTCGCTCCGCTCTGTGACAAAAAGAGGACCAGTGATCGCGAAACGCGCCTACATAGTCGTTGCAACGGAGCGCCCCCTCGCGTATGCGCGTAGCGCCCTCTTGTGTAGCTCGCTGTAGTCACCACGCACACGCCGGAGAACGCACGGTATACGGACATTGCGAGGTCAAAAGGTTCTTCGCACCAAATCCTTTTAACCGACAGATCGATCACAGTTTGCTACAGCAAATGACTACGATAACACTTTCTTTCCAGTCAGCTCCGACGTATCCCAAATTTACGTGCTTGGTTCACTCTTGTTTCTCATTTGCATCAATGACGTGCCTAATCCCCTTACATCTCACATTAAAATATTTTCACATGACTGCTTCACTACAGAGTGATTTCTTCTACGGCTGACTCATCAGCACTAGAGTCTGACCTAAATGAAGTAGCAAATTAGCAAATGCGTTTAAATACAAACAAACCTACAATCGTCCGTGGAAAGCCGCAGAATCTGTACGAAACCGCAGTGCACTCTTTATCCTCTCTACTTATATACGCAAGACCGGTATTACTTGAAAAAAACCAGCGCTAATCCTGCCTCCTCTTTCCATTCGTAGAAAGCTGCTACGGCTTAACCTGCTTCATAAATATACCACGTTATTCCACAGCTAAACAATGAACTTATTTCCAGTCCAGCATACATAATTGCGCGGATAGATCACCCGTTCAAAGTAAACATCCCTCATTGTCGTACTAATCTGTGTTTCCCTTCCGGCATACCTAAAATATCAGACGATTGAATCCGCCTGCCAAGCGTGGCATCTACTGTCACCGATGGGCGCGCATTTCGCTCAGCGATTCAACGACATATGTTTTTTTTGTATAATAGTATCCTCTCGTGTGTTTATTGCTTTGTGTATTTGTATATGTGATCTTCTCGTGGCATTGACAATTTTTTTTCTATTTTTCAAGTGTAGTTCTGTGTTTCCCTAGCTTACGGCACTGGCGCCCTTGCGTTACAGTGTTTTGTTTCATCTATACTGTCTATTTACATATATTTTCACACATTTGCAGTGATTATATCTTGTTTTTGTATTTATGACTTCGCATTTGTTCTGGTGCAAAAATTAATTTTATGTAGTTCTTTTTCCCGCTACTTGTACAAAAACCCCTTCCCTTCTGTTACGCCCAATGGGGATTCAAGGCACCGGTATAAATAAATAAATAAATAAATAAATAAATAAATAAATAAATAAATAAATAAATAAATAAATAAATAAATAAATAAATAAATAAATAAATAAATTTAAAAAATAATTCATTCACTTTCTCTTCCATTGATGCTTAACCGCTGGTGCTGTCGCTGATAAAACGTAGAAAGAGAATTTGCTTTTGCTTTATTTTCCCCCCTTTCCACATTTCATGTACTAATAACCGCTAGATGGCGCAGACCAGGTTTCAGATCCGCATATGATGCTCCGTCTTTCTTTGCCCTGCTTTTGCTGAGGGCCTTGCCCGCCCGAGCAGTTATTACCAATCGTTTTACAAGCCTTCAGGATCATTCAGACACAATTGGGGTCCCGGTCCGACGAAGTGGTGGCCCCCCAGGCCGATTCAAAAGTCCGAAGCGGCGCGTCGCCTCGCTAAGCCTACAGCATTACCCTGGCACTCCGGGAATGCAAGACAGCACCAGGCCCCTACAACCGATCACCACCGACGCTCCGCCGTTCTTCCACCCTAGTGCCTCTGATGCTGCTTCACCTGCTGCCATCACACTGGGTGCTATGGTCGACCCCGCAAGCCGCAATCCTGAAGTAGCCTCTGCAAACACCGCAATGCCTGCCTCCGAACGCTGTGAGTGCACTGACAGCGCAGGGCCGGCGGCCCCGTTGCGGGTGTCTGCATTCTTCACCGCAGAATGCGCCGCCATAGCGTCTTCGACCATGACCTTGGCCGCGGAACAAGCCGAGAGCTATCCTCCCCCGCAAACCGCGTCGACACTGGACGCTACCGCCGGTACTGGACCTTTCATTTCTACACCTTCTACCGTGTGTTCCGTTACCCAATCCTTCCGTAGTGCTGCCGCCTCCCATGACAGACAAGAACATTTCATTAAGCCCGCCGTGCCTCCGACTGAAGACGCTCGGCCCGAAATGGATCACACTCAGCTGCCAGGAGATGACGCTACAACGTAATCTGCGGAAAAGCTGGACCACTGTTGGTGCCGCCCATAAACCCGCTTCCACCACCCGATCCCACACCGAACTGATCACTGTCGGCATTCAACTTCCTCCAGGCACCCTTACTGCCAAGCTACCTTTTTACGACTTGCTCACCGCCATTGCCTCCGCTGCACAACTTTCCCGAAGACAAATGAAGAAATCACCCTCCAGGAGAAGCCCACTCGGAGTCTTGTGTTTTTAAAAACTCACTCAACCCTTACCGCTCACCACCTACTCTTTTGTCCCTCTTTCTCTCGCTCTCTCACGTCCGGCTTTATAGTAAGACCATCAGCATCAAATCTTGTGCTCGCTGCCCTCCCATCTCCTGCCTTGGTCTCATTCATAACGTCGGCGGCCATTTCACTCCTCCTGAGATTGTGCAGGAACTAGAATCGTATACCATCGATATTCTTGCTGCATGCATGATGGGTAGCACACAATCAGTTCTCCCTACAATAGCTGGCACGGTAATTCCCCGATTCGTATATTTCGAACTTGTTGCTTTCCGGTGTTGCCCCCACAAGCCTAAACCTCCAACATGCAACCGCTGTCTCGCTCTGGGACACCGGGCTCACCAGTGCCCGCAGCAGAGTGATCCGGCAAGTGCAATGATTAGTGCTGCCCCTCTAACACCTCACCCTAGCACCCACGTATGTTCTCAGCCTTGTAGCATTCATTGCAAGGTGAACAATCACCCCTCACTTGACCCTACCTGCCCCTTCCTCATAGGAAAGACAACGCGCATGTGCTAAAGCTGTGTTTGAACGCCGCTTAGCTTTGGGCGGGGTCACGCACGACACCCCTTGCCTTCCCTCCTCTAAACCTGCATTTGGCTCACCGGTCACATCCACACCGGGCTCGTACTCTGCTAAACTCAAAACGTCCGTCGGTGCCACCGCCCGCTTCTTCCAAAGCTACACCCTCACCGTCCTTGTTTGAGGAGAGCCGTCACTCTTTCGACCTCCGACTCGCGATGCCCGAACTCCAGCTGCGTGAGCCGCAGCGCATTTCCCAGGAATTGCAACAGCAGATAGAGTCTTCACCAAAACACTCCAAACAACCGCCACCTGTTTTACCTTCCATCTTGCGCAGCTCAATCAGCACCTTGCCACGTTCACCACAACACCCTTTACAACCCAACTCATGCCTTTGGCAGATTTAGTCGAAAGCACGTCCACCGCCCAGCAACCTCGGCTGGTTCAGGTCGAAACCTCCATCCTCAATGTTCATAATGCACTGAATGCCTAATCCGAGCAACTCAAGTTCTTTGGTTCCATTGGTATTTCTTTACAAGAATCACTCCCCCCGGCTAAGAATAAGAAGCGTCCTTCTACATCCACCGCTACCTAGATGTCTAGTGCTGAGGGTTTCGAGGGGGAACTGCCGAAACTTACGCAATAATAGGACCCCTGTACATAAGAACCTCCCTAATTACCATTTTCTCCCTCATTTTATTTGGATACAAGAGGGCCGGGCCGCTAGTGCCATCCCAGGTTACCGCGCTTATCATGCCGCTAAAAGCATGCCGCTAGCATCCATTTATGTGTGTGGCGACATGCTCATGAAACCATTGGACATACCCTGTACCCTTCTCAAATATTTAGTCGGCGTGGCCTATTGTGATCCTTCTTCTAAAATCTCCTTGGCCCTCCTCTCTTTCTACAACCCGCCTGTCTCTTCTTTTTATTCAGTGCGCTAGGCAAGTTCCTTCACTCACTTCCATCCACCACAAATCTAATCCTTGGGGGTGACTTCAACGCCCCTCACACTCTTTGGGGCCACCCGCAGACTCTCAAACCCTGCCACCTTCTTCACTGTCTTGTACAGGGACGCCACCTCACCCTTCTTAATACTCCGGGCAACCCTACCAGAACCGGCACTACCTTAGAGCGGCCCACAACACCCGACCTTACTTTCTCTCGGGGGCAACTTTCAGTTCAGTGGCGGGTCACAGCGGAAAACCACCTCAGCGACCATTTTCTGATTCATCTTTCCATATCTGTTTCACACATCCCGGGACGTCGCACCGTCACTCACACTGACTGCGACGCCTTCCTCGCGGCTCTGGCCTCCCACTCCTTTTTGTCGTATGAGGACTGGACGTCGCGCATTTCCGCTGCTTTTTCGAGCAGCAGTTGTCATGCTCAGATCCGTCATCCCATCTAAGACCCTGACCCTCACTTTCTCCGTTTATAGAGCCGGCGTAAACGACTGCAGCGCTCCATCCGCTCCCAACCCCCAAATACTCAGCTCGCTTCCAGAATCGCTGCTCTACGAGACGAGATCGTTGCCCACCGCGCTTCTCTCGAACATTCTCGATCGAGTGCTCTCTGCGAGAATCTTGAAACTCCTTTGCACTCAAGATTGACATGGTCTCTTTTTAAATCTCTCCTACGCCGTAAGCTCATGCTTTCTCCCACTTTAGCTAAAGCTCTTGCTCAAGGACCAGCCTCCGACCTCTTCCACCAACTAGCCTTTCTATATCTTCCGCCCCCTCTTACTCCGAGCTACATGTACTACTCAGGTTACCGTAATTCTGATCTGGACTGCCCTTTCATTCTCCGGGAGCTCGAGGCGGCCCCGGTTGGAAATGCTAAGCGTTCTGCTACTGGCGAAGACGCCATCACATACACGGCTCACAGCAATCTCCCCGACAATGCGAAATAGTACCTCCAGTTTTTTAACCAAGCTTGGGACAGTGGTAGCTTTACTAGCTCCTGGACGTCTTTCCGTATTACCATCATTCCCAAACCTGGAAAACCTCCTTCAATCGCTAACCTTCGGCCTATATTCTTAACGTCATGCGTTGGTAAGACGTTTGAGCATATGGCTCAGACTCACCTGTCCTAATTTTTCGAGAAGAGGGACTTCTTCTCTCATTCTCTGATCGAATTCCGTAGCTGTGCTCGTGCTCAGGACCTGTGTTGCTTCTCGAGGACACATTTCTCTCTTCCATCCCCCCCCCAAATCCACGCTCTAGTGACCGTCGATGTCCGTAAAGCCTCGGACGGGGTGTGTCATAACCATAACCTGGTACAGATTGCCGCAATATCCTGGGGATCGCGCATGTACTCCTATCTCCGCTCGTTCCTCTCTCATCGAGTGGCTCGCTTTCAAGTCGTCTCTAATCTGTGCGACCCCTACCACATTACTCTAGGCACTCCTCAGGGTGCTGTTCTTTCCTCCACGCTTTCAAATATTGCTATGACTCCTCTGGCTTCCCAACTAGCTGAAATCCTCTGATCTTCATCCAATTCTTTACGCCGACGACATCACCCTTTGGTGTTCGTCTGGCTCTCCAGGCCATGTGCAGAGGACCCTGCAACTTGGCTTGGATCTCATCGACTCTTTTCTTACCGCTGTTGGTCTTTCCCCTGCTCAGGAAAAGTCCGAGCTTCTCCTTTTCAACCGTTCCTCTTACTAGCGCGATAACAATTCTCTCCTCTGTCTCCATATATCTGGTTCTTCCATTCCTGTCGTCGGCAAATGCGAGGTTATTGGCTTTCCTTTGCATGCAGCCAAGAACATACAAGTTCTGCACAGCGCCGTCGCGACCAGCCACTCGGTAACCCACCTTCGAGGTGATGTGGTCACTCTATTTGCGGGTCTTCACGAACCTAAAGCCTGCAGGGTTGCTCACGTGCTTGCCCTCAACAAGTTATTGTACTTTATCCCTTACATCTCCTTCAACAACGCTCAACTCAATACCCTTGAGGCTGCTTTGGTGGAACTCTACAAAGTGCACTGAACCTCCCTATCGCTACTTCTACAGATAAGCTTTTTGCCACGGCCTCTTTCAGTCCCTTCGCTCTTTCCTCAGTCTACACTGGGCTTCCCATCTCTCTCGTCTCTCCTTTACCCGGCAAAGTCAATGGTTACTGGTTCAGGCGGGTATATCTCCGATTCCCGTCTCCCCTATTACACCTTCCGGCGCAATTACGGCGCCCAAACCTTCGTATTCTCCCTCTCTCGTCAAACATGTCCCCTGTCCTTCATGCAGGTCGTCGTCATTGGGCCGCGCAGCATCATTCTCCTCTTTTCGCGAACCAGAGAAATTGCTTACAACCGATGCCTCGCGCCTCGAGGCTCGTGCGGTTACGTTCTGTACCACCCTGACATTGCTGCAGCAGAAACCCACACTAGCGGCCCGTAAATTCACCCTGCGAAAGCAATGTCTCTTGAGATTCTTGACATTTCCCATGCCCTTCAGTCATTTGCTTCTCTTCCCCCCGTCGCCCAATACACACACTTTTCTCACACCCACGCCGCTATTACACGCACGCAATGTCACTCACTACAATTCTATCCTTCAAAAGGAGGTCGAACGAGCAGTCTGCGCTTTACAGTCATCCATCGTTTTCCTCCGGTGGGTCCCTGGACATTCCGGGATTGACGGCAATGAGTTGGCGCATCAACTGGCCCGCGAAACTCTTCACCGGTACCGTTGATCCCCTGGCCTGGGCCCTGGGAGGATTCTGCGAGGCTCTCCCTGCGACGTACGATCAAAGAGGTCTACCGTCAGCTCCGTGTTGACAAACGCCTCTACCCGCCTCCTCACCCACCACTCATGGTAACGGAGGCTCGACTCCTCCGGCACATCCGAATGAATGCCCTGATCACTGCCTACCGCCTATCCCTCTATCGTATAGATCTGACCCCTCTTGTCCCAACTGCAACACTGCCTACGCTGATTTACCTCATTGCCTATTCTACTTCTCGGTGAGGACAGCTATCCGACTCCTATCCCAACCCATCCCTTTCCAGCACCACCTGGACCAACTGGCTTGTCTCTGAAGGAGAAGAACAGCGCAGACTGGTGGCCCAGGCGGTAGACATGCTCGGCCTCTAGCTTCAGCTGAATAAAGGTCTTTTCTACTCTACTCTAAATGTTTTCCGTGTTTCTGTTGCATAAACTGAGTTGAAGTTCTAGCGTGTGTTTTGCCAACTCTTTTCTGTAGTTTCTGTGTTAATGTTTGCTAGTACGATAAATTTCTCATTATTTATACACCAACTAACTTGCCCAACTTAGCACATTAGTTGCACTATTCAGAACTTGAATTGCCGCATGGCTGGTAATTTTGTGAAAACAGAACTTTATTAGGCAATCCGTAAATGTAGACCGTGAAATAGGAGCAAAGAAGTGCACATTTATTTATTGCCTTACTCAGGCCCAAACGTCTAAGCAACTTCAAAGAAGCGGCCGAAAGAAATTACCCTGTCATTCATATTTTTCTGCAGAGGACAAGTTAGGCATGACAAAGCGAGCTCGAGAACTCATTTTTTTGAGTTTTATATCTGCCTTAGGTCTTGAAAGGCTTTCTTTCCGGTCAACGTTCCACGTCGTTATATACTGTGATGATTGCGGACCACAGTATTGCATCAAGAGTCAGTGGAGGAGAAACAAACAGCACCATGTCATTTCAAATTTTCGTCTTCATGATCATTCCCTGGGCTGCGTGCGCCCTGAATGAAAGACTGGTAGACACGACGCCATGCTTGTATGGTAAGCTGAACATTCATCTTAATATGCAACTTTTGTAAAGGCGACCAACAATCCTCGAAAATCGAAAGTATAATTGATGCTTTGATTGCCCTCAAAGTTCGCATTCATTGTTGTTCGTAAATAATACGCATACGAGGCCCAGAACCAATGTCATTGTTGTTCGTAAATAATACCCATACGAGGCCCAGAACCAATGTTTGGTATATTTTCTTCACAAAGTATCTAGAAAAATAACCTGACCGGGAAGTCACAACCGACCCCCCAGATTATTTAAATGTAGTGTTGTCGGCAGCAAGAATAACCGCCGTAAATAACATGGCTGAAACCGGAGAACTGCGTTTGCAAACGTTGATGTGGCTTTTCTGCTAGCACTTAAGAGTTGAGTAATATTACGCGGACTACCTTCTCTACGTGTGCAATCAAGCAGAAACGAGGCTCAACATTGATGTTTGTGTGATGCACTATTACGAGCATGGTGAAACAGAGGTGCGTAACCCTCAAGGACAAACTAATATATTTTCATTGGTTTTTTGCATGGTAATATAGAAATTTTTGAATTGTATAGCAATACAGCAATATATAAATATCAACGGAGATTTAGGTCAGTATACTGTAATGGTGAGACGTATTTGTCGACACCAGTACTCATGCCAAATGCACACCGTCTATCTCTATTTCTCGGAGAAGCCTGTAGTAGTGGACAATATTAGAGCGTCCGCAAAAAGTAACCGAAACTTATACGTCTGCCCGAGAAACTCTTCAAACATTGGGACATTGAGATGACAGGAAGAGTAGGAGCATACAAAAGGTTTGCAGCTTGACAAAAGGTAACAAGTTCACTCTAATGAAGGGAGTAAAAAAATAAATATCGAAAAATAATTTCAGGCGAATTAAGAAAAACTTATCAGGCAGCGTGATCGACAGGGCTGCAAAGAACTGTTTGACATTCCATCCACCTGTTACTGGCGCATGAGATCATCGGTTTCAGTTATACGTTAATAGATTGGCATGTTTAGCTTCTGGAGCGGATGTCGCCAAATTTGGAGGTATGGTTATAGGTATATAAAATAGGTATATAGCTATAGGTATAGCGAATATAATAAAGAAATTGAGTGCAAGCACGCTTTTAAAACGTCGTCGTCTGCTGAAGAAATGGAACGCTGAAGGAAGTCAAACAATATAACTACCTCGGACAGAGAGTTAGTGCTCACTCCACCACGACAGCGAGTGGCGGGGCAGATTACCTATCGGGTGGAGAGCACTAGGCAAGAATTTCATATAATGAAAGGAAGCTACCTCTATCACTCAAACAAAAATATACAACCAGTGCACACCACCGGTGATGACGTAATAGGATTAATTGTTATGCCCTAATAAACAACTAGAAAGCGAAATTAGGTCTGATCCATGGACATGGAACGAATAATAATAAGAGTAACGAACGGATAAGAGTAAGGGAATAAGAGTAAGAGCGAATAAGAGTAGCGAATAAGAGTAAGAGAACGAATAATAATAAGAGTAACACTTAGGGTAGCGAATAAGAGTAAGAGAACGAATAATAATAAGAGTAACACTTATGAGCTTCCTGGATCAGGGAACAAACTTGAGTAGATGGTGTCATTTTCGAAGTAAAGAAAAACAAATGGAACAAATCGGCCATGTCGTGAGACGAACCGAAAATCAGTGCACAATTTCGGCAGCACAGTGCATAGGAAGTGTTGGGTCTGGAAGACGATGGTCGAAAACACGCTGGAGGGATAAAATAGGAAAAGTTGTACCAACACTCGACTCGATGATTGGACGACAGGAGAGTTTAGAAGTCGCGGAAAGAGGCCGTCGCCCTACAATGAATCTAAGTAGCTCATCACGACGTTATTGTAGCGATTGATGGTGGAACTTCCACGGTTTCTGTATTTTTGTTGAAAGATGGGGTGTAAAGGATTTGGTCTTCTCGCTTATTTTGTCTTCTAGTTTTTCGGTCGGGTTTTGCCAAATTATGTCCGGCAAATTACATGCGTTTACGCTTTAATAGTGATTAGAGGTTTAACGTACCCGCCGCGGTGCCTCAGTGGCTAAGGCCTTGCGCTACTGAGCACGAGGTCGCGGGTTCGATTCCCGGCCGCGGCTGCCACTTTTCTGATGGAGGCGAAAAGCAAAAACGCCCGTGTGTACGAGATTTCGGAGCACGTTAAAGATCCCCAGGTGGTCAAAATTAATCCGGAGCCCTCCAGCCTCATCGCCTGCGTTGCGTCGGCGCGTTCAACCCTACAATCAAATCAATCAGGTTTAACTTACGCCAGTTCTGTATTTCTGTCGAACTTCAGGGTTGTACACAGTAATGTTTGCGGCCTTACTCAGGTAAAACTGCTGCGCATTCATACTATACATCTAATTGCAACTTTGTAAGAGTATTTCACTGCCGATTAAGTGATGAAACAGAGACTCCAATTTAAAAACTTGTATAGGCCTTCTCCCCATCAATAGTAAATGTTAAAGATGTTTGCATTTCTGCCAAATCGGATCCAAATAACCAGGCAATAGATATAAGAAATAACCGCGACAAGTAGTTAACACCTTGTTTTATCAATATGAGCAAAATATTCGCAAAAAACGTTCCGACATATATTCGTGTTTACAGTGAAAACATCTTTTTTCACTTGAAATCATTTCTGTTCTATGGGATCGTTTTCATTCATTGTATAATGAGGTAATACAGGGTACGATTACATAAATTACAAGTGTATTCCTTTCCTTAATTAATAACTTCTTAAGTACCACAGAAGTATAGGCTTTCATAAATGTATTTTTTGTTTGCGTCAAGTTTCCCTGTTGCGGTGTTTCATTAAATGAGGGTTTTCTTTGCAGCCAAGCAGTAGTCCCCAAAAGTCCGGGCGTTCTTTGGACGTGATATTTCCCCAGTCACGACACTCTTTGAAGGCCTTCCAAAGAGCCACTTTGTGTGAATGGTTTATAGTCAGCTGACATGTCTACGTTTAATGCTTTGTGCTGTTGAATATGTTCTACGTTTTAATGCGCACAATAGCATTACAGGCTGCGTATGACCAGGTGTCTATATTTCGCAGTGGAAGTGTCCTCCGTGGTTTCAGGTTATCGAATACACATTTAATCGAGGTGTTCCTATTGCCCACTCAAAGATACCATTGACGGTCGGTGCGTCAACGTGTGCAGATGAGTGTCTGAAACACTAGAGATATACGGTGTGCTTACCTGCGTTTCTGTTTCTAGATATGTGCCTTTTTTCGGTTATTTTCGGTATGTAAGAGGGCAACAATAAACTGCAGCTTGATTCCCAGCTTGCCGTTCTTTTTTATGGCGGCACTCTTTTGTGTGGATTCAGGGCTTATCGCGTTCTCGCAATGAAAAAAAGTGACATCATTAAATTTCAGTTTTCAGATTAGTTTGCTACTAACGGAATGTCTGACAATTGTCGCTAAGGTTCCTTTCTATAGTTCAGCTAAGAGTATAAAGGGTAGCTCCTTGGCTTGTTATTTGTCTACAAGAGGTACAAACAAAATCCGCAATTTTTTGGTGATTAAATGTATGTTTGTTTTTTAAGAGCGTGGCTGTTGAGGATCTAGCCTTATCATAAATCTCATGTAGTAATTCCTAACGTAGACGCACGAGCTGGTTTAGACGTCTCACTTATAGGGGCGCAGTGGTCTCACCGCGAGCGGACTGGCGGAGAATGGCTCCTAAACGGACACATTTAGGGCACAGTAGACCTGCACAGGCGGTTTCCAGACTCTTCTGCTTGGTGAGGGCGGAAATGGAGGGGAGCCTGCCACCACTTGGGTTTAGCTGCGCAAGTTTAATGGCAACTGCAAAATTTGCTTCCATTCTCGCGAGAGCAAGCTATGACATTCGCGGTGGCACAAAAACCACAGCTTTGCTGTTTGCGCAGATGTTACAGCCTGTGTCACTGTGCCTAACTTTGCGGATTTTTTTGTTGTTTATTTATTACTCCTACACCCCTAGTCGAAAACCCAGATAAAGAACTCATTCAGGCCTCCAAGGCCGTGATTCGTGGCGAAAACCTAAACGGAAAACCGCAGGCAAGCATCTCTGTCACCGTGTGGACAAAAAAGGAATTTCAGAACCCGCAAGTTAGCATAACCTATGCGGAAAGGCCATGGAATACACGTCACGAGTGAGTGTTCAAATAATTACTGCAATAATGTTGTGCTCTTGTAACTCGTTGCGTGGAGACGTGTGAGTGAATGAGTTGTTTGAAGAACACAGCTAGCTTTGCGTTTGTGCTACTGTAGATAGAAAAGTTGAGATTGAGCGCGATATCAAACATGGCTTGTGCTACGTGAATTTACAGTCGGTGCACTGCGCTTATGTTACCTTCTTCCTGGGCAGTAAGACTTAATATTTATAATCTCTTGAGCTAAATCAGTTTGATTTTTTATTACGGCAGTAGAGAACCAAAATATAGACGTACAGCCGTGCTACTAAGGTAAAGGTTGAGCGCTAGTTTAAACCACGTTTTCGTTTCTGGTACCATTCTACCCTCAACGAACTAAGTCAAGGTCATGTTGCCCACAATTCCTTTTTATATTTGGCGATATAAGGCCAGCGTCCTTCCCATCCTTCTTCGGCGACATCCTTACACAAGTCATACCACTTCGTCAAACATAAAGAAGGCCGTCTCTTTTTCTTCATTCGAAGGGATATTTTTTCAAATTTTTTCTTCCTTACACCAGCATGGACGCACACAGTCACAAGTCTCGAGTTATGTGGTGCAATTTAGGTAGTGCGATCTGCAGGCATTCGCGGAGGATTTCACGGCATTCCCGTAGCATCGTAACGTTTGTTAAAAATAGGCCGCGTTCTATTTATAGTCGTTTATAGCCTAACATTTGCTTCCAAAACCTACCTTTCCTTCAATGTCGACACCTCTTGCCGTAGCTAAGGCCCTGTTCATTCCAGCTGCCTGAAATTCCAGGCCACATCTCTAACTACTTAACTGCATTCCAAAGTGGTAGCGCTTAATCTGAACTCCTACTCCCTTCACACCTATTTCGCTGCCTCAATTTCCTGGCTACAGCTATGACTATTTAACTGCATTCCAAAGTGCTAGCGCTGAATCCGAACTCCTACTCTCTTCAAGCCGATGTCACCGGCATGTTCACATCATGAGATGGCATATAGTTTATTGGCCAAACCCCGGTCCTGCGGTTAAGAGTGATTCTCATATTGATCAGTGCGAACTCACTTTAGTATCATATTCCGGGTTAGGACGCTTCTAATTACTTTGACTAACGCAGAGTGCATCTAAGGCGCAGCGCCTGTCCAACTAGAGGATAGCTCTAAACAACCCTTAGAACTTTCGTACCCTTGAGCTCTTCGTTGTATTCTAATTATGTGCACCCTTGGCACCTTCTCTTACCCACACAAGAGCAGGTGCCATGGCCACTACCTCTGTCGTGCGGTATCAGATGCTGTAGAAAAAACGGCTGATGGCCCCACCCAGACATAACCTTCCCACAGGCGTTCTTTTTGTTCTCCCTTCGCTATTACACCCTGCTTCATCCTCACCTGCGCAGGCCTTGCCCTTGTTGTCACTGAACTTGCATAGACCGCAATTCCTACCTTTTCAAGTATGAAAATTTCTAAGCGTGATCACATCCTACCAGATAACATCAGCCGTCACGTATATACCTGCCTACATTGCAAAAACTGCACCTCGTTTAATGCTGGAATGATAGTTCAGCAATCATTTTACAGAAAGTCTGCAAATGAATTGAGTACAAAAGTGCCTAAAGGAATTTTAACGGCACCGGCAGAAATTCTGGCAACAAACTACAGAGCATGCTTATAATAGGAGCGGATATACGGGAAATAAACCTGTACGTGTATGTTTGACAATATTTCGGGGAAGTACCTGATAATGTGGTTGTAGTCACAAAATTACTGAACGACTGGCCCTTCTTGTGACAAGCCTATGCGGTATCCCCCTTCTAAAATGAAGTTGTACTTTTTTTCGAATTCATTTATTGACTATTAAAAGAGTATAGCACCTATGCTGCTTCAGTACTGGTGTTTTCTGCAAAACAGACTGCAGAACATTGAAGGGGAGCTGAAATAAGGACTCGTAATAACGGAGGTGACAGCCATGTCAGAGAGGTACAAAGTAAAGACATCTGTTTAGATAACGCGCCGTTCGCTACACAGAAGAGAGGAATTAACATGGAAGGCCCGAGTGTGGGGTCAGTCAGTTCGTGGTGTTGAAATAAACCGAATAGCGCAAATGTTCGCGTTTTTTATTCCCGCTTCAATTTGCTAGCACTCTTCGACCTATTCCGAGGGTACTTGGAATCCCCTAATACCAAAAACGTGAATGACCTCTTTTTCAAAGACGAAACGCCCGATTGTGGAATATGTGATGCATGGCAAGTCCAAACCAGTCATTCCCGCAACCATGAGGACCAAAAGTACCTGGTTCTGATAAGGAAAATATAAGCTAATAAAACAAACAATAAACTTGCCAACACTTTCCAGAGTGAAGAAGGTCAAATTTCCCACCAAAAATCTGCTCTCTTGGCGAAGAATCTAATGTAGATGTTAAACGGTTTCCAACTACGATACTTGCAGAATCAGCGCCAACTGCAGGAGCAAGACTGAAATTTTGTCTGAGGTCAACTTTGTCAGAAAAGAATAAACCTCATCAACCTAGTAACCAACACCCCCTCACCTAAAACAAGTATGCGTGCGAAGGAGAACCTCAGCGAAAACGTAAACGAACAAACCGGAAATGCAACGACCGCATAACGGAAACGAAAGCGCGAGTGGAAAATGAAAACACAAGGCCCGAAATCAACAGTCCAAACCAACGATCGACCAAAACGAATACCTTTTACTTCGCTGAGCTTTACCTGAACGCAAATGTTGGGTGTATGTTATTGCAGACCATTCTTAAGAAATTATCTATGCTTCTATGTTGTATAATGGCTGCCCCTATACATCGGAGCAAACCACGCGTGCCGTACACATGCTGCGCTAGAACGTGGACGGGCAAGGATAGCCACCGACCTCGCCTTTGAAGAGGCATGGCACGCGAGGACGACCAACTTCTGTGACATTGTTTTATCATAGCTAAGTTTTTGGTACTAACTATTATAAACGCAGCTTCTGTTTTATGTTCGTAAATGCTGAACCGAAACCTAATTTTGGGTTCGCACCTAACCTGCTTACCCTGGTCTTCGCTCCACACGGTTTGTGGGAGTTCCCCACAGGTAAAGTCACACAGACAAAAAGTTCCTACGGAACTGTGCCGCTTTTTTATGTAACTGGACTTAGACATTTCAGGCGCAATGTTTAAGCACTTTGCCATCTATTTGATAGGATACCATCCCGAAGATATCCGAAAAATTGTCGTTTATGCTTAAATGTTGTCACTTAGAAGATGTGTTAAGTAGACGAGTGGCCTATGTAATGAATGGGCCCAGGATTGGCGTGAAAGTCACGAGTCAGTGGCCCGTGAGTGCGCGAGTAAACGTTGCTTTATGCATGACGCAAGAAAAGGTAGAGGACAGGGCAGGGAAGCACAAACACGAGGCTAAAGATATAAGTGTTACAAAAGGCATGAGCCTAAGGGGAAAATGTCGGCTATAAAGAAAAGAAAACGTCCTAAGGGTTTCGTCGCAACCCCTCGGGGTGTTGAAGTCCCGACGCGTGCGGGGTGAATGGGGACGTCAGGGCGCGGCTGGCTCGATGACCGGCTCTAGGCCACGTCGCATCCAGGACGGGACGTCGCGCAAGCATCGTTGACCTTTCCGATGAGTCACGGCTCGATGGAGTAGCAGCGGGTGTGGGCGGAGGGTTTCACCCCCAGGTGAATCCGAACCCGCGCCCTCTCGCCCAGCGCATCAGCAGCTCCAGGCACGGATAGCCCACGGGTTGTCGTGATCAGCGCCGGACGGCTCACGGACCCAGCAGCGGTTGCGACCCAGGTTCTCACCCCAACACGATCACAGGACCGCGCTCTCCATCCCAGCGCGTCACAGGCGTCCATTGATCACCGGCCTGATTCGCTTTTCTGCACGCACTCGTCGCACCTGTGCGCTCGGTCTCCTCTTCCTCGTCGTCCACCGGCACTTCATTACAATGACCCCGGGTCTGAGAAATTTGTTGGGGAGCAACAACTATTCCAAGAGTTAAAAAGGCAGGGTGGAGTTTTGAAACGTTCGCTGTACTGGTGGAAAACTTCTTGGGCACAGTTCACAAGAGCACAGTCAGTCCTACCGGCACGCTTCACTGCACAGCACACGCACGAAGGCTATAGGAAAATTCACTAAACAAATGTAGGACCAGAATTGCGCGTCAAAACCACTGAATAGCACAAACTATGTACAAAAGCGAAGGGCGAGGCTTAAACTCTAATCATGTAGTCAGCCCCTGATTGCCGATGCCCTTGTATTCGCCAGTAGTTTCGTGCGGGTGACCCTCTGACTGGCTACTGATGACCCTGGTGCAGCCGATCTCCTAATCGCCGCGCCGACAGTGTCGCTTGCGGTCGGGTCGCTGCCCTTCAGGCGATGAAGCATTGGGTTCTGCTGGGACGGTCTTGCCTTCTCCTTTGACTGCTCGACGGAAGGTCGTTTTTCGGGCCGCGTTTAAGTCTTTCAGGCTTGTCAACCGGTAGCCGGGCAAGGCTTTATGAAACGGCGGCAACTTAGTGAATGCTGTGTTTAACGCGGGTTGGCATCCTCGTCGTTGGACCCTCGACTGTGTGCTAAGTGCCGCGTTGCACACGCGCCATGGCGTTTTGCTCTTGAATGCTTCTGGGTATAGAAAGTCTTTGTCTAGGGTGCAGCAAGTTGGCATGCCTCCTGCTAGTGCCCAAGATCCTGTCTTTCTTTTCTGTACATTATTCCGACAGGTTCCGCACGTTTTGACAAAATGTCGCACATCTCGACGCAGGTCTGGCCAGAAAATGTCATGCAAAACGCCGCGGGTCGTCCTACCACACCTCGGGGCCCGGCCTTGGTGCTCTCATGGGCTACTCGAAGGTTCCGTTCCCGCAGTTTCTTTGGAATGACGACTTGCGTAAATATTGTGCCTGTAGCAAGCTGGTACTGGCGGTACAACACATTATTTTACTCGAGGAATGAATACCTCGCCGGTAGTTGTTTCCCGGTTTCGCCATCTGCAGCCCTCGCCTTCCGGAACTTTTCTTGGTAACCTTGGGCTGTGAACCGAAACCGCTGAAGCAACGCCCGTTTGACTTTGACGTAATCTAGGGACTCTTCAGTGGTCATACGGCCTATGATGGTAAGAGCCTCTCCACTCAAACACATGCTTACAACTAGGGCCCATTTGTCCTGAGGCCACTGCTGTCCGGTTGCCACGCGCTGAAACCTTTGCAGGTACGCGTGCAGGTCATCGCGCTTCTCGTCGATAAGAGGAGGATGTTTTTGCGGGTCAATCGCAGGCGGAGTTGCAACAACTTCACCTCCCGCGGCGAGTTTTGGTTGGCTGGTACCACCCCCCTCTTGGAGTCGGATCTTTAGCAATAGCAGCTCTTTCTCCCTATCTGTATATTCTTTAGCTCTTTCCGCAGCTTTTTTCGCTCTTTCCGCGGCTTCTTTCTCTCTTTCAGCGGTTTCTCGGCTGGCCTCCCTCTCGGAGGCTCTAGTGGCGCGTTGCTCTGGACATTCGCTCTCTATCCATGCCCCATGCTCTTGTCCCGAGAATCCCAGCTGAGTCCCCTTTGCAATTACCTTTTCGAGATCCATGCTGTTGCAGCTAACGTTACAGGCTCACTCGTGGCTGACTAACTCCTTTCAGCGGATGTTAGGAATCCTGCCAGGCTCGCCACTTTTTGTAATGAATGGGCCCAGGATTGGCGTGGAAGTAACGAGTCAGTGGCCAGTGCGTGCGCGAGTTTACGTTGCTTTATACATGACGCAAGGAAAAGCAGAACACAGGGCAGGGAAGCACAGACGCGAGGCTAAAGATATAAGCGTTACAAAAGGCAAGAGCCTAACGAGAAAATGTCCGCAATAAAGAAAAAATACGTCCTACGGGGTTTTGTCGCAGCCCCTCGGGATGTTGAAGTCCCGACGCGTGCGGGGTCGATAGGGACGTTACGGCGCGGCTGGCTCGATGACCGGCTCTAGGCCCCGTCGCATCCAGGAACGGCACGTCGGGCAGGCATCGTCGACCTTGGCGATGAGTCACGGCTCGATGGTGTAGCAGCGGGTGTGGGCGGAGGGTTCTACCTCCAGGTGAATCCGTACCCGCGCTCTCTCGCCCAGCGCGTCACCAGCTCCAGGCAAGGATAGCTCATGGGTTGTCGGGATCAGCGGCGGACGGCTGACGGACCCAACAGCGGTTGCGACCAAGGTTCTCACCCGAACACGATCCCAGGGCCGCGCTACTCAGCCCAGGCCGTCACAGGCGGCCACTGATCACCGGCCCGATTCGTTTTTCTGCACGGCCTCGTCGCAGCTGCGCACTCGGTATCCTCTTCCCCGTCGTCCACCCACCGGCACTTCATCACAGCCGATTTATGAGTGTACCGATCACTGTGTTCGGTACAATCTCTGAGAAACCCGTGTTGTTTGGTCAGCCAGGTAGCACGACGAACACGACATAAACGTGCCCCAGGCCCGCCTGCTTTGTTTCGTATGCCATTGTTTCGCTGAGATCTAACCTGCAACCCGGCCTGTATGTTCTAAGCGCTGTGGCTAATAAACCGGTCCAGCACCCTACAGCCGATTTTTCCTGCGTCTATCAGGACGCAACAATATTGCTAAACCAGAACGTATAGAATGAGCTTTTCTAGTTTTGAAATATGAATAGGCTATCTATGTTGTCATCCTGGCGTAACTACCCTTTCAAAGCAAACTTTTGTATGCTACCGCAGCCAACGGATTGGCTGCATCGAGAGAACTTTGTGAAGCAACAAGTGCGAGCGTGAAGGAAACCGACTGCGAAGGCCAGCATGCCCTAAATACAAAGTGAACGTAGGAGTTGCTGGAACTGTTTCACGCAAGGTGTTTTGCGTAAGGTCTTTTAACGCACTTTGCGTGGCACAAAAGGAAGTTAATATTCACGCAGCGGATCACGCGTTAGCTCAAGACAGATACCGCCAGCAGCCGCGGTAGGACAACAAGAGCAATGGCATGCTGACGAATGTAAGCGTTGTGGCCGGGGCGCTCTGGTGGCGAGAAAGGAGAGAGAGCCCGCTACACCGACCGCACGAGGTGCCGCACTGTGGCAGACGTCCCTGGTGTTCCAGCCTCGACCATAAAGAATCAGTGTGTATGCTATGCCTGCGAGGGAACTCTCATGACAACTTTGTAAACGCTTCAATACACCCCTTCAACGCATCTCATCGTTAGTCAAATCTTGACCTATCGCCATGTAATTTATTGTAGCCTATCTTGCGGCATTCATCCCCGTCTTGGCCCCTACTTGAACCGATCTCGGCTCCTATGTGCAATCCCCTCAGAGGTCGTGGGTGATTTCGGACCGCCGCACCCATTTTGACCCAAGCACGTGACCATTTCCTAGTCCAAAATCCCCGATCCATTTCCTGACAAGACCAACCATTCTCACCAACGGCGCCCTAACCCAAGTCCAAGACGTTCCCCTACCCAGTTCCTCACCGGGTATACAAGGGCTTTGGAGATTGCTTCACCGCGTCTCCAGGCGTTGTTGTTCCGGTGCCGGTGCTCAGCAGACGGTCATCCTCATCCGGGGCAGCATGGTCTTCTTATATTCCTTGTCATCTAATCTGACATCCTCACCTCACCTTAATTGTATTTACTGTGATCTTGATTGGGTCAATGCCCTTCGACAAAAAAGGGAAGTGTCAAGAGAACATGATGCGAGCAGCGGTACATGACCTCGTTTGAAACCTCCGACGATAAAGGAGCGTGTGTAGGCGCGCCTGCGCTTGCACTCTCATGGCACCTTTACATAAGGTAAATAGATCTCTTCACCCTATGGTAAAGTTCGTCTTATCTTGTTCAAGTCAGCCACGTAAAATGGTTGCCCGTATCGAATCATTCGAAGCTATCCCCTCTTGAAAAAAGAACAACCGTATTGCTTCCTTTTGTCGCTGTCATTCGATAGCGCAAAAACATACCCTCTACAGAGCACCTATTGTGTATTACCAGTTTTCTAAGTATGCATATGCCTTTATAGATTCGGTGCAGCACTTTTCGGAAGCTATTGGTAATGCATTTGAGCTATAACCCTTTTGTCTCAGCAATCTCCGGACATACGCGAGTCTAAAAATTCCGCATAGTCGTTCCCTCTGAAATCGACCCTGAACTATGCGAGCGGGCTCTCGCGTAGCCAGAACTACGCGAGCGGGTTGCGGGTTCTCTCCCGGCGTAGGGGGTTGCTCGCGGCGTTGTTTTTGGCGGCGTTCAATATATCCATGGCTGGGGTAGAATTGGCAGTTTCTCTGCCACATGGTGCAGCCTATCTGCGGATTTGTGCCGAACAAAGGAGAGCTTTGTGCTCTCACTCAAACGCGTGCTCAGGCTTGCAGGTCGTTTTGAAGCAATGGATATGTTCTCGAGCGATCCGGAAAAGTGTCTTAACGACTTCCGTCACTCCAACTACGCGCGCACTCGAAACTAAAACATTTACAATACTCTACGCACAGGTTTAGGCTTAAACTGGTTGGTGCACAGCGGTGACAACGGCAGATCGTCACCACAAATGTAACGAATATAACTTTGACGTTGGCCATCAACAGCCGATAGTGAACCCACCACTTTAATTACGTAAAGTGGTGCATATTGCAAAATTTAGGAAAGCGCCGTTGTTTTTGTTCGCATCTCTCACAGAGATTTCAGACCTTGCTGTTTCACGTGCATCTGTAATATTTGGCTGAAGTTTCCGTGAACTCTAGTCTGAACGTAAAATCAAAATATTTTGCACGGCTCAAGGCGTGTGACATGGACCCTTTATTGGCCCGGTCGAAGAGAAAAAGCTAGAAAACTTTGTGATAGCGCTCTAGTTACATTCACACTACGAATTATTGATTTGCAAGTTTCAACCTTGAAATTGCGCTAAAAGCTCGCCTACACCAAATGTTCATTGCAATAATATCTGTACCACTGACATAACCACCGGAACCTTCAACGAGATTGAAAACAATGTGTGGGCGTTATCCAGTTTTGAGTTCATACGGAAAATAAATGAATTCACCCGCAGAATCGTGAGGCAGTGCAAGTTCTGTCCTAGCGAGCCCGTCTATTGTGTTTCTGAGATATCTAATCCAGGCTGTAGTGAGCAAAATTTTCCAAAACGCAAAACAGGTTGCACCAGGATTAGTTTAAAGACCGGAAATAAATATGAGGTACTAGAAATATTTCTTTGCCCGCTGAAGATTCGTTTTGGTGAGCGGATTTTAGTTTTTCTTGGCGTTACCAAACAGGTAACTCTAACCGTCTAGCCTACAATATGAATGTAGGCAGTTTTAAATACTTGTGTTATGCACCCGCCTGCACCCATACCCTCCTGTAAAACCTGCAGGTATCTGAATCTCCGTAAACATCTTGGCATCGAAGGCCCGTTGAAAAGTGGCTTTTACCAGATCATGAACATCCCGGCGGATAAGGAAGTGAATGAGTGGGCCTACGAAGCGGTAAACCCTTCTTCTTATATTACACATACCAACGGAAATTGCTGTACTGTTTTTCAATGGCCAACGAAAGAAATAATTCGCCAGGTTTATTTCTTGTTGTTGGTAAAGGATTTTAAACACCGATATTATTCAGAATTCCCCCTTTGGTGCACGAGCCTTGTTTGTTGCTCAGAAAAACAGGACAGTCTTTTCATGTTAAAAATCTGTATCATTTTGGGGTCGATAAAATATATGGTTAGCAGATCTTGACAACCAGTGGTTGAAAAAAATTGGTTAAAAAGCCTTGTATTACTACTTCGCCTAAAGTGGAATTTAGGCGGTCATCGGGTAACTACGCCTTAATTTTTACATTACGGCATAATGGCAGCATCACTACGGCATTGCCTTTAATGCCTCTCCAATATCTTACTTTGCGTGTGCGCAAAAGCGCACTTCTGTAAACAGCTTTCCCTTTCATGTATAATTTTGTTGACTGTTAAACCACTGTGAGAAGAAAAAGTTACATACAGCGTGTGCATGGCCCTAAATTTTAACAAACATACATGGGCAAAATGAGTGTTACTGTGAAGTTGACCAGCCATCTGTTTATAAAACACAAAAACAGCTGTACTATGCACGTGATATGTATTTTACAGAGTATTGTGGACATTTGAGAAAAAATGTAGGCTATTGAATCCATCAATTCAGCGGTATGCGTTAAGATTCTCCGTGAACTGCTGTGTAGCAAGACATTGTTGAATAACTTTTAATTCTCCAGGCGCAGCTTCGATACTGCGACAAAGACAAGACAGAACTTTTTACTGACGCAACTTTTATTGCTCTCTTTTTAATCACGAGCCTATAACTACAAGCCATAATTCGAATTTCACCTTATAGCTACTTCCATTCACACAGACTTCCCACCAGTTCTAGTCTCCAAATCGTAATTGGACTATCCCCGTTACAAAATCGGGTTTCTATTATGGCGAGGTTATGCCAATAACTATGGTTCGGAGTTGAATCGTGAACTTGCCTGTTCTTGGAGCCACAGACATTCGCTTTGCTGTCAAGAGAAGGTTTTTTTTTGTGGAGTGCCCCACTTATTAGTGCACAAATTCTCGATAGCACTATCTCCTTGAAGGCCTCTGTATGAAAACAGCTGAAATGATTTACTTCTGAGCAGGCTTTTGTGCCCCTGAAGTATTCCAAAAGCTGCTGACCACCAGTTCCTCCTATCATATTTCAAAGATGTCAGGAATTTCTTTTATATTAGTGCGTACGTATCAGATATTTCCAGACAGAAATAAAAACATTCTACTTGGCAAGAATTCTAACCACAGAACGCTCCACACACCGTGAAAGATGTCTCAAGGCGGAGCATGATGGGCAAGCAGCGGTGCGGCGCCCTTATGCGTCTATTGTTACACCCTCCCCCCTTCAGGCTCTTCGCTTGTCTGTGTCACTTTTCCTTTCATGAATTGAACAGAGGTTTCACCAACGCAATTCAATTTTCCTTGCCTTCGCAGTATGCCCGCTGCCTCTGCCTGGAACAGCATAAGTTGAGGTTTGTGCTTTTAATCAGCGATGCTGTTTAGCAAACTGTAATTTTTTCGCGTCCAATTTAAAATCACCGCGAAATGTTCCGAGTGCACGCATGTGAAAACGATCAACTAAGCGCGGGCAGTAGCGGAGACCGCCTGGCAGTTACAAACCAGGAAATGCCTAGCGCTCGTGTGCGCCTCCCTCGCGGCGATCCATTACAGTTTCCCTTATGGCGTAATTGTGGCAGTTACTTGTTCGGAACGCTTAAGACATATCATAGTATACGCCCTCCAAGGTGATTGTATAATGATTATAACTTACAAAACAATAAGAGCGCGTCACAGTCAGAGCCAAAATGATGGTGTAAACGTTGTTTTAGCCGCGTAGAAGGAAATTGGCTGCAGTTGTGGACGTCGACCCTTCGCGATGCTCGTGAGAGTTGCGGACAGCTTTGCTACATTCAATTCCTAAGTTCAGGCAAAATGGAGCGAATAATGTGACGAAAAGACGATTAAGAAACGCATGCCGCCGCACCCCCGACGCGCAGCGGCGGAAAAAACGTCGTTCGCTGCGAATTTAACTGGGTCAGAAAGGTTTCTCGGCGGCGAAGCGGCGCCGAGCGGGGACCCGAAGAAACAATCCGGTGTTTTGATTTCCCCTCCATGGCGAGTACAGACCACTGACGGGCGGCAAATTGGAAGGTTTGATAGACTACGCTTGGGCCCCGCGCCAACTTCATGCGGTAAAAAAGATTGTATACCTAACTAAATGTAGTATGATGACGTTGCAACATGTAATGTCGCGTTATAGTGGCAGCCAAAGGCGAAACCAAAACACACCCGACCCAACTGCCTCGGCTAGTGCCTCCGCGGTAAGCACGAACGCTATTTATTATTAGGTTCAATAAAGGCGATCCGGCTACGAACTTGTAAAAATGGCAACGCTTGTCCCTTCTGCAGGATCGGCAAGGAAGGAACAGGCGGTATAACTGCGAAAGCCCCTCAAATACAAAAAAAACTAAAAGCATCCAGCCATGTCCATTCAGATCCTAGTGGGGCAATTATGCTGCTGCTGAAGATGATGATGCTTAGTAGCTTCCATTTTGTGACTGACGGGCGCTCCCTAGTCACCTCAGTCGTCAAGCTACTATACAATCACATCGACATTGAAAAGACGCCCTTTATAGAATATTTGCGCTAGTCTGACTGCTTGGTTCGTATGTCTTTCCGGATGTCTCTCGGGTGTTTTTCCGCAAACATTCTAACCTTCTTTTACTGACCTGTACTTCTGTTCAACTGGCGTGCTGTATTTTGCACGAGGGCGCCATGTGTTAACTAGCAATGGGAAGGCCTTTAATTTGTAATCACTAGTTTGGTGGGGTCCCCACAAACATGCAGTATTCGGGGCAGCAGTATTCATACAAATATTCATATTGCCCGTTCTGTTTTCGGGTACGTGTCCGATTTGTTAGATCAGGTACCCTAATACAAATTGATCTTTTAAAAGCGTTTGATCGGGATTCTCATGATTTGTTACTCACACTTCCGGCAGCCGTCAATTTAGGTTATGTGTTATATAAGGGCATCAAGCTCTGCTATTATCGGTGCACTACACTGTTTATTGTCAATCGTATTTTGACTAAGCCGATTGCGTTCAAATCGTCTGTCAGACAAGGCTGCTCCCTGTCACCTTTGCTGTCCGCATTATACCTCCAGCCTCTTCGTCTCAGCATTCAGCAGAGTTAGGAGAAAAAGGTTTTCTCTCACAATCGTGTGAAGTTAAGGTCCTTGTTTATGCAGATGATAAAGCGTATTTTGGCACTGACAAAAGTTGTGTCCAGGAAACCCTTGCAGCGACTAAGCAGTTCTTTGATGTGTTTGGTGCGGATTTTAGTATTAAAAAAACTAGGGGTATATTGATCGAGCAATCCGGAACGAAGCAATCCAGATTCACGGGTAATATTTGAGATAGCGCCCAACTCCAGTACATAGGCGTGCCATTACTTCAAATACGCAACACAGGGCGTCATTGGTCGTCAGCACTCAAGCAAGTTAAGCCCGCATCACAGGCATGGACTGGGCGAGACCTCTCTGCGTTTGCTGGTGCTAGAGAGTTTAATGTCTTCCTTCCTACAAAGCTCCTTCATGTGCTGCAAGTGCTTCACTGTGCGCGATTAAAAGTTCAGGGCCCACATAGAGCTTTTGCAACATTTTTATGGGGTTCTCAATGGGAAACTAAGCACACGGACAGCTTGTTTCTTCTTTTAAAGGCAGGGTTGTGGGGCGCATGCATTTGTATGTGCAACAACTTGTGTGTCGTTTTTCTCTTCTACAAATTGGTTGATCACCCACTTTTACTAACTGTACTACCGGAGCGCATATTTCCCTATTTGCCTTATTTACTTCTATGTACGGGCGAAGTCAATACGAAGCCTCCATGGGTATTTCTCAAAGAGGCCGTGAAATCATTTAACCTTCTCACCGCCCGGTTTTCTTTGAAATATCTGTTGAGAATATCAAGAAAAACTATGACAAGCACTCTTTTTGAAAGTCTATTGCGGGTGCCTGTTTATCGCCAGCCTTACTTAGGCCACAACAAAAGCGATATTTTAACACGTGTAATTAGCATGTGTATCCCGCCAAATGTAGAAACACTTTTCTTCAAGCAACGTTCTTCCACATTCTCAGTAAAGACATGGCTGCGCGAAACGGGAATGTGTTTTCTTTGGTCGGACCATTGTGGCCTGTGTAATCGATTAGATCATTCTTTTGTGCTGTGCCGGGACTCTGCGTTCTTATGGGAAGTTTTGCACCAGATAGTAAAAACGTTCATTGACATCACCCCGTAAACTATTCGCTTCCTGACATTTTAAGATGTTATTCGGGTGCCATATGGCATTTTTCTTCTCTTAGGATTGTTCAGCTTGTGGAAGTGCCGCATGACTGATCGGCATGCCGAAGCGCCTAGGCCGACCACGTGCATTTTGGGGAAAAATCCGGCGTTTGTGCGAAGAGTTAACGCTGCGCAGAGTGATCCACCGGAGGGGCTGCCTCTTTCTGATGCGCGCATTTGCTTGCTAGAGTTTTGAAATGTTTCCGATCTTTGTTCGACTGATGTCACTGCCCTCTGCTGCCTGTTATGTTTATATTGTGTTTAGGTGCCCTTTCTGATTTTTTCTAAAGTTTATAAAATTTTCATGCAATAAAGAAAAAACGGTGTTGAGTTGGAAGAAAGGTAAAGTGCCGGCATCTTGATTTGGGACTCGCTAGTTGGAATCTCCCCGGGGAACGATCGTTTTTATTTTTTTTTCCGCAGGTAGTAGCGCTTTTGAGAACAGAAAAGGAATGTTTCTATAGAAAAAACGCTCCCGAATCACTCAGAAATATCAAACGCCATACAACAGAGGGGGAAATTTAGTAAACATCACACATGATTCTGGGTATCGGGGTTCAGTTAGCCACACTGTGAGCAACCGAGCAGTGGTGCGGCCGCCGCCACCATGTCTCTTGCTTTATATAATTCAGACCGATGAACAACCACCGACGTGGCACGGCAATTTTTCTGACACGCGAATTTTTTCGTGAAAGCTCGCTCGATACATTCTGGATTTTACGCGTTATTGTGAGCCTCCTGCATGTTCTCGCACGTGCTTGAGCCTTGTCTCGCCATTCTGAACGCGTGGTTTTTTATTGTTCCGTGGCAACGCTTTTTAGATGCGACGCTTAGAGCATCTCTTGTCGGCGGCCCTGTCCTTCCTGCGTGCGTTCGTCGTCGGCGTCCGCACTCTCCTCCCCTCACCCACTCTCTTCTTCGAAAGCGAACACTCTCTCGCGATGTGCATTGGATTGGTTTCGATTGGATTGGCTTGGCTTGGTTTGGCTTGGCATCGATTGGATTTGATTGGATTTGGATTGGATTGGGTTAAAGTGGATTGTGTTGGATTGTGTTGCGTCATAGCCGCGGCAGACGCACTGACGCCGGCGCGTTCCCAGGTGAGAGCGAACACTCTCTCTCGACATCTGCGGGTGTGCGGCCCAGCGCGCTCTCACTCCGCCCGTGGGCGGTGCTGCGCATGTGCAGTACGCTCTGTCTCCGCGGTCTCCTCTCCTTAAGGCGCGCTGCGCATATAACCGGTGTGGCGCTCTCCGGCGGCCTTTCAATCGACGGTTGCTCTCTGCTTGCGCTTGAAACCCCCTCAGCGTCGCATCACACCAGGGTACCCGCGAGCGGAGGTGGGCATAATTTTGTGCTTACCATCGTTTTTAATTCTTCTCTTGCAAGCAGTTCCAGGATTTTCGAAAGGTTATGCTTGTTCGGGTATTTTCTAAACTCTTGGCTGGAAATCTGTATCTAGAGACAAGGGGGTATCTTTTCCAGGCTACTTTTTTGTCTTCTTGAGGCCGATGGGCTCTATTTGGGTCAGTTATGCCGCGTGGCTTCTGGGGCTAGTTAGCGTGACAGCAGACGAGCTACGAGAACAAGCCGGATTCCGAAGCTTCCAATTTTAAGAAAATTGCAATGGCTGACACCTGTAGGCCCCTGTTTCAGACAGCTCCACAAGGTAGAAGTATGATCGCCACCACCCGGAAAAAGAAATTTTGACAGAGTAATTGCATAAAATAGCACTCTTCCTATAGACAGCGGTATGGAACGGGTCATTTGTCAGACTATTTTTTTTCAACTCGAAAGTAACATCTTCTCTATTAGCAACTAACTCTTCTTGCCCCTAATCTCTCTTGTCTTGGCTGACCTGTACGTGGACCGCTACTGTACGCACCGTTCTAGATTTATTGGTGATGCACATAAATATTTCTCATAAAACGATCACAGGGGCCATTGTGTTATGTGCATTTGAGTACTGTTGTCTTTCAAACAATCGAAAAGCTGTTACGTTAGCAGTGTTAAAACGCAGGCCGCATTATAGCAAACCGTAAATCTATATTTTTCGGTACCCGCGACAGAAGAACTGAATTTTTAAACCAAGGAGCATCCAACATTCACTAGATAGAATAGCTTTCGACTTGCTGGCCACATTTCAATCGAAGTTGTGGAAGACAGAAATGTAGCAGTCCAGTGCTGTCATATTCTATTTAGTATTGATGCTGAATTTCAATTTTTAAGTGTTTTCAAAAATACCCACGCCCATTAAGGTTGTGGGAAAGTTTAATTTGTAGTATTACCATCTGCATGAAAACACAAAAATATTATGTCGCCAAATACGCATCGAAACGAATAAGAAGACAGGTGCCTAGCAACGGCTTGTAAACACGACTCACCAAAAATCTATTTACCTTCATCTGGACAGCGTTTGTATATTTCTAAAAATGTTTGAAGTTTTCTTTACTCTTTAGGCTACTATACCGGATTCACCAAGGGATCACATGGAGTTTACATTCTGGGAAAACGGGACGAAGGTTGGATGCAGTCTTAGCTACTCCGAAGAGTTTTTCTTGGTGAATGCTTAGCAGCACGTGCTCGCACCATGTGGGCACCGAAAGAGCTACTACAAGTGCATCGACTGTGTGGAACTCCTCCGCACTCATTATCAAAATAAATAAAATTGTGCTATTCCGCAGTATTCCCCCTAAGTCCTAAAGAATAACGTTTTTATGGTAAAGTATTTACCTTCACTCTTCGGGAATCATGACGGAAATGCGGATGCGCTCAGCACGGGTGCACGTGATTATTCATCGACATTAACCGAAGCCAACGGTGTACAACAAAACGAATTCGAAGGAACGAACATGGAACTCATCTAGGCTTATTAGGTGCGCGAGCAATTTGAAAAACTCCTGCCAAAAAATGCTACCGAATCTATCTCAATTATTTACAGAAAGAAAAGGAATTATACGGTTACACCAATGTTCGCAGCTGTGCCGGGGGACACACAATTTGTCATACTTTCGTTTCACAAGCAAAGTTTTTCTTGTTGTAACAGGCCAGGTTTTCCTTCTCGGAGCTAATTTTATGGAGCTAAACCTTTGTTAGATTTGTGAAGCTCGTGCCCGCGCGTTTGTTGGCATTTCTGAAAGAGAGAGTGCATCCTCTGTTCTTATAGTTATGTGCCTGACAGCAGTCACAGCCTGACTTTTCAGTCATTCAGTAAGATCGGCCTCTATCTCGTTTACTAGATCTGGCTCCGCGCCTTGCAAGCTGTTGATGCTGTGGTGGGGCAGGACCTTGATGTCAAGTTCGGCCATTCGGGTCTGCTTCAGAAGTTTTGGGGCCTGCTGTTGACGGTGTACCTCGAACAAGATCTCGCCGGTTCTTTGCATCTTTACTTCATAGGATTACCTTGTACTATCTCTCTAAAAATGTTGAAATCAAGAACACGGAGTGTGAAGCATTAGGCCTGGCTTGTTCGAGAGATTCATTCACCAAGAAGTCGGGGTTAATTATCAAGTTTTTTGATAGTCATGGTCGGAAGGCGTAGAAACGATAGTTTGGTGCGGCGACTATAGAGGGCCGAGCATTGGTTTTAGGAAGCTTAAAAACACCATACAGCATGTATGAAAGCAGGAGACGGGGATACTTTCTTCGCTTGGTTTACCATGATACCAAGAGAGGCCACGGAGCTCCCAGACAGGGAGCCCACCTTCCGGAGCTTGACCTGCGCTCCGACGGCCACCGTTTGGGGTTTCTGCCCTTCCCTTTGCAGCTCCTAGGCACGGTAGACTACAGCGTACGCATAGGGGCTCGGGGTCCGCGTTGTTGCCAATACCGTCACCAAGATTTCACAAGGTGCCCGTGTTGGGATTTGTCGGAGGTTGTCCATGCCCGGTGGATTGTCAGGCTTCGGGATCAGAAGCATCCGGGAACTTTTCGATTTTTCGGCACTGTTTTTGTCCTCCAACAGTGGTTGTAATATTTGCTCAGCGCTACAATCGACGCTTCGTCCATCTTACGGAGCGTCCTAGTGGACACCCTGTCTCTTCCTTGTGCCAACCTGCGATTAAGCTTTCGCAAAGCGGCTGGTACTTCCGCCACACTGATTTCTTTGTCTAGTTTCTTGTTCCTTCTGTCTCGATAGTCGCTGTGCGTTACCTTCGACTAAAAACTATGATATGTGTACCGGGATGTGTTTTCAGTATAGTTCTGCAAAATGTTTCTGCCCAGTCGTGTTGAGTCTCTTGAGGTCCCGTGAACAGGGACGAGTGCATTGAATGTGTGTGCCCCATCCGTAGCCTAGCCAAAGTGACTTCTGTGTATCTGGTGCGTGTGGCAGTGGTGTATTGTTTCAAGTGTTTTTTTAACACGATGGCGTTATTAGGCTCATTTCTCGAATCGCCCGTGGTTTCGAGCGTCCGCAGAAATTCGTCATCACTGCCAAATGGAAGCTATGATTTAGGCAGGCAGATGCGAAAACACTTCTGCATCTCAAATACGAGGAGCATCAACTGATGCATTAAAATAAAAAAAACGATAGTACTGCCGAGACAAAAGAAAACGCACGCATTCTGAGGAGGAGCGGCGCCTGCGCAGTGAAGTTCCTTCTGTGCCGAGTCGGTGTTAGCACACCGGACAGATAGGTTCCAGCCATGCTAGCTAGTGATTCTATCACGCCAAAGCGTCTTTCAATAGTAAGATAAAAATATTGTGATCCTTCGTGGCATTACAATAATGTGATACGCAGTGCAAGCGATACCGCTACTATTATGGCCAGTGTGAGCATCGACGGATACGCTTCCCAATCTCTTGTACTCACGCACCGTCGCCATTACCATCTGTAAATAATAATAACCATCATCATTGGACTCGCCCTTCCCGATTGATTGATTGATGGTGGGGTTTAACGCGCCGACGCAACGCAGGCAACGAGGCGCGCCGTAGTGGAGGACTCCGTGTTAATTTTGACCACCTGGGCATCTTTAATGTGCACCGAAATCTCGTACACACAGGCGTTTTTGCTTTTTGCCTCCATCAGAAAAGCAGCCGCCGCGGCCGGGAATCAAACCCGCGACCTTGTGCTCAGCCGCGCAACCTCGCGCTTCCCGGAACGTTTGCTTTGAGCAGGACAATAAACGTCGTCTTCGAGGCCTCCTCCCTCACTCTCTCAAGTGGTGGAGTGTGCTCTTGATCCCGATGTCTACCTCTCTTGGTCGCACCGCTGGAGCTACGATCGGGTGGCGTTTGACGCTAGTAACCAGCACCATGCAGCACGAGAGCAGCTGTAGTGCTACCAACGCTGCAGCTCCTGTCAAGCTGGCCATTACTATCCCCACTCACCAGCGCCATCCTCCGTTTTTCAATGGTCTGCGTGGTGAAGACGTAGATGAATGGCTCGATCACTACAACAGGGTAAGCTCCTTCAAACGCTGGGACGACATGTTCAACCTACAGAACGTTGGGGTCTCCTTGAAGAAGGTGGCTGAGACCTGGTACTACAATAATGCGGAAGGGAGTTCTCTGATTAGGAGTAGATTTTACTCAGCAACTGCGTCATATTTTTGGCACGTCTTCTGCTAGCGTGTCTGGAGCCAAAAACAAAACCGTACGCCCGCATACAGCACGCGGAGGAAAGCTATGCTTCGTACATAGAAGACACCGTCGGCCTGTGTCGTCGAGGTGACAAAGACATGCCAGAGGCATATATGGTACGAAACATCATGAAAGGCATCTCCTCTTTTGCTTTCAATGCCCTGGGGATTCAAAATTACACCACCATTGCAGAAGTGGGGGCGATATTCCAGCGCCTTGACAATCTGCAAGCTATTCTTCAAGCCCATTTCAGAGAAGTTCCAAACTCATGAGACTTCAGTGCGCACTGACTCCGGCAAGTACAAAACTACAAAACACGAATTGTCGTAGTCGGCTAAGTAGGCATTGTTTCCGATTTTACGCTTTTTTACGTACGCAAACAAACAAAATTGAAGACATCCTCTTTATTATCCGAGTAATGGATGTATCGAATATAAAGGTAAACACCATTGGAGACTCTGAAAGCTTATTAGACATAAAAAACGCATTAGCAGTATTAAAAGTTGCTAAAGCTTGCAAATATCTAATTGCTTCCGAAAGACGCACCCTTCCACAATTCAGAAAGTTCCTGGCATAAAATGGATACCCTTGCAATAGTGTACGGAAGAAAACTAGGCAAAGGCCAAAAGGCAGGGGAATTCACATATCGTGTTCTTGGAGACCAAGACAACCGCACTCCCCTCGAAGAAAAACTTCCATACCGCGTCACCCTGCGCCTAGGAACACAATATCCCCCTTCTTACAAGAGGGTCTCAATGCCGAAGAATCGCCAAATTTGTGTAGTATAACCAAACACATTTATCTGGAATTCTATGTGGGCGAACGGTTTTGGTGGGAACATTCGACAATAAATTGAAACACTGCTAAAATTGCCCGAACATTCACCCTCCCCCAAGCAACCTGGCCCTGTTCAAAAGTAGGCTCAAAGGAAAAAACTAAAACATAACAACTTTTACGTCTATCAAGACATGGCAGGCACGATTGGCCAGATCGTTACATCGATATTAGCGCGAGCTGATAACAAAGCAAGAGAAGAAGCTGCTGCATCGGGCGTTTCAGACTTCATGCTTCACCTATAAGATCCCTACCTTATCTTTCCCCCTTTGAATAAACCTCAACTATATGTTCCCTAAAAATATCATCGATCTTTCCCTTTACGCACAAAGCAAAAATATTCCGTCCGGCCTAGACATCCCTGAATAAACACGTTGAAACACTGACACCTTCTCGCTCAAACTGACCAACACCCTGCAGCCACAACGTTACACTACCACACCTTATGTCACAGAAGAGCAGAGGGCCTTTGTCTCTTGTTGCCAAAGACGATTAAAAACTTCGCTGCTAGTCTTTTTTTGGCTGCCCTCCAGTACTTGTGAAGCATGGACCAAAAATAGGGCAACTGGTTTGCTTTTTGCCTCCAGCACTTGTGAAGCATGGACCAAAAATAGGGCAACTGGTTACAGCAACAAACACTGGGAGTCGAAGTAACGCTATCACATCTTACAACCTCAGACACAAACGTAGATGTCACGTACAACTTTTATTGCGTGTAATTTGTTGTCTCTCTGCTCACTCCAGTGCTGCTTGAGGTGTTTTAGGAAGGTGTTGTCTTATGTGTGGTTTGATGTTAGTGTAGGGTAGTGTAGAAATGTCTACTCTGTTTCCGAGTGCCGCATCCGTGCTCATTCTATTTTATATCTTATTTCCAACGCCCCAGCGTGTCTGGGGACCAAGCACTGGACCCGCATATGTTTTTCTGCATACAGAGTCATAATGGTGTTAAAATCGTGCGTGGTTTCGGCTGGACTTCTGAGATGACGTTGCACGAAGAACAATTGATCTGTGTAGAGGATGGGATTGGGAATCTGATTTTTAAAATGCGTAGTAAAATATCCAAAAAGTTGATGTGTACACGTCTATCAACAAAACCACGAGATACAAAGCTCGCTGCGTCACTTTAAGTGAAAACGACATAGCAACGAATGGGTGATATATAAACAGTAGGGACGTCAGTGTTTAATTAGCGACAGGTTTAGAAGAATGGCTGTTCATGGATAAAGTTTTAAAAACAGAAAGGAAATCCATCGAGTTTCATTTGCCCTCAAGGCCCAAATTGTTACACTCAACATACAGACTTTGGAGTGGTCTTGTCTCGAAAGCAGCCGACGCGAGATGAAGCACCAAGTTTACCACCGGGTTGAGCATTGGCAATGCTGTTTTTTTGTCACCGACTCATACACGACCCTGCCATGGTCCAAACAAGCCGAAATTAAGGGGGTACAGATTGATCAGGAGGCCTTTTTCTTCATCTTGAGACTGATGGGAAGGAACCTTGACAATTTTTATGGTTTTCAGACATTTATGCTTAAGTTATTTTGTTTACGAAATGAATGTGATGTTGTTGTCCAGCACAACACCTAACTGTGAGCTTGCTTCATTTTTGGCAAGAGGTAAGCATTGCACATCACCCTGTACGGGCGCACGCTATGACGTGTTTCTCGTTTCAAGCAAGTGCTCCCACAAAATGGGCCAACGCTGGAGCAGGGAGGGGGAGAAAACGTTTATTTTATTCCAATGGTTGGGTGACATCTACCGGTTTGCGTGCCCGCCCAATCAGACCTATATTGGCTTCACAGTCACCCTAGGCCAATCTTGACCAATCTCCCTAATTTGGTATGCTTGGTTTGTAACGTGCACCGGGGATGCTCGGCGGTCACCGCGAGACCCGCAAACAGGTGCACTCACCATTTCTTGTTTTTTTACCTGCAGCGCGGTCATCGGCACCTTGGCCATGCTCCCTAAGGCGGCACGCTTAACTTGACAAACATGCACCAGCGACGCTGGGCCGCCGTCTTGAGGCACGCACGCACGAGCGCCCGACATTTACTATGTTCGGTTAACTGCTGGGTGGTGCTCGGGCTGGACCTTTTCTTGGTATATGTAACTGCTGACAGGAAAATTACAATGTTCTAAACAGCTTCGCTGTAAAAAAAGAATAAAACGTACAGACACATTTCCACGTGTCACAAACAGCAACATTTCTAGAGATGACCTTTCCTGAAACTGAAAACAGTTAAAAGAGTATAGGGGGCACCGACCAGAGCAGTGCAAATCCACCCAAAAATTCATTGGTAGTGGCCTTAGGTGTGCCAGTTAGCACGGAACTGTCCGCCAAAGAATAACAGAAAAAGTTCAGGGATGACGTTAGGAGCAGCACTGATGGAGGGGCGGGGCATGTTGAAAGATGCCTACCAGTCAATGTTTACTGCTATGTCGTTGGGAATATCCCAGGGTGTTGCATTGAGAAGCGTTATTCTAGTGTGTTCTATTAAGTTTAATTTGTGAAGTAAGCAAGACCCTCTGTATTTTCTGTCCGATGGTGACATAAAATTTGGCTGAACTGTAATCAACGTTCCTAAAAATGTAGCCTGGTTTGTAAACCGTCGCGGTATGGCTATTGAGGGTTTGCTAAGGATACCTCCCCAGTGATCATTCAAACTTCAACTCATAGGTTGACTAGTTTCTACGTACTGATCTTGACACTATAAGCACTCTAACACATAAAAATGGTAAAGCAGGTGCATGAGAATCTTGAATGAATCTTGTGAACGTATCTTGCAGCTGTGCTATTGAAAATGTAGCAAATGTGCAGATGCGGGCCAATCTCGCTTCTCGAATAGAAATAGAGGATCATGAGTGGTTGTTTCAAATGCTGTATTTCAGATGGCACTAAAAATTTTTGAGGATCCCATTTCTGCGGTAGGTAAACTATGGTGCTTGGGGAACGACAATTTAAGTCTGTCATTACTGGTAAAATAAGATAGCCGTTCTGCAAGTTCTTGTTTACTTTAGGGAGGGCGTAGGAGAATTTAATTATTAGGGCAGGGGGCCCCACGTTTTTGTTTTGACGGTGTTTCTTGTGCACTGAGTTCTTTTTGAGATTAGATGCACTTTCGTATACCTGAACAGACAAAAGTTCTTGGTGGCTTTGGTTTACAGGGTATTCATTGCAAGTTTATGTTTGCGTTCGGCTACATACGTTACTCAGTCATTCTCATCAATGCGTTTTCTTCTTAGTCTAGTATGTCCTCCTTCAAAGCTCCCTCGTTTACAGTTGTTCGAGTGATAGCTTGTATAACCTAGCCACTGCTTCCCGTCGGGTGGTTTCTGAAAGGTAAAGTTGTCAGCCTGGCAAATGATGGGCCGAGGTAAGGAAGCATGAACGATCTCGGTTCCGCAGCACCGACTGTCAGTTACCTCGGAAGTAGGTGTTACACTGTTGTTGATGGACACAATTCTTTTAATGATTGTGGTAGGGGCCTGTGAGGTGGCCTAAGAAGTAGAAATGCAACTTCCCACGTAAGAGCGCAAGACAATGTGGGCAGCAAAACTTGTTCCCGCAGTTTGTGCGTAAATGGAACAATGCGTCACATCGGAAGGATGTGGGATTTTGTGCTTGTTTGGCATG
>CM023450.1:173172976-173399008 GCA_013339765.2 Haemaphysalis longicornis
CGGTGACGGGAGGCCGATCTCTACGTTTCCGTCACGTCAACATGACCGGACCATGCCCCGCGCTAAACCAGCTAATCAGAAAACAAATTTTTACGGCTAAATTTCGCGAAAAGTGAGCCCAGACCATTTTACTTAATTTTAGATTAAAAACACTCACGTCTAGGCTAAACTGATCACTAGGCAGACGACCCTGTAATCTGACGGAAAGCTCCCGTGTAGATCTAGTCTGAACACTTCTCCGTTCCGTCAACGTCGCTTTTTGTTGACGTGACGGTGCCGTGACGGAGAAGGTGACGGCTGTGTGAATGAGGGCTGACGTGCACAGATGAACGTCGATAAAGTGAGTTGCGTGGCTTTTGCTATGGATGCATTACTCTCGGAACGTTATTAATTTCAGATCAATGGAAATGGGATAGAGAACATTGTCGAAGAAACAAAAAATCAAGTTAGCGACAAGGTGGCACCTTTTCCATATCAAACAATATTGCCTGACGGGACGTACGACAAACAAGAGCAAATGGGCGCTCCGGTTGAAACGCCAGATAAGGAACCGGAATCGGCCACGCGCGGTTACAAAACAAACAAAACGAACCCTAAGGGATAATTTGCGGAAATATGAAAAGTAAAAGCACAAGGACGTCCCAAAGCTTTTTTACACGCGAGCTTGAGCGCAAGGTAATACAAGTTTGCAAACAGGTAATGGAGCACCCCTACAACCTGATTGATATGACAAAAATCCGGCTTTAAGTTAGCCTTATACAATTCTAGGTCCACGATGCTCTCAAAATGGTGCATTTCTTTTTCCATTCTCACACACAGTGCATTTCCACACACTGTCGCACATTTATAATCGAAGCTGAAATCTCCCTTTGCTTGCCTTGGAATGGCGCGCCTCCAATTCTCACGCAGCTGCCCGTCACTCGGTCAACAGAACAAGGGAACATTTTCTGTGGTATCGTTGTACAAGGAACGACATCCCGGGACGCTACACATGTTCGGCATCGTCGTTGCACTACTTAAGTCGCATCACAAGAGTGCGATATGCACGTTACATTTTTTTTCCCGCACAAAACAAACACAACTCTCCGCGGCTCCCCCATTCGAGCCAGCGCAACGCCGCCCGAAGAGTGACCTCAGTGAGAGGGTGGCGCCACCGCGCGGCGGCCAAACGCAGCATATGAAGCTCTCCCATTGAGTTACGGAGCAGTTTCGTGACCAGTAAAGCATTGAAAGACTCTGGCTATACTTAGCCTCATAGACTACAACCTTTAATTCCAACAACCCGGATGCTGGTTAGGTTTAGGGAGGGGGACTCAAACAGAAATTACTAACTTGTTGCCATGAAAGCGATAAAGCAAACCGCAGAAAGCTATAAAACTTTTTTTCATGCCATTTATAGGCCACGATAGCGCGTTTGACTAAGTACACGCCGCAGCAGTGCTAAAGCATTAAAAAACCAGGGAATAGAAGACACTTACATTATAATTAGCGACGACAAACGCCGTAGCCGTGCTAAAACCATTGAAAGACCACAGAATACATGAGCACCGCATAAGAGTTCTACAGGATACATGTATAATAAATGTATGGGCACGATGACACTCCGCCAGCAAAGCGATAACTTCGCCATCCTAAAAGGAGTGTCACAGGTGTGGTGTAGCGTCGCGGACAGCCACGAAGGGCGAAGCAGGAGACGTACGCTCGTGTCGAAGGGTCAAGCCAAGGGAGAACGATTTATTCAGTGACGTGAAATATATACCCTGGGGTTAGCCCCCTGGTGGTAGAATCAGTTGACATCAAAACCAAAACCTAAACCGAAAACCTCTGGATACTACAGCAAGAAAGTACCATCTCCCAAAACTTCTCATAGCTTGTTTGCAGAGGGTATCCAGAAAGCGTGACTGAAAAAAGATACAGAGAATACTTGGGTCATTTTAGGTTTGCAGATGCCGTAGTCCTGCTCAGTAAGACTGCAGAACACGTGCAAACAATGATTGTGCAACTGCAATCAGAAAGCGCGGCCGTGAGGCTAAAATTACATATGGAGGTTGCATCTTGACGTTATAAAATTACAAGTGGTGGAGCTTGCATCTTAACGTTATTCGGCCCTCATCCAGTCCTTGGTCTTCCCCAGTCGTCCTGGTGGTGAAAAAAGATGGTACCGTGCGTTTTTGCGTAGATAATTGGGTCCTCAACAAAATTACCCGGAAGGATGTGTATCCCATGCCCCACATCGACGATGCCCTGGAGTGCCTTCTAGGAGCAGAATAGACTTCGAGCTTCGACTTGCGTTCTGCCTACTGGCAGATACTGATGCATAAGGCCGACACGGCAAAGACAGCGTTTGCTACTCCAGACGGCCAATATAAATTTATTGTCGTGCCGTTCCGTTTGTGCAATGCCCCGGCAACGTTTGAGCGGATGATGAACTCGGTGCTCAGGGGACTGAAATGGAAGACCGGTTACTGCTATCTTGATGACGGCTTTGTCTTTTCCTCGAGATTCGCTGAGCATTTGCAATTCCGGACTTCAGCTGAACTACAAAAACGTCGTTTTTCGACCAAAACTATCAAGGTACTGGGGCATGTCGTAAGCAAGGACGAGATACGACCCGACACAAACAAAATCGCTGCCGCTGTCGGATTTCCGCGTCCTTGCCAACAAAAAGATGTATGTAGTTTCCTCGAGCTAGCATCGCATTTCCGTCTCTTTGTCCAGAACTTGGCCACCATTGCGGCTCCCTCAACCAGCTCCTACAGTGCGGCACAGCTAACGTTTGGTCGAACGAGTTCCAACAAGCCTTTGAGGCATTGAAAACCACCTTAACATCTAGCCCGGTAATCTGCCATTTTGATGAAAGCAAGCCTACTATCATCCACACAGACGCAAGTGGCCACAGAATTGGCGCTGTTCTCCTTCAAACCGATGCTCAGCTCCGGGAGAGGGTCGTTTCCTATGCTAGTCGTTTGTTGACACCAGCACAGAAGAATTACTAAATCACAGAACAGGAATATCTTGCCATCGTTGGGGCTCTTCAAAAATTCCGTCCTTACCTCCAAGCCCGTCAATTCACAGTAGTCTTATATCAACATCCACTATGGTGGTTATGCTCAGTGGAAAACTTGTCTGGGCGCATTGGTTGCTGGGTTCTCCGCCTCCAACCATGTGACTTTTCCGGGACGTTTTAGTCCGGTAAGAAGAATACAGATGCAGACGCTCTCTCTCATTGCCCATTCTCTCCTCCATCTACTGGTCTACAGGAAAGCCTCGACCAAGATATCCCTTGGCACTCATCACTTTCCCTAGCACTGCTGGGCACGGTGAATTGGCCTCACTTCAGCGAGCAGACGCATACAGCCGCCCCATCATTGACAACCTCCACGGTCGTGTGCCACCTCCGACCAGTTTGCGCATCGTCAACTCGCCAAGTTTGAACTCCTCCATCGTGTCCTTTACCGCCTGAAAAACCAACCTAATGGTAGCATATAGGTTCTTGTAGTACTTGGTCCACTTGGACGTCGTATCCTCGAGGAATATCACGAGGAGGCCACAGCTGGTCACCTTGGCTTCACAAAGACATAGGAGCGAATACGTACCCGCTTATTTGGCCGGGCCTTTCTACAGCTGTGGCCAAGTACGTCCGCTCGTGCAACTCTTGCCAGCACCGAAAACGTTCGACTGCTCCGCGCACCGGACTACTGCAGCCTCTGCCTTGTCCTTCGGCTCCCATTGAGAGCGTGGGCATCGACTTGTATGGACCACTACCTGCGACCCAATGCAGATACCAATGGATAGTAGGGCCATCGATCATTTCACTAGATATGCCGAAGCTGGGCCCATTCGCTCTGGTACTGCCGCGGAAGTCGCAGACTTCCTCCTGCACCACCTCAATTTGCGCCATGGAGCACGACGTGTCCTTTTGAGCGACCTTGGCAGGGTTTTTCTCTCTACCATTGTTGAAGAGCTTCTGCGTGCTTCCGACACGACGCACAAAACAATGTCTAGCTACCATATCCAGACAAACGGTCTGACCGAGCGATTCCATCAAACACTGTCGGACATGCTCTCCGTGTACATTAGCCCTGATCATCGCAACTGTAACGTCGTCCTACCCTTTGTACCCTTCGCTTACAACTCCGGAAAGCAAAAGGCTGCCGCTTATTCACCATTCGTTCTCATCTTTGGCCGCTCCTCAATGATTACTTTCTAATCAAGTTCTTTCTACGCACCTGTTGCCTGTTATGCACAATCTCTTGAGCAGTAGGTTTTGAAACGCGCCCGTGCCGAGTCCTGGCGCGAAATAAAACAAAAATTCACCAGCACAAACAGAAAACCCGATACGACTTCAACCATTTCTCTGTCCGGTTCCGGCCCGGGGGTGAAGTATTGCTATGGACACCCGTTCGCGTTCCCGTACTGTGCGAGCAGTTACTCCACTGTTTTCTTAACCCATACGAAATCTTAGAAGAGATTTCGTCTCTCGACTATCGTATCACGCCGGTAACTCCGCCTACAGAACGCCGTCGCCGTGGTACTGAAATCGTCCATGTATCCCAGCTTAAGCCATTCAATCGCCGTACCACAGACTGAATCGCGGCCAGGAGGCCGCCTCAACTCGCAGAGGGGAAATTATGTGAGACCCTGTGACTACGCTCACAGTACTTTGGGTTGTGTTTCCTGCGCTTCTCCATAATCACCCACTATCATCAGTGCTATACCTGATGGGCTCGGCATCATCATCACTTATTAATAATTGTCACCCCCACTTGGTCCTCTTCCTTGCACTGAGTGTCGGGATAAATGCCACGCCAACCATCGTCTCCTAGTATTCAAATACATGGAGAATACCCACGCTTAAAACGTCGTCGTCTGCTGAGGAAACGGAACCATGGAGGAAGTCAAACAATATAACTACCTCGTATAGATCGTTAGTGCTGACTCCACTACGACAGTGAGTTGCGGGGCAGATTGGCTATCGGATGAGGAAGACTCGGAAAGGCTTCACAAATAATGGAATGAAGTTACCTCTATCACTCAAACAAAAATTTACGACAAGTGCATAACCACTGATGACATACAAAGCTTAAAGGTGGCACCTTACTAAACAACTGGAAAGCAAACTTTGATCTGATCCACGGGGAACGAACGAATAATCTTAGGAGTAACACTTAGAGACAGCAAGTGAGCTTCCTGGATTAGGCAACAAACTTCAGTAGATGGTGTCATTGTCCAAGCAAAGAAAACGCAATGGAACGGGGTGACAATGTAGTCGGACGAAACGAAAACCGGTTAGCACAGCGGATAGCAAGTGTTGGGTCTGGAAGAAGGTGAAGGTCGATAACATGCTAGAGGGATAAAATAGAAAATTGCAGATACCAACAGTTCACTCGGCCATTGGACAACAGGAGTGTTTGGAAGTCAAGAAATGACGCCATTGCCCTACACTCGACCTGAGTAGCTCATCATTACCCTATTGTAGCGATGAAAGCTGTAACTTCCGCGAAATCTGTATTTTTGTGGAAATATGGAATGTTACAGAATTTTGCTGTTTTGGCTCATTATGAATTCTGGTTTTTCATTTCGGATTTGCCAAATTATGTCCGACAAATTACCTCCGTTTAAGATGTCATAACGATTACAAGCGGAACTTACGACAGTTCTGTATTTTTGTCGAACTTCAGGGTGGTACACGATCCTGCTTGCGGGCTTACTCAGCAAGACGCGACTACGCATTCATGCTATACATATAATTTCAACTTTGTAGGAGTATGTCATTAATTGCCGATTGACTGATGAAGCTGAGGCTGCAATTTAGACTTGCATAGGCCTCCTCCTCATCAATAGTAAATGCTTAAGAGGTTTGTTTTCTGTTAAATACGATCAAAATAACAAGTCAATTGAGATAAGCTATTACCCGGCGAAGTAGTGAACACCTCGTCTGTATCAATATTAGCACAATATTCGCATACATAATACGATATGCGAAGACGCCCAGAGTTTGCGACTTATATTATTGTTCACAGTGAAAACAAATTCTAGTTACTTAAATGAATTTGTTTGCTTGAATCTTTTTCATTTACTTTACAAAGAAATAATTCAGGGCCAGGTTTATATAACTGGGAAGTGTATTCCTTTTCTTACTAATGGCTTGCTACGTGACACCGAAATATAGGCTTGATTTAAATGTATTCTATGTTTTCGTCAACTTGTCTTCTTGCGGTGGTGTATTAAATAGGGTTTTTCTTCGCAGCCAAGCAGTAGTCCCCAAATTGTCCACGTACTTTGGACGTGACACTTACCCCAGAGTAGAAACTCTTTGAAGGCCTTCTGAAGGGCCACTTTGTATGAGAGGTGTATCCTCATCTCGCCTTTCTACGTTTAATGCTTTGTCCTCTGCAATGTGTTCTATGTTTCAGTGCCCACAAGAACATTGCAGACTGCATAACCAGGTGTGAATATTTCGCAGTGCGAGAGTTTTGCGTGGTTTCAAGCTATCGAACACACACCGGCTACTCAAAAAAGACATAGACTGTCGGTGCGTCAACATGTACAGATTTGTCTGAAACACTAGGCGTACTGGGTGCAGTTACCAGCGTTTCTGGTTCTAAATATATGCCTTTTTGCGTTTATTTGCGTAGGTAAGAGGGCAACTACCGAAACCCACTTGGTTCATAGCTTTCTGTTCATTGCTATGGCGTCAATTGTTTGTGTGGATTCAGGGCTTATCGCCCACTCGCATATACTAAAAAAGTAGCATCAATAAATTTCAGTTTTCAAATTAGTTTGCTACAAATATAAGGTCACATAATTGTCGCTAACATTTTTTTCTCTAGTTCCACTAAGATCGCCATGGGTAGCTCCTTGGTTTGTTATTTAGCGAACATCGTAAGTATGTTTGCAAGAATATTTGACTAGCAGAGGTACAAACAAAACAAATAATTCTTTGGTGATTCATGGTATGTTTGTCTTTTATAAGCGTTCATGTTGAGGACCGAGCCTTATCATAAATCCCATATAGTATTACGTAAGGGAGAGGCGTGAGTAGGTTTACAAACCCCACTGATAGGGGGTGCAGTGGTCTCACCACGAGCGGACAGGCGGAGAAGGGTGCCTAAACGAACATATATAGCGCACAGTGGTCTTGCACAGGGGGTTTCCATACTTTTCGGCTTGTGGAGGGCAGTAATGGAGGGGACCCTGCCACCACTTGGGTATAGCTGCCCATGCCTTCATGACAACAGTAGAATTCGCAAGGGGATAGTGCTTCCATTCTCGGGCGAGCAAGCTACGACCTTCTAGGAGGCACAAAAAACCATACATTGCTGTTTCCGCAGATGTGACACCTTGTGCAACTATGCCTAAATTTGCGAATTTTTTTCTTGTTTATTTATTCCTCCTCCTGCCCTGCGGAACAAACCAGATAAAGGAATCGTTCAAGTTGATGAGGCCGTAATTACTGGCGAAAACCTAAACGGAAAACCGCAGGCAAGCATCTCTTTCACCATGGCGACAAAAGAGGAATTTCAGAACCCGGAAGTTCGCATATTCTATGCGATATGGCCATGGAATACACGTCAGGAGTGAGTGTTCAAATAATTACTGCAATAATGTGCTGCTCTTGTAACTCGTTGCGCGGAGACGTGTGAGTGAATGAGTTGTTGGAAGGACACAGCTAGTAGATTGCCGTGTCTGCTACTGTAGATAGACTAGTTGAGATTGAGCTTGATATCTACCACGGATGGTGCAACATGAGTTTACAGTCGGTGCACTGCGTTTATTCTACCTTCTGCTTGGGCAGTAAGACTTATAATATTTATCATCTCTTCAGGTACCTCGTTTCATCTTTTTTTATTCTGGCCGTAAGGGACCAAAATATCGACGTACAGCCCTGCTGCTAAAGTAAAGGCTGAGCACTAGTTTAAAACACGTTTTAGAGCCTGGTACCCTTCTACGCTCGACAAACTAATTCAAGGTGACGTTGCCCAAGATTTCTTGTTTTATTTTGATAATATAAGTCCAGCGCATTTCCCCCCCTGCCTTGGCGAGATCGTTACACAAGTCATACCACTTCGCCAAAAATATATAGAAGACCGCCTCTTATTCTTCATTCGAAGGGATAGGTTTTCAACTTTCTTCTTCCGTACACCAGCGTGGACGCATGCTGTCAGAAGTCTCGAGCTATGTGGCGCAATTTAGGTAGTGCGATCAGCAGCGTTCGCGGAGGGTTTGACGGTACGTACCGCAGCCTCGTAACATTTTAAAATAATCAGCCGCGTTCTATTTTTGGTCGTCTATAGTCTAACATTTCGTCCTAGAACTACCTTTCCTTAAATATGGAGACCTCCTGCCATCGTAAGGCTCTGTTCTTTCCAGCTGCCTCAATTTCCAATCCACATCTCTCTATCTACTTACCTGCATTCCAAAGTGCTAACGCTCAATCTTAACTTCTACTCTCTTCACACTGACGTCGCTGGCATGCTCACATCATAATTGTGCATATTGTTTAATCGCCGAACCCCCGGTCCTCCGGTTACCAGTGTTTCTCATAATGATCAGTGCTAACTCACTCTACTTTTATATCCCAGGTTAGGTCACTTCGAATTATGTTCACCAACGCAGTGTGCCTCTAAGGAGCAGCGCCTGTCCAACTAGAGGAAAGTTCTCAACGATCCTTAAAACTTTCGTACCGTTGAGGCCTTGGTAAATTCCCGTACCCTGAGAGGAACACGTGCCGTGGGCACTACCTCGGTCGTGCGGTATCAGATGCTCTAGAAAAAACAGCTGATGGCCCGAGCCAGACATAATATTTCCACAGGCATCCCTTTCATTCTCCCTTAGCTCTTACACGCTGCTTCATCCAAAATTGCGCAAGCCTTGCCCTTGTCGTCACTGCATGTGCATAGACTGCAATCCCTACCTTTTTGTGTGTGACAATAACTTAGCGCGATCACGTCCTTCCAGATACCATTAGCTTAACTACACCTACATGCATGCCTGCATTCATAAAACATGCACCTTGCATAGTGCTGGTATGCTAGTTCAGAAGTCATTCCACAGAAAGTCTGCAAATAAATAGAATACAACATGGCCAACAGGAATTTTAACAGCACCGGCAGAAATTGTGGCAACAAAGTACAGAGCCTGCATTGTAATAATGCAGATACACGGGAAACAAATATGTAGGTGTATTTTCAACCATTGGTGAAGTACCTGGGAATGTGGATGAATGCCACAAAATTACTGAACGACTGGCCCTTCTTGCTACAAGCCTATGCGGTATACTCCTTCGAAAAAGGAGTTGCATTTTTAACAATTTATTTTTTATGTTTTAATTGGGTAGAGCACTCATGCTTGTTCATTAAGAAATGTTCCGCAAAACAGACTGCAGAACATTGAAGGGGAGCTGAAATAGGGACTCGTAATAACGGAGGTGATAGCCATGCTAGGTAGGTACAAAGAAATGACATCTGAATAAATAACGCGCCGTTCCCTACACAGAAGAGAGAAATTACATAGGTTGCCTCACTCTTGGTCCAGCGAGTTCACGGTGTTGAAATAAACCGAGTAGCTAAAATGTTCATTTTTTTCACTCCCGCTTCAATTTGCTAGCACTATTCGACCTATTCCAAGGGTACTCGGAAGCCCCTAATACCAAAAACATGAATGACCGCTATTTCAAGTACGAAACACCCGATTGTGGAAGAAGGGATAAGTGGCAAGTCCAAACCAGTCATTTCCGCAACTGTAAGGACCAAACATACCTGGTTCTGATGCGAAAGATATCTGCCAATCGAACGAAAAGAATAAACTTGCAAACAACCTCTGGAGTGAAGAAGGTTGAATTTCTCAGGAAATACTACGGTCATTTCGAAGAACCTAACGTAGAAGTTAAACGGCTTCCAACTACTCCCAAAGGCTCCCAACGGCTCGAAGAATCAGCGGCAGCTGCAGGAGCAAGAATGAAACTTTGGCAGACATCAACTATGTCAGGAACCAATTAACCTTATCTAACGAGTAACCTACCCCTCCTCACGTATAACAGGGATGCATGCAAAGATCGACCTCAGCGAAAAATACAACGAACAAACCGGAAACGCAAACGGAATGACCGCATAGCATAAACGAAAACGCCAATGCAAGATGAAAACGCAAGGGCCGAAATCAACAGTCCAAACCAACGATCGACCAAAACGAATCCCTGACACTTCGCTGAGCTTTACCTAAACGCAAATATTGGGTGTACCTTATTGTAGACCATTCTTAAAAATTATCTAAACTTTGATGTTATTTAATGAATGCCACTCTTCATCGGAAAAAAGCCACGCGCGGCGTGCACATGCCGCGCTATAACGTGAACTGGGCAAGGATAGTGACCGACATCGCCTTCGAGGTGGCATGACGTGGGACAACGACCAAGCTCTGTCACCTGGTTTCTTCGTAGATTAGGTCTTGGTAAAAACAATTATCAACGCAACTTATGTCGTATGTGAATACTCCTGTTCGTAATGCTGAACCGAAACATAATTTTGTATTCACACGTAACCTGTTTAACCAGCTCATCGCTCCGCACGCTTCGTGTAATTTCCCCTCCTACTAGGGAAAATCACACAGAGAAAATGTTGGTAATAAGGAACTGTGCTTGGATTTATCCAAACTAGACTTCGACATTCCAGACGCATTTTTAAGCCCTTTTCCTTCTCTTTGATAGCAAACCATCCCGAATATATCAAGAAAATTCTTGTTTATGCGACATGTTGTTACGCAGATAATGTGTTAAGTTGAGAAGTGCCCTATTTCAGGTGTGTACCGATCACTATGCTTTGTACAATCTTTGAGTTAGGGATATCCGTGTTCTTTGGTCAGCCATGTAGAACGACGAACACAACAAAAAACGTGGTCCGGGCACCGCCTGCTTGGTTCCCTCTGTCATTGTTCGTCTAAGATCTAACCTGCTAGCTGGTCTCTAAGGTTTAAGCGCCGTGGCGAATAACTTGGTGTAGCACCGTACAGCCCATTTGTCATGCGTCTATCAGAACACAACAACATTGCTAAAACATAACGTACAGAATAAGCTTTTAAAATTTTTTTATTTGAACGGGCTATTTATAACGGCATACTGGCGAACCTCCTCTTTTACAGAAGAATTTTGTATGCTACCGCAAGCCGACAGATTGTCTGCATGGAGAGGGCTCTGCGAAGCAAAAAGTGCGAGCGCGAAGGAAAGCGACTGTGATGGTCAGCGAGCCTAAAATAGAAAGGAAACATGGGAGTCTCTCGAAGCGTTTCATGCAAGCTTTTTCGTGTAGGTGTTTTTGACGCAGTGTGCGTGGCAGAAAAGGAAGGAGAGTATGCACGCAACGGATCACGCATTAGCACAAGAGCAATGCCGCCAGCAGCAGCGGTAGAAGAACAAGAGAAATGACATGCCGACGAATGTAGGCCTTGTCGCCGGGGCAATCTGTCCGCGAGTAAGGAAGGGCAAGCCCGCTACACCGAGAGCACGAGCTGACACACTGTAGTACACGTCTCTGGCGTTCCAGCCTCGACCACAAAGAAGTATTGTATGAGCTACATCTGCGATGCAACTCTCATGACATTTCTACATACATCAAATACATCGCTTCACCGGATCTCATAGTTCGTCCAATCTTTGTCCTATCGATATGTAACTTGTTTTGGCTGATCTTGCGACGTCCATCCCCGTCCTCGCCTCCTTGTTTGAACCTACCTCGGCTCCTAGGTCGATCCTCTCAAAGCTCGTGGGTCATTTTGGACCGCCGTACGGACATTGAGCCACGCACGTGACCATTCCCAGTCCCGTGTCCCCGATCCATTACCCACCGAAACCAAGCGATCTGACCAATGGCGACCCAACCCAAATCCAAGACATTGCTTCGCCCAGTTCCCCATCGTGTATACAAGGGCTTTGGACATTGCTTCGCCAGGTCGGCACGCTATGCTGTTCCGGTCCCGTTGCTCACCAAGACTGTCATCCTCATCCGGGCGGCATGGCTTCTTACATTCCTTGTCATTTGATCTGGCATCTTCACCTCACCTTAATGCGCATTTACTGTGATCTTTATTGGGTCGATGCCCTTCGACAAAAAGAGAAAGTATCAAGAGGAACATGATGCGAGCAGGGGTACATGACCTCGTTTGAAAGCTCCAGAGGCGAGCCTGCACTTAAACTCTCATGGCGCTCTTTACATAATGTAAATAGATCGCTTCATCCTACCCTAAAATTCGTCTCATCTTTCTTCTGTCGCCCCGTAACAATATTTGCCCGTTTTAAATCATTCGAAGCTACCTCCTCTTCAAACAGAACAACAGTATTGCTCCTTGCTCCTTTTTATCGATGTCGTTGGTAGCGAAGAATATACCTACTACACAGCACCTATACACCTGACCAGTTTTGTAAGTGCAGCACTTTTGGCCAAATATTTGCAATGTATTTGGGCTAAACACCTTTTGTGCCACCGTTATTCTCTTGCTCGAATTAAGGAAGTTGCTTCAGTATCACCGGATGTACGCGAAACAAAATCCTGCATATTCGTTCCCTCCGAAGTCGACCCTGAATTACCCCAGCGGGCTGCGGACTGTCTGCCGGCGTTGGGGGTTTATTGGGGCGTTGTTTTTGTGACCTTCAATATATCAATGGCCGGCGTAAGATAGGTATTGGCTCTACCTTGTGTTGCAGCCTATCTTCGGTTTGGTGCCAAAAAAGGAGAGCTTGGCGGACTCTTGCAAACGCGCGCTCAGGCTTGCAGGGAGTTTTGAAGCAATATTTTCTGGTTGTCGAGTGGTCTGGTAAAGTGTCTAACCAAATGTGTCGTTCCAACGCCTCGCGCCTTCGAAACGAAAATATTTCCAAAACTGTACGTACAACTTTCGGATTAAACTCATTGGTGCACAGCGGTGACCACATCAGATTGTCACCACAAATGTAACAAATAAATTGTGACGTCGACCACAAACAGCCGATAGTGCAATCACCACTGTCATTAGGTAAAGTGGTGCATATTGCGGAAATTAGGGAAAGCGCCATTGTTTTTTTTTCGCATCTCTCATAAAGATTTGAGACCTTACGGTTTCACGAGCACCTGTAATATTTGGCTGAGCTCTTCTGGGAACTGCAGTCTGAACGTAAAAGCAAATAATTTGCACTGCTACATGGACCCTTGATTAGCTAGTTGGAAGAGAGGAAGCTACAAATCTTCTAATTAGCACGCCAAAGTACATTAGCACTACGAAGTACTGATTTGAAAATTTCCAACTTGAAAGTTCTATAAAACTCGCCTGAACGAAGTGTTCATTGCACTAATATCCGTATGACTGCATAATCACCGGAACCTTCGACGAGACTGAAAGCAATGTTTGCATATTCTATAGCTTTGGGTTCATACGGCAGACAATTAAATTTACCAGCTGGATGGTGATGGAGTGCAAGTTTGTCCCACGCACCCCTTTTATTGTGTTTCTTAGATATCTAATCCAGGCTGTATTAATTGACATTTTCCAAAACGCAACAAAAAGGTTGCACCAGGTTTTGTTTACAGACCGAAAATAAATATGAAGTAGTTGAAATATTTCTTTGCCCATGAAAGATACATTTGTGCGAGTGGGTTTTAAATATCTTCAGCGTTAACAAACACATAAAAGTAACCGCCGTGCCTTGGTAATGAATCTAGGCAGTTATAAACAATCGTGTCTTCCAGCAACCTACACTCACGCCCTCCTGTTAAAACCTACAGGTATCTGAATCTCCGCAAACATCTTGGCCTCGAGGGCCCGTTGAAAAGAGGCTCTTACAAGATCATCAACATCCCAGCGTATAAGGAAGCCAATAAATGGGCCTACGAAGCGGTAAACCCTACCTATTATGTTACTAATACGAGCGAAAGTTGCTGCACTGTTTTAATACCCAGAGGAAAAACAATTCGCCAGGTTTATTTCTTGTAGCTGGTAATGCAGTATTAAGCGCCACAGTGACGTGTTATGAGCACGAATGACGTCATATTAAAACATTGTGTGCGCGTTAGCTTTGATAAATGGAACTTTACAGACGTCCAGTCATGTCTCGTTCAGTTAGGCAGCCGCCAATCGCATTCACGTCATTGAAAAGTTGCGGGAAATTGGCTATTTGCTTCATTGTTATTTGTTCGAAGATTGCGATGATATTGGTATCTTGTTATCGGGACTAAGCAGTCTTTCTAATAAACCCATTGTAGTCTTCCTCCTTTAAAAAAATGGTTGCAAGGCTTCATCTTTAGCTAAAACGAGAATTTAGCCGGTCGGAGCGTTGTAACTACGCCTACACACACACATTCCTACGACATTCAGTTGTAGTCCCCAAGTTGTTCATGTATAACTGTTGTTATCCAGATGGCCGTCAACTAACAAACATGCACTGTTTCTATATTGTACGATTGTACTCCCGTTCTGAGCGTTAAGGTTGACCTCGAATTTCTGGTGTAGCTTCGATACCGCGATAAAGACAAGACAGAAACTTTTTAACTTGAAGCTTCTTTTATTTGGTGCCTTTTTATCACAAGTTTTATACTATAGTTCCAACTTCATCTTATCCCATAGTTCTAACTTCACTCTTATAGCTACTTTCTTCACACACACTTCCGACCAGTTGTAGTCCCCAAGTTGTATTTGTGTTATCCAGAATATAAAATTGGGTTTCTATATTACAAGGTACTCAAAAAATTGTTCTGAGTTGAATCGTGAATTTGTATGGTCTTGGAAGCAGCAGACATTCGCTTTGCATCTCAGGCGAAGGTTTTGTTGTGGAGTGCCCCAGTAATAGCACACAATCCTAGACAGCTCTTCTGTCTTGAAGGCCTGTGTATGCAAAACAGCTGGAATGTTTTTAACCTCTGGGCAGGCTTGCGTGCCCCTGAAGTATTACAAAAGCTTCTGAGCACCGGTCTCTCCTATCATATTTCGAAGATGTCAGGAATCGCTCCTATATTATTCCGTACGTACCAGATATTCCAGAACAGAAATAAAAACATTCAACTTGGCTCCAATTCTAACCACAGAACGCTCCACACAGCGTGAAAGATGTCCCAAGTGCGGAGCAGTGATTTGCAACAGCGATTGCGGTGCCATTATGCACCTATTGTTAACCCCCCCCCCATTCACGCTCTTCGCCTGCCTCTCTCACTTTTCTCTTGATGAACTGAACAGAGGTTACACCAATGCAATCCAATTTGTCCGCCTTCGCAGAGTGCGTGCTGCCTCTTCCTGGAACAGCATGAGTGGCGGTTATGTTCTTTTAACAGCGACGCTGTTTAGCAAATCATAATTTTTCGTGTCCACATTTAAAGTACCACAAATTGCCGAGTGCACATATGTGAGTACGAGCACCTAGGCGCGGGCGTAGCGGCGATCGCCTGGCAGTTACAAAAAGAGGAAAATGCCTAGCGCTCGTGTGCGCCTCCCTCGCGGCGATCGTCCAGGGTCCCTTGCGCCGTAATCGTGGCAGTGCGTGTTCGGAACGATGAAGAGACATCATAGCATACGCCCCTTCAAGTTAATGTCCAATGATTATCAGTTACAAAACAATGAAAGGGCCTCACACTCATAGCAAAAATGATGGAGTAAACGTTGTTTTAGCAGCGTAGAAGAAGCAAAATGGTGCAATCGTGGATGTCAACCTTCGTGATGGTCGTAAGAGTTGGGTGGCAACATGGAGCCGTGAGGCAACATGGAGCAAATTTGCAACAAAAAGACGACTAAGAACGCCCGGCGACGCCCCCCTGATGCGCAGCGCCGGAAAAAAAAGTCGTTCGCTGCCGACCACTAAGGGTACAAAAAGTTTGTCGGTGGCCAGCGGTGGTGAGTGGCGACCCCGAAAGAACCAATCAGGTCCTTACTCATTTCCCTTCCATGGCGAGTACAGACCGCTGGCGGGCGGCGAATTTGGAAGACTTTAAAAGACGTATGCTTGGCTCGCGTCTACTTCATGCGCTAAAAAAGGGAATTGTAAAAAACCGGGTTCTTGTTTTGGAACTCGCTAGTGCGGATCTCCCTTGGGAAATATTGTTTTTATTTTTTTTCGCAAAATGCAGCGCTTTTGAGATCCGAAAATGAATGTTTCCGTAGAAAAAACGCCAACGAATCACTCAGAACCGTCAAACTGACGTACAACCAAGGGAGGAAATCCGTTGTTGGGGCGCGTGAAGTGAACAGCTGCAGCGGAATCCTTAGGTATGGGGGGTCCAGTTAGCCACACTGTGAGCAACCCAGGGGCGGCGTGCAGCGGGTGCCATGTCGCTTGCTTCATGTAGTTCGGCCCGATGAACATGCAGCGTACTGCCGCGGCGATTTTCTGACACGCGAACTTCGTTGTGAAAGCTCTGTCTCCGTGCATTCTGAAATTTACGCGTTATAGTGAGCTTCCTGAAATTCTTTGTGATTGCTTTATTTTCGCAAGTGCTTGAGCCTTGCCTCGCATTTCTGAACACGTGGTTTTGTATTGTTCCGCGGCCACCCTTTTTTTTTTGCTTACAATCGTTTTTCGTTCTTCTCTTACTATCGGTTTCAGGAGTTTCGAAAGCTTCTTTTTATGCGGGTATTTTCTTATCACTTGGCTGGAAGGCTGAATCTAGAGAAAAGTCGGTATCTTTTCAAATCCACTTTTTTTTTGTCTTCTTGTGGCCGATAGGCTCTGTTTGGGTACGTGACGGCGCGCGGCTCCGGTGACTAGTTAGCGTGACAGTGGACGAGCTACTAGAAGAAGCCGGGTTTCGAAGACTCCAATTTTAGGAAAATCGCAATGGTTAACACCTATAGGCTCATGTTTCCGACAGCAGAACAACGTCAAAGTATGGCCGCCACAGCCAGCAAACAGGAGTTTCGCAAGGGTAATTGCATAAAATAGCACTCTTCCTATAAACAGCGGCCGGAAACCGGTGGTTTGTTGGAGTATATTCTGAACTCAAAAGTAACAACTTTCCTAGTAACATCTCTTGTCGTCCCCCCCCCCATCCCTCTTGTCTTGGCTGACCGGTACGTGGACCTCTTTTGCAATATTCGTACCAGTTTTATTGGTAAATCACACAATTATTTTTATAAAACGATCACGGTGGCCATTGTGTTATGTGCATTTGAGTGCTGTTGTCTTTTAAACAACCAAAAACCTGCTACATTAGCAGTGTTAAAAAGAAGGCCTCAACATAGTAAAACGTAAATCTATATATATATATATATATATATATATATATATATATATATATATATATATATATAATCGGTACCCGCCACCGAAGAACTGGATTTTTTATCCAAAGAGCATCCAACATTCACTAGATAGAATGGGTTTCGTCTTGCTGGCCACAGCTTATTCGAAGTTGTGCAAGGCATAAATGTAGCAGGCCAGTTCTGCCATATACTATTAAATATCAATGCTGAATTTGAAATTTTCGGCGCTTTGAAAAAAAATAGCCAAGCCCATAGTGGTTGTGGGAAAGTTTAAGCTGCAGTAATAACCATCTGTATCAAAAAAGAAAAATATTTTATCCCGAAATACGCATCGAAACTGATCAGAACACAGGTGCCTCACCACGCCTTGTAAACAAGACTCCCCGAAAATTCAATTACTTTCTTCTAGATAGCGTTTAAACATATTGATTTTTTCTTTACTCCTTAGGCTACTGAACCGGTTTCAACGAGACATGGGATGCAGTTTACGTTCTGGGAAAATGGGACGGAGGTTGGCTGCAGTCTTAGCTACACCGAAAAGTTTTCGTTGGATGTAGACTTAGCAGAACGTCCTGGCGTCAGGGGCGCACCGAAAGAGCCACTACAATTTCATGGACTGCCTGCAACTGCTCCGCTCTTGTAATCCAAATAAATAAATTTGTGCTATTCCGGATTTTCTCCTTAATTCATAAAGAATTCCGTTTTTATTCAAAGTATTACGTGGTGTCTTACCTATTTGCCTACACTCTTGAGAAAGCACACCTGAAATGCGGACGCGGTCAGCACGGCTTACACGTGGTTATTGATCGACATGAACAGGAGCACACGCTATAAAACATGAATCGAATTTTGAGGAACGCAAATGGAACTTATCCAAGGCTTATTAAGTGCGCGAGCGCAGTCAATTTGGAAAACTTCTGCCATAAATATGCTACCGAAGCTATCTCATGAACTTTAAAAAAAACACGAAATATATGGTTACTCCAAGAATCGCAGCTGTGCCCGGTGAAACACAATATGTCATACTTTCGTTTCACAAGCAAAATTTACCTTGGTGTAACAGGCCAGGTTTTGCTTCTCGGAGCTCATTTCATAGAGATGGAACTTTGTTAGATCTGTGAAGCCCGTTCCTGCTTGTCCGTCGGCGTTTCTTAGAGTGCGCAGCAGCCAAAAGGTAGCCAAAACCCGCTGGCTGCGTAATCGAACACGAGCGGTGGCGCAGCGCCAATGAGACTAAACGGGCGCTATCCCTGAAAGGGCTCTTTCCGCCACAGAGAGGAACACTTGTGCATCGCTTGCAGGGAAAGCAACAAACCTATGTTTCTCCACATCTGGTGGCCCGGAAAACAAGCTTTTCGGCCCGCCATTGCCGTTCGAGCAGCAGCCGCTCTTTGCCAGCAACTCCACAAGCGAATTTCACCAGCAACTCGACGGCTATCCATCGTTGGTACAAAATCCAAGAGCAGCACCTTCTGCAGCAGCACCGCGTACAAAACGAGCTGCCCTCGTCCGAAGAATGCCCACGGTTCCGCTCAGCATCCACATGTCCAAAGCCCCCCTCAAGCAGTCACTGTCAGCGCTGGACACCGCAACTCAGGGGGCTCTCGCTAACTCGACGTCAGTCTTGTCGCCGTCAAGAACCACTGTTCTGGGCAGATTACAGCTTCGTTCCCACAAAGCAAGTCTCCGTTTTGCCTGTAAAGCATCACCCAGGAACGGGTGGCGCTACAGATACGTCATTGGCCATCACGACCAACGCTACGCGACTGAGCTCTGCGACATAAAGACCAGAAAATCTGTGAAGTGCCTTAGTACAAAGAGCTCGGTGATCGCAAACCATCACAATTCTTGGTCAATATGCGTGGCCTCGCGAACAACATGCGGGTTGACGACTCCATCCCCTGAAACCCTGCGGATTCAGACGCCAGCGAGAGCATGACAATCTATCCCCCAGATTTCACTGAATCTACCACTAGACCAACTCGGCGATATCGCGGACCCAGCCATCCAAGTATCTCCGGCAAGGCCGCAAATCACCGTCTATAACGCCGACGTGCCACAGCCCACACCTAGCTAGTACGCCGTATCAGTCACATCACCCGTTTGCTGAACTTTATAAAACTACACCTGGAACGATTCCCACAATCATGCTCTCAAAACCACTTACCAGAGCACGGCCTCAGCGTTGACAAATAGCATCCCCATGGCAACGGCTGCTGCTACTACCACCGACCGTCATTTCGGCGACAAGGCCCGCCAAAATCAACGGCCCTGTTCAACGAAACGTCAAGAAAACACTAACATCTTAAGGTAATCTTTTTTTGTTCGCGATGAAGCAACAAAACCCCACTTCCTCATTGACTGCAGGGCGACATCTGCAGCTATCCATGGGCCATCCTGCGTGATAAAAGACCTTGCACCACCTTCAAACTCAGTGAAATGGAGTTCTTCAACTACCCGTGCACGCACGTGTATAGCGTCAACACAACAGGACCAAGGCCGACAATAGCTGAGTGGCCAATAAGGAGACATATATATTGACGTCGATTTGGAATGCATGTACATGCCGCTTGTAGAGCCGTGAGCGGAGTGCAGGATTCATAGGCAACATTTTTGAGTAGCAAGTCGGGCGTGCAGCCTGGCTGACATCAGTTGCCCATTAAAGATGTTTCTCTCTCTCATAAGCAAAATGATTAAAAAACAGCCCTAACGGAACGCGGAAAGGCAGACGGCCACGTCCCAAAGCAATGATGAGGCGCTGAATATCGCACAAGTACACGACGCAACCACCAGATATACAAATGTCCCTCCGACACAAGGCATGATAAGCACGCCCCCCCCCCCCACCCCCGCAGAGCGAGGTGAGAACGAAAAGAGGGAGAATCGTGGCGGGGGAGAAAATGCGCTGTTTTCAGTTGCACTACCTCTACTAATACTGGTCGCTTTACAAAATTCTTGAAGGAGGTGATTACAAGGACATTGATTTGCCTGAAAGTGTGAAAACCCATGTATGGGTCAAGCCTCTTTCATGTCCCCTAGAGCAGGACAGCCAACTGAGCAGTATTGGTGCTCTAGCTAATAGTAAAGCGAGTGCTTTATATAGTGGAGTAAATAAAGTAAATATCCAAAAAAATTGGCAGAAATAATTTTTATTTGGTAGTAAACCGTGACATCGAAAATGTGTCAAACAGCTTGCCCAAATGTGGTACCACTGTTTGTATGGAATGCGACCTGAAAACCTGTTACTGAAAGTTTTTATACAGGTACTAGGTTTGTTTTATAATTATTGTTCCCTTCTAGCTCATGTTTGCAATTATGACATCTGGGAAAAGCGGCGTGAAATTTTCGCCACGAGCTGATAACCGCCCTACCACAGTTTGTGAAGCTTGGCTTTTCCACAAAGTTGGCTTGGCTATCGGTGTTGCTTCAGCACTGACAGGCTACAAGAGAACTCGCAATAAATGACTAAGGCAGAGCATAATGAGATAGGAAATGCTTCCCTGTACTTTTGTTATAGCAGAAACAAGTTCCTAAATAGCGATGGTCGTTTCATTTACAGAGAAAAGCATGTTGCCATGTTATGGTTGCTGCCATTCGTTCATCCAGCATTTGAAGGATAGTAGATCTAAACATTCCGCTTTTAAACGTTCCCGTCTTCTATCAGATAAAGCATTTCGGTTCTGCATGTTTAAAGTGGTGCCTTCTCATTTGAGATAGACAGCTCGGCCTTCCCTGTAACCCAACACATATAGGAATGTACTACCACGTAAAAAATAGTCACTGCAACTATAGCGTTATCAGAAAAATTCTTAGTGTTTAGTGATGTTAGCAAGCATATTGTCAACTTTCCGTCCGAACGCTTTCCTGCGATGCATTGCCAACTAAAAGGAGAATCCACTCCAGGCTGGCACATCACAATGATTTTTAACCAGCCTCGGCTGTAGGTTCTAAACACCAACAACACCAACGACATCATTGTCGGCTAGAGATTTTTTTGCAAAAATGATAGCTGCAACATTTTTTTCAAAATTCCTAAACTATTCAATTGCCAATTGATATTTTAACGTGGATTCGAACCCTTACTATGTTCCGCGACGCCACCAACTCTGGCTGGCTCGTCGGTGTATGCCTTTGGAAAATCTTGGCATTAACATCTTCGACCTCGCGGCAGCAGGTCAGAGACTGAAACCGCGCTCAGGAATGCTGTCGTCTCCTGGGATTAGAAGCTCCAAAAATCAACCATGTTAAGCGATAAAACGTTCCCTATCATGCCGTAAGACTTCGATAGGTACATCAAAACTCCATTTGGTTAGAATATGCAGAGAACTCCCGGGATTGCACGCGAGTAATGACTATATGTCCTGTTTCTGCAGTGCAGGTTCACTGGCCTTGTAATTGCCGGCACAAAACAGTCAACTATACGTATCAAATGATCCAACATAAGGTCTCAGGTTATCCGACATTCTTCCAGAAATGGTATACAGCCAAACTACGGCATACGTCTGGTCGCCGAGAACCCAAGAGACCCGCTGGTGTACGTGAGGTTTTTAAACACGGTAGTCTTTCTTGGGCTTCTTAAACCGAGAAATTGTGGTGTGTCTGTAGGTGTGTCTGTGACTCGATTCACCTACCCTGGGAAAGTTAAACGAAGTCTGCGGAATAGTCTTATATATTCACAGCTAAATTTAAACGTCCAATCCGGGTTTGTATGTTCATACTTGCCACCATAGTTGAAAAAGAAGAACACGTTACGCAAATATAAGACAAAATTATTACTCAAGGGATATTTACAGTGTTTCGTTAAAAAAATTATGGTTGTTTCATTTTTGCGAAATGAAATGCTACATCCAATGTGAAATTAGGAAATCAACCGGCCGCAGTTACGAAAGGTTCCGCTAGATAGGTTCTACTTTCTGGTTGAACATACACGGACTAGGGCAACGCGGTTCTATGAACGTTGAAGCAGGCCACCTCAATCCATGCGCGTCTCCGCCGTTCGGCAGCGATGGAAACTAGGTGCCCGGCCTGCAGCAGTTGAACGCGGTAAATTTAAACTGACTTTAGAAAACCTTTACTGTGTTAACCTTGACAGGAGCGCGACGCAAAAGGAACAACATGAGAGGTGAACGTGAAAACGACGGCGGGCATTTACTTGACATATGCCGACAGAGGCTATCGGCTCTTGTCGGCATTTTCAACGAAATGAGTTGGTACGCGGCCGATTTTTTCGTCGGTGTGGAAAACGCCGTTATGGAGCTCAGCATTGCAGACTTGTTTTTTTATACGCTTCGTGTTTATACGCTTGAAATTAACGAACTTTGTGAAGCAGTAATGAGTTGCATTCGGTGAACTGTCAAGATGCAAGGACCTGCTCGACATTACCAGTTAATGGTTAGGCCATACGAATGTCATTTATTGCCACAAGAAGATTGTGCCGCACCGACGGGGTAGCCAGGCATCAGAACTCATGGAGCTACCACACCTCAGCAGCCAGCCATGTCGATATAGAGCTGGATTCTTTTGGCCCTCTCGATTCGCTTGAAAAACGGAGTTCGTTCATTTAAAGCGTACAAACACCAGGGGAATGGAAAACGCGTCTGCCACGCTCAGTTCTATAAGGGCATTTTCCACACCGAAGGAAAAACCCGAGGTACACCGGTGGGTCTCTTCGGTTGTCGGCGCCCAGACGCGTGCCGTTGTTTGGCTGTATATCACTTACTGGAGAATGTCCGATAACCTAAGACCTTATTTGGGCTCGTTTTGTCTGCATTGTTGACTGCTTTAAGCCGGCAATTGAAAGTCATTTCCTCCGCATTGTTGACGGCTTCCAGCCGGCAAATGACAGGCCAGGAAACCTACACAGCAGAAACAGGACATACAGTTATTGCAAGCCCACAATACCGCAAATTTTCTGCATGTAATCACACCAAATGGATTTGTCAGGTACCTCTAGAAGACTTACGGCAGGCTAGCGAACGTTTTATGGCTTAAGATGGTTGATTTGTGAATCTTCTCATCCCAGGTGATGAAAGCCTTGCTGAGCGCGGTTTCACAGTCCCTGACCTGCTGTCATTTGGTCAGAATATTTTAACACCAAGCTTTTCCATAGGCAGCCACCGCTGAGAGAGTCAGGGTTGGAGGCATCGTGGCGCTTAGTCAGAGTGCGAATCACATTGAAATATCAATTTGCACATGAATAGTTTCTCTATGTTGAAAAACAATGTAGCCTATATTTTTGCAAAAAATCTCTAGCCAACATGGAACTCATTGCTTTGCCTGGTATCTTCAATCTACAGCCGAGACTGATTAGAAACCCTTGTGATGTGCCAGAGCCTGGTGTGGATTCTTTTTTAAGGTGGTAATGCATCCCAGGAACGTGTTTTCATTGGACGTTAAGAAAATGTTTGCTAACATCACTGAAACACTGTAAATTTTTCCGATAACCGCATAGTTGCAGTGACTATTTTTGTTACGTTATAGCACATTCCGGCATGTGTTGGGTTACAGGTAAAAGCGAACCGATGTTGCCGACCTGTCTATCTCAAATGAGAAGGCACCACTTAAAACATGCAGAACCGAAATGGTTTCACTGATAGAAGACGGTAACGTTTAAAATCGGAATGTTTAGAACTACTACACTTAAAAATGGTGGCAGAACGAATGGCGGCCACCTTAACAGGGCAACATGCTTTTCTCTGTATATAAAACGACAATCGGTTTTTAGCTCCGCGTTTCAGCTATAAAAAAAGTACGAGGCAGCATTTCCTATTCCCTTATGCTCTCACTTAATCATTTATTGCGAGTCTCGTTTAGCCTTACAGGGCTTCTGCAACAACGACAGACAAGCCAACTTTGTGGAAAGGCAAGCTTCCTAAACCGTTGCAGGGCTGTTATGAGCTCGTGATTGAAATTTCACGCCGCTTTTTCCAGATTTCATAATCCCAAACATGAGCTAGAAGGAAACAATGATTGAAGCACACAACTTGGACCTGCCTAAAAACTTTTAGGTAACAGGTTTTCAGGTCGCATCACATTCAAACGGTAGTATCACATGTGGGCAAGGTGTTACACACTTTCGATGTCAGGATTTACTACCAAATAAGACTTATTCCTGACAATTGTTTTAAAATATTTAGTTTAGTAAACCAACTATATAAAACCCTCGCGTTCCTATTAGCTAGAGCACCAACACTACTCTGTTGGCTGTCCTGTTAAAGGATCCAAGAAAGAGGCTGGACTGATACCTGGGTTTTCACACTTTCAGGCAAATAAATGTCCTAGTAGTCACCTCCTTCAAAATTTCGTAAAGCGACCTGTATTAGAGGATAAAGGCAGTTCATAACAGCGCATTTCCTTCCCCGCGACGATTCTCCCTCCTTTAGTTCCCTTCTCGCACCGCGCGGGCAGGCTCATGATGCCTCGCTTTTGAGGGACCTCTGTATCAATCCGATGGCGTGTATCATCTGCTTCTGCGATATTCGGCGCCTCATGATTGCTTTAAAACTTGGCCGTCTGACTTTCTACATTCCGATTGGGCCATTTTATAATATTTTGTTGATGAGCGAGAGAAACATCTTTGTAGGGCAGAGTGACGTCAGCAAAGCTGGGCGCCCGACTTGCTACACGAAAATTTGTTTATGAATCCTGGACTCCGATTACAGCTGTAAAAGCTGCATGGACATGTCTTCCGAATCGACGTCAGTATATATATAGATATATTTATATATCTCCTAATTGGCCACTCTACTAATGTCGGGATTCGTCTTGTGTTGACACCCTGCACGCGCGTACACTGCCCGTTCAAGTATTGCATTATTCCCGTCGGTTCCAAGGACATCTCAATTGTTTCTCAGGTCATAGCCATGCTTACACCATAGCCCAGTGTATGGCCCAGGCTATAGCCGAGGAGGCTGGCCGTAGCCGAGTCGGCTGGGTGAACTTGAACAGATGGAATAAAAAAATCTTTTGAACGCCTTAGCGCTTGGTGTGCTTGCTTACACCACAAACCCGGCCCCATGAACCTCTTGCTATCGAAGCCTCCATCAGAGGCGTCATGTGCCGTTTCAGATATCGAGAAAAAATAGCCGCGGCTAAGCCCAGCTGACCTTCTATTTGCAAAGCAAAACTTTGGCTACGTCTGGTTGAGTCTTGGTTTCGCTTGTTTACCCTTTGATGTAGCTGTATTCTCGACCTGGCTCAAAGCCATTCGGTCCCTTAAAACGCTCACAGAAGTAGGTCAGCGGACGGGGCGTTCGCAAGAGCGAACACGGCGTTCATTCACAGCGAACACGCAGCTCGTCTTCACTGGGCACAAGATGAATCACGTAGGCCGAGATGACCCGGCTGAGCATGCTTGAGATGCTACGGCGTGGTCGACAGACGATCAACAGAAAAGCCGCGACCGCGTCAACGGCCGCCGCACGTATTGAGCAGAATGAATGAAAAATGGGCCTTCTGCGCGGTGCCGGAAGCAGGACCACCGAATCAGGCGATGCGCTTCGAGGGGTATTTTATTGGGGGAGTGTCTCCGTTCAAAAGGTGAAACTGCACATCAGGCGCAAAATCGCTGGACGAAAGTAGTAAATCTTTGCTTTGAAAAGCGGCTCTTTGGCTAAGCCAACCTATAAACATTGGGCTAGACGTCCCCCAGGCGGGTGTGTTTATCTTATGCCGTATGGCGGTCGCGTGGAGCTCATATTCTCTTCTCTCACTTCACCCTGGCGTGGAATATACACTCGCTTTCTGGCGCCCGTTTCGGGTAGTTGTGGCCGAGATCTGCAGCAGTTGAGTTCGGGATTGGTCGGACAACCCCCTGCAGAATATGCACTCACCCTTTATTGGCGATATGTTACGAGCCAGCTTGGGCATGATTTACCGATAGCAACAACCGCACGCAAAGAACGCAATAAAAGCTAAGGCAGATTTCTTGCTGCCTAAAGTGAATGTTTTAATTTTTGCCGTTTTCTGTCGGGGTTATTGATTGCAGGAGTCGGAGTGTTCCCTGTTGTAGGTTTTTCACTTCGCTAACTGCACAGCAGTGCTGTTAAAAAACTTAAATGAAATCGTCTAGGGCCGATGACCGTTCGGCCTATCAGTATTGTGGGCCTCTTAGGCCAGCGAGCCAGTCACACCCCGCAGACTTCCGATCAGCTGACTTTTTTTACTGCCGTTGGCATCGTGTGACTGGGCTCTCTGCCATCTGCCAACTAGGTCGGAATAGCCTTCGGGTTGTTGTCGGGTGAGTCTAGCCAACGCAGATTACAAAAACGTGGTATTACAGTAATATAAATAAATATGGACGAACACGATAGCATTTGGCGTTCTGCAGGGAGCGCTAACTAACCAAACGCGTCGCCGTGAGCAGTGGGCGCTCATAAGACAAAGCTTCCTTCGTCGAAAGGGCAAGAAAAATCTGTCCAATTGCAAGATATTTGCTGTGTAAAGCATGTGGAAGAATCAATGACGTGCACGTGGGGACATGGTAGAGCCCAAAAACATGCAGGCAAGAGAGAAACGCGGCAATGAGCCTTGAAACAACATTGTGCGCTTTCCGCTGCATGTAAAAATGTTTCACTTTACACAGGTGTCGTTGACCACCCAACCCAATGATGGCCCTATTACCGTTAGTTTGCTCAAAACGCCTTTCAGTGCACCTTTAATGCATTTTGGTTTCGCCATAAAACAAAACTTTTTTAAGGGACACAATGCATTTCTACTGATCCACCTGATCAGATCCCAACTAATTCCGATATGATCTGACTACCTGATCTGATTTTTTTAACAAATTATTTATTAATACTGCGATCCTTTTTCAAGATCTTAGAAGGGCTGCAGAAACATAATTTACATGAGTAACTTTCGCGGCAATACACAAACGCACAAACTTACACAAAACAAACAGAAAACAGTGAAAGACCTATAAGTTTAACAGATGTGACTCGAAAGCAGATGGTGATTGTTCGGTTACCACATTGTTAAATAGGTTGTTACAATGGACAATGGTTCTTGTGAAGTACGATTATTTAAAGCAGTTGTTGCGTGGATTGAGTGGTGTGACTTTTAGTGCTCGTCGGCGCCTTGTATATTAACCAGTTAAAAAGTGAAATATGTTGGAGGTGTATAAAGCTTACTGTTTAGTAACTATTTGGTAGAAAATTTCAGATATAAGATCCGATTCATTTCAGATACTGTGGGCAGGTTGCTCTTAGGGAGAAGTGCAGTTATCGATGTGCTCCCCTAAGAATTGTATAGGAACCTTACCCGCTTCATTGAAATGTTTTCGAGATTTTTAATATTCGTTTGAGTTTACGGTCCCAACTAATTCCCGCATATTCTAACCTGGGACAAATAATTGTGTGTTACGCTAGGAGGAGTAAAAAGGTGGTTGAAAACTTCATAGCGCGTCCTAAAAAGAGTTTTCGAAGAGCCTTAGCCGAGACAGTATTGATATGCTTATTCGTGTTAAGACTTTTTGAAATAAACAAGCCCAGACACTTCTAGTAGTTCACTTCCCACAGACTAATGAAACAGCATATAGATGTGTAAAAGAGGGGCTTGCTTTTGTGTTATTTTCGGGAAGGCGGTTTTGTCAAAACTGGTGCTAATTTGCACTGCTTATACTAAATTAGTTTTTCAAAGTAATGATTTAACATAGTTTGATCCTTAGCACACTCAATTTGGCTGTACAACATAAACTCGCGGGCGTACAGTTTGACCCCAACTGACAGTCCGGTAACTATGTCATATATAAAAATAAAAAACAATAGGGGCCAAAGGAACGCCAGAATCAACACCAACATATCTGTATGACGTGCCATTGAAACAAATTGTCGACGTTAAGATAGGTATGCTGCAATCCGTACGACAACATCCTCGTTTTTAATATGGTGTCTAATTTGTGAAAAATTTATTATGAGAACCTGCATCAAAAGCTTTTTGAAAGACAGAAAAATGACATCGGTTGTAATTCCATCATTGCTTATCCTAGCAAAATCGTTAACACTTCCAACTAACTGTGTACAGGTAGAATGACTGCACCGAAAGCCATAATCAAATATTGTGAGGAGGTTATTGTAATTTTGTAAGGCCTTTTTAAAGTGCTTAGCAGCTTTTGCAATCTTTTTTGTGAGAAATGTACGGGTCCAACTTTACGGAACTCTTTACCCTAAATAATGGTCTTATTACGTCTATATCTGAAGGCATGTGTTCCTTCACCTACTTTTACAAGGCAGTAAATGGTATTGCATGAACTATAGGAAGTAAATGTGGCCCCATGTTTTCAACCCCTGCTCAATAAACTACGTAAAATTTCGGCTAGAATGCTGTTCTTCCAAAGACGTAGCAAGCTCGCTACTAATCTTGCTCTTCTTGTCACGTCTTACTAGTGCGCCAGCTGTTCTTTTGTATTTAATAGTTAAAAAATTTAAATCTAGTGGTTTAATTAGAGCTTTGAAACCCAGTGGCGATGGTTGGACCTCATATAGTTTCTTTTGTTTTTGCGATAGAAGCATGAAAATGTTGCTTCATAAAATTACTGCAACCATAAAATGAACAATTTTGGAAATGGTTGTCAGCCACAAGTTCAGACGAAGGATATTTCAGCCCATTGCGCGTTGCTGCAAGCACTTTAAGAAACCGTTAGGATTTGACTTCCCGCATGCTCTGCTTCCCAAATACAAAGCTGCTTTCACATAAATATCTGGTCAGAACTAGAGAAAAAAGATGTCTTCGAACATGAACAATTGTCTTCACCGAAGTGTGGAGAAATAAAAAACGTTCAAAGCTTCGCACGTTTTTTTATTTCTGGCCAGTCACTGTTAGACAACTAACTTTGGTAATGGCAATTGTCATCACTGTTTGCTAGGACCAATGGCTGGCAGTAGGTAAAAGAATAAAATCTTTCTACTGTTGGGAGGCAGGCCTTCAAGAACTGTTCATCATACTCCACCGCAAAAATGCAGGCTTCAGGTGGTGGAGGAACACCCAAGTCGCGCAGTTTCTTGTCCCAACAGAAGTTTCAGCTGTCCTGGAATGTAGGTGGTCTTCTTTTCTAACATAAAAGGTGACTGTCCCTGTCTATGCCATCGCACTTTCCGTATCTAAACAAAACTGCGAAAGAGCCATATCTCTGTAGGGTTTCCGGATTCGAGCACTTGGTTTCGAGGGTTTTCTTTGAGCCGGAAATAAGGCCGTCGGGGCTTGCACCCAGCCGTCACGTATCTGGTTGCACAAGCCCGCACTCTTCGACGTGGACTGTCGTGGGTTTCTTTTACCATGTGCTTGGCTAAGGCTCAGACATTTGCCCATAGTTTTAAAGAAAAAATATCATTGTTTGTTTACCCTTTTGTTAATGCAAGTGCAGTGTGAAAAGAATGCAAAACACCGTATGTAACCTAAACACAGAGTTTATAGTTATGCTGAGTTAAATCTGCTTGCCGAGTATTCAAAATTCTGTCTTGAATGGTGCACGTGCATGCATCACATGACCGTAGAGAAACACAAGGCGGTTGCTCTGGTTTTCAGTTTTAGCTGCTTCATGTTAACCTACGTACCTCTCAACGATAATTTTTCAAGCCGTGTCGGGAGGAATCTTCGTTTTTTGAAATATTCTCTCTAACTTCACAGCGTTAGTAATTACAAAAAAAGCTTTTAGTTTAGTAAGCAAAAAATGGTCGTTTTAAAAATTTCTTGTAATAGTTACAAAACATTGTGTAGTGGTTACGCAGTGATTATTCAGTCTATAGCTTCGCCTTGGCTCCATAAGGGGTACTTGAACATTTTGTGGGACCTACGAGTACACATTGAGAGATTTTGTAGTAAAGTGAACTGAAGTGGTCTTGAAACATTCCTGTGAATAATTTCGGCTACTTGAACCTTTCTTATGCTGTCTTGTGCGGCTTTGGTTGTTGTTTCTTTTACCATCTGCACCGTCTTCATAAATAATATTCTTCCACGAATTATTCCAAAACTACCTGTTTTATTATTTTACCGGGAAACTAAATGCATAGAGTTGAGGCTCTGAAACCACATAACACCACAAAGTTGCGTCCACAGCGGTATACTACCCTAACAACTGGGCCAGTCAGACTCAGACAAGTGGAAAAGAACAACAGGTTTAAAATTCGCAACATGAGGAGCGAGGAAATCGAAAAGCTGATTGATGACGCAATCAGGTCGACAATAAAAGGGCCGAAGGTTCCCGTGTGGGTTGAGAGTGAGCGTTCCAGATTGAAAGCACAGCGCGAAGCTGAAAGGCAGGCATTAAAGGATACGCAGAACCAGCACTCCGCAGCGCTGAACCGGCAGTTAGCTGTTCAGTATGACTTGATTAGGAGAAGGGAGAATGAGTCCTCTCTGTTTATGAACATGATGGCCGGCCAAAAGAAGTTGGAGTACGTTGGTGGAACAACTAGTTACCTACATCTTTCAAGGTCAAAAATTTTCGGGAGATGATGTTATCAGTAGTTTCAAGAAGGCCTCCCCCAGGATAACAAAACACTGCCTGAAGAGAGCCATTTTGGCGCCGAGAGACCAAGTTTCAACTTTGAAAGCAAAGTATTGCCTCAAACGTTGAGGCTACGCTTCAGAAAAGCAGATTATAGTTTTAAAGAGCGATACCATCACATATCAGGACGCAAGGCCTGCAGATAAGGTGCAACTTACACAAACTCTAACCAATACTGCTTTTTGCACAAGGGACCAAAAATGAAGCTTCTAGAAATCATTTCTGTGAGGTTAAATCAAACAGGGCGCAGAGACAGCCACGTGACCATTTAGGAAAATGCTGAAACGCTAGCGCAAAGTAAATAAGAAGGAGAGATTGTTTAAAATGGTATGACAAAAACCAAGGTCCTTTGAGTACAACACAACCACGAGTACCACAGCAGGAGGTTTAGCCTTCACTACTTCATGAAGCGTAGGCAAGGCAGTTTGAAAATGCCGAGATGTTGCGCCGTGGAAGCTCCGGAGAGACATATTCACGGCTTTGGAGAAAACACGTCAGCTTTTCGATTGGTCGACCTGTTCGTGCCATACACTGTACCTGCGACACCTAATTTATGTACTGAACATCGATACCGGGTCTGAAAGAACCCAAGTAGTGTCCTGTACTACGTGATTGCCTTATGTCCAGATTTGTAACACTGGAATCTACGTAGCAAGAAGTATGACTTCTGAAGCGTCAAGGTCTGCGCAGTTAGAACAACAGAAGAAAAGAAGTTGTGAAGAACCGATCGGCTTCCTATGGCGCAACTTTTCTGACTCGGGACATGTACGCTTTCTGGCTACTTCTGCGCTTGTCAACGAATATGTGATAATTTGAGGGCCTTGACTGAGACATTTAGGATTTCATAGTTAATACTGACAAATGAGATAGTGTTTATCGCATGATTTTCCTTCGAGTTTGGAACTTCGAAAGTGTCTTAGACTTTGCCTCAGCAACTTTCTTTAAAGGTGTAGTAGTCAAATCAAAAGACTATGGACAATCCCCTAAAGGAGTGCAGCGAAACAAAGGCAATGCTGGTTGAACGTCATCATTTGCATGCGTTGTGTTTTAGAAAACTGCAATGGTCAACACCTCCTGGTGCACCGGCCGCCTCTCCAAAAAACGACGCATCTTGCAAATGATTAGTGCGGAAGCCGACATTGTTTCTCGAATGCATTTAGAAATACAATTTTGCGTGTTGGGGTAGTAGCACCTTGGCGTTGTTATATAAATGCTAACCCTGGGACTAACCGTGCCAGTCTTAGTAAAGGCAGTATAAGCAATCTGTATTACAAAGAGACCCTATTATTACTATTTGCCTGAATATATTTCAACGAAGACAATTTTCAAGGTTGGATGAAAGTTTTTCCAGGAGATCGCTAAATACTAGTCACGTACATGTTCTGCTTAAAAAGATTGTTCTCTTCTGAGCAGCAATGAAGGGTAACCAATGAAAGCCCCAAAGCATTATTTTTAGTTTCCCACTTCGAGCCGAATGGAAAAATACAGCAAATATGTTCTACAGGGTTCCTGTGAATAACACCGCAATACCGAGTGTCATGTGCAAATATTTTTGAGGGAAAAAAGAATAGCCATTGCTTGTTTTTGGCTCAATTTCAGAATTTAGATAATAGCAAATCCCCGTCTTCCTAGGCAAAACGTCGAAAATTTCTCAAGTAAACTTAACATCGCTGAGTCTCAGTTCACAGAAATACACTTTATTGAAGGGCTCAATATTTAGTCGTTTACAGAGAGGGTAGTAAGGAATCGTACTTTAGCAGCTAACCCCATTTAACATTGCTGAAAAATTGACATACCGACATATTGTAAAAAGGCCACAATACACGTTTTTTATACACTGTATTTGAAGAGGTCTGTCCGCAGACTGCGGCTGTTCGCGGATGTTTTCAGTCCACACAAGGGGATAAAGGTAACACTTGTTGCCTATCACACAGCAGATAAGTTTGAATGATAACGATAATTGATAGACCTGTGTACCTCGCATAAAGAAAAAAAGAAGTACAAAAAAGCTTTAAATTATATTCAACTTCCTATTGGTAGTTCCTTGTGTAATATGAATTACAAAGTCACATGCTACGCCAGCTTGAAAACAGCATACGAGACTAGCCTACGATACTTCTTCGGAGTGCTGTCCAATCCGCAAGGCGCGCATTTGTTACGTTGCGGGCGTGTAAACCTCGCAAGGGTTCAAAGTGCTCCGAAATATTTTGTAGTACGCGCATAAATTTCTTGTGATCAACTCTCGCAGTGTTTGCTATAACCAATTGATGACTTCATCGATCGAATGTTCAAATTTCTCAAATGACTGAGTTGATCAACCACTTTGTGCATAAACATTAGTAGACCTTTGAGGGCAGGAAAGAAGTTTACTGAGATTCATTCAAGATTCAGAGAATAGCCACGTTTGTGTAGCAGAATTGGACTAGGGACAGCTATTTGAACGAATGTTTCCTTCCTTTCCGGTAATATGACCAAGCTATTCGGCCAATCAACTTTGTCAGGCCTAAGGATAAGCATAACGACTGCGCGCATCAACTTCACGCCTAACGGTTTGCGAAGAACCACCATACTCGTTTTCGAGTTAATGCGCTGGTTACCGAGAAGAAAATAGATAGCGGAGACTCAGGCTCCGCAAATACTTAGGCCGGCGCATACTTTTTTTGTACACTCCCACTGCATTTTAGCCGTTCGATTGGCGTTTAGTGTAGCTGTATATTCATGTTTCGGAATTCCAATAAAATTTGCTTGTATTGTGGGTATCGCCCCCATACATTCAACCTATAACAATGTAAACTGCACCAAAAATTAGAACTGAATCCGCTTCCCGCCTAGACTCCCTCTCGAGCGTGCCCTTATTGGTAACCCTGGTACCGGGATTTCAAACCGTAATGCGCACCGAAATGGTTTGATCACAAAAGTGTGTGCGAAGAAACAGTGAGGATAACTTCTAGGCTGAGGTGTCGAACAGAGGTTGCCAGTGGTTACGAACTTATAAAAAATGCGCCCCACCATGATGATGTGCAAATTATGACTGCTGCTTGGGCTTCAGGATTCAAGACAAAGGGCCTGGCTTCAGGATTCACGACAAAGGGCCTGTATTGTACTTTATACCAAAGCAATGACTGGTCTGCGGGAACACCGATCAGAGCAGAAACATATTTCCGCAGGCAGTGTGCATTACGAAAATTATTGATGAAAAGTATTATGAAAACCCGGGCCCAGTATTGTTTGTGAGAACTTTTGAGAAACAATTAAACAAGAACACGAAACTCTCCCAACAAAAGAAGAAACGCGTCCGCAACAGGGGAAGCGTTCACAATTTTGCGCTTGCAGGCATTTCAAGCAAGCACGTTCGTTTGGGTTCGCGTGAATCACTTCGATAAATAACTGGGCAGTAGCATCTCCTTACAACAACCGACCGAACTTTCTTGAAACAGAACTATTGTTGCTTGTTCGAAGGGAAGAGAAGTGCGGGGTGAATTGGCCCCCTGTCTGGCTTGCAAGCAGAGAAAAAAAGAGGGACACATTACTCTTGCTCGTTAAGCAACATCAAGCAAGAAATAAAAGTTGTTGGACCTTCTGCTTCTCGTGCGCATTAGCTACCGCGATTTCGTATTAGGTGGATGCTATCGGCCGCACACTGCTCCTTTGACATTTTGCGATAACCTTCATGATGCCCTAAACAACGTTATTCTTCGTTTACCATATGCTCATATAATTCTGCTAGGCGACTTCAATTTTCTTAAAATTACGTGGCCCGTTTCTGATCTTGCCACTCCTGGTTAAAATAATGAAGCGGTGAGTTTGATTAATTTACGCTCAGATTTTGGTCTCACCCAAAATATAAATGAACCTACAAGGACTTCTGATACAAGTGCAAATACACTGGACTTTATTCTAACTACGTGTCCCAATCTTATTCATTCCTTATTATTCTTGCTGACTTAGGCGATCACCTCTTGATCAACTTTTCCTTCAATGGCGTAATTACTCATCCTCCGACAAAATCTAAATATATTCGAGAAGACCGTAAGGCTGGTTTTTCATCTAATAACCATAAACTTACAAGGTTTTTGGACAGTTACTTGCCTGACTTTTTCGAACGGTCTGTTTAAAGCAACTGGTCACTTTCAAGTCTAAAATAGAGTACCTTAAAAACGGATATACCGCTGCACGCAATTGCCGGTAAGCATCGACCCCCTTGGTTGAACGTGTCGCTGAATAGCTTACCTAACACAAAAAGCGGCTGTTTCGTAAAGCCAAAAGAAATGATAGCTGTGATTGTTGGTCCGCGTATCGCGCGTGCTCAGCCGTTTATAAAAATGCGTTAAGGGTGGCAAACGTGTTTTTTTACGATAGACTCCCTATGCTATTTGTCGACAATCCAGAGAAAGTTTAGAACGTTGTTGGTAACAACCCAGTAAATAAAGTTTCACTAACCGATTGTGATGGTGCCGCAATCCCACCATCTCAGTGTTGTGTTTTGTTAAACTCAGTATTTTCAAAATAATTTTCGCACTCCCCTGTTGTGGGAAACCCACATTTTGTTCATGCTGATTTTCATACTTTGTATGCTGGACTCTCCGATTTGGATGGTGTGGTGAAATTGATTAGAAACTAAAAGTGTCGTCATCATCAGGTATAGACGGCATCAACGCAAAGTTTTTATAAAATACCGAGATGTACTCGGCTGTGATATTATGCAGTGTATTTTATCAATGCTATATTTCGGGCCAATTACCTAACGATTGGAAGGTTGGGGAAATTGTGCCAATATTTATTTCTGGTGATCCATTTCCTCCCCCCCCCCCTTAATTACACGCCGATATCAATAACAAATGTTTCTTGTAAGATGTTTGGCATATAATATATTCTAATTCGGTTATATTTCTGGAAGATAACTCATTTTGTCCCCTAAGCAACATGGATCCCGTAAAAACGTTTTGTGTGAGACTCAACGTATTTGTTTCATACATAACATTGCCAGTGGTGTTGATAACGGACATTGCAATGATGGTATTTTTATTGATTTCTCTAAGGCTTTTAATTTAGTTAATCATCAATTACTATGCATGAAGATAAGCAAACTAAATGTTAATTCAAATATCCTTTCTTCTATTTAAAATTTTTTTATCTAACAGAACTCAGTTTGCTTCTGCCAATGAATTTATTTCACCACACTCTCCAGTGACATCAGCGGTACCACAGGGTTCTGTGCTGGGTGCTTTGCATTCTTGATTTATGTTAACGACTTGCCCTCAGTAGTTAGTTCAAGCATTAGATTTTTCGCAGATGATTGCGTTATTTACAGAACTATTACTGCAGATGCTGACACTTCCATACTTGAGAGTGACGTCCATAATAATACTACATGGTGTAACACATGGAAAATGCGTCTAATTACTAACAAACGCAAAACAATTATATGTTCACGTAAGCCTGATACCTCCAATTTTTACGGCTACTATATCCGGGGCTGTAAACTAGAACTTGTTGCTTCAGACAAATACTTAGGAATTCATATCCCCAACAACCTTTCTTGACAACTGCATGTAAATTTAATTGTTAATATTGCGAACCATATGCTTGGGTACTTGCGACGAAATTTCTCTGTGGTGCCTTCTGAGTTTAAACTACTGTTATATAGAACTTTAATTCGGCGTTAACTTGAGCACACTTGTTCGGTGTGTGATTCCCATTATGATTATCTCATTAACATGTTGGAACTTGTTCAAAATCGTAGTGCACGCTTCATGCTTTTTAACTATGCTCCGACATCTAGTGTTTCTGCTATGAAAAGAACTTTAAACCTTCCCAACCGAACGCTACGCAGAAAAATTGCCTGTTTGTCAGCCTTTCATAAAATTTATTTTTAAAACGGGTGCCTCAAAACTGAACTTCTTTCTGCGCCGTCATATGTATCATCCCGTAGTGACCATCCTCATAAGGTATACATTCCCAACTGCAACACTAACTTATTTTTTGCATCTTTAATGTCCCAGATTGCTAATGAACGGAATCGCCTGCCCCCTGCATTAGCTAGCATAATCGATGTACCTTCATTCAAGATTACCATCGAAAATTACTTTTGTTTCTTATATTTGCATTTATGCTATTGACAGTGTTGTGTAGGGTGCTTGCATTCTTGTTTTTCACTATTGTTTCTGTTGTGGTTGTTTCCAATGATTTGTTTTTTTTTCTGCTGATACTTTTAATGACCACTCCTTTCTGTAACGCCCTCTGGGCTTTGAAGGTATTGAAATAAATAAAATAAATAAATAAAAACAAAAGTGGCTTTTATCCGCTGCTACGACGGTGTTTTCTGGACGTGCGGCTTTAGGCGCAATTCGAAGTGCTTCAGCAGATAAGGTTGTTTACTCAATCGTTAGGAATGCCCGTAAAATTTAACAGCCTAACACCCTACCTTGTACGTGTGAAACTATAAGTGCTGGCAATCTTCTTTTTGCAGTGTTGTTATGAAGGCGCTTGCAACTTTACCTAAAGTCGGCCTTTTCTGTATTTTAACACCGTTTTAATAGACTGTGGCAGCCATGACATACTGTAGCTATGATGCACGTTGGTCAAGCGTTAGGTTAACTATCAGTGCCTATCCTAGTGATGGCAGTACCAAGTCAGCTGTTACTAGTTCCATGCTCACAAACATAGCGTGCGACAGTGCGACATTGCCTCGGAAGAGAGTATTTTCCTCGTTGCTATAATTTGAGCTAAACCGTGGGGTCTCCCATCGAGTTAGGTGCTGCAAGCGCTTCTGTCATTTTAGGATACCTTTGTGCATTTGTGTGAATTCACTTAGTATATACTACGTTCTTTTTCAAAATTGAATAACGGAAGCGGAAGTATCTTGTGTTGGAGTTCGGCTTGGTATGTAGTTGTTTTGCGGTCCGCCTACGGAAAAATGTCAGGGCCTTTCCACTGTGCAACGTAAAGTGTCAAACGAAGCTCGGAGCCTATAAACAGTCAAAGAACGTAGGTGAAAAAAAGAAACAAGAAGATAGAAAGAGGGGGCTTAGGAGATCTGTAGTGAGTGCTGGAGAGGGCAGTTCCACAAGTGGCGCCATTCACATGTTCAGTTAGAGCTGAAGCTTGTGAGGTGAAATAGAAAAGTAAGGAATAAAAACTGTGTAAAAAATAAACAAAGGAAAGAATATAATCAAATTATTCAGCAGCCTAGAAAGAAATAAAGTATCAGCATAAAACATATTAGGACCTTAAGTTTATAGATGCTTGAATAATCCGGAGTCAGTGAAAAATTCCAGAGAGTCTTTGTCCCTAGCGCATCGCCAGCGTGAATTTACCATGGTGTACGGAAGTAAAAATTCCTAAAATGACAGTATCTCCACCTTGTACACGATGGCGAGGGTGTGGAGTACGGGGTCTTGAAATTACATCCAAGTTGCGCCCCGAGGGACATCCGATTTTAACCCCGACCGTTATTCGATTCGAGCTGTGAGTTGCTCCTTGATTATTCCGTAACTGAAGCTGCAACTCACGGCACAAATAGAACTGCGCTTGACTTTCGCTTCATGGTAGTGTGCGCACGGATGGACGCGGACGGACATTGGGAGGTCCTAAGGTATTCCGCACCGTTACAAGCGATGGTCTGGCATACTTACTCATGGTCGTTGCCCAATGGGTAAGACGACTGACACTAACCCTGTCTGGTCTACCAGACACATGCTCGAATCTGGCGGCTGGCTGTGTGATTTTTCGCGATTGTAAATGCTATGCGCACGGACGCGGACGGACATTGTACGGTCCTCAGGTACTCGGCACCGAAATATCTACCGTATCTGCTCTTTTCTTTGCAAATGCCGAAGAAAGCCAATAGCTGACTGGCGCCCCTGGCACGTAAATGCCTCCATTCTCTCTACGCTCGCCTCTCCCGCTGTTCGTTCCCGTCGTTCTTCCCTAAATAATACGCTAGATGTATGCTGCAGTCAATTTAAATTTACTGCGTTCGACTGCTCTAAGTCAGGTTCCTTGATGTCAGCGGTGTCGTTGAGGCGAAGACGCACTTACATCAATGCACCCTACTATACCGTTCATAGAACGACGCCGTCCTACTCCACGCGCGTTCCAAGCGGAATGTGGAACCAATCAGGCCGAACCTTGACAGCAGACGCTACAGTGGGGCGGGCGACAGCACTAAATACGCGGAAATTAATTTCATCATTTAGCGCATTTCATTTACTATTGAAAAAATCAAGCACCCAGAATATTTTAATAAAGAAACACTCCCAATATTTCTTCCTTATGGATGTTGTACCTCCTTTCGCGTAATATTTTGTTCTTCAACAATGTTGACAAGTAGGAACATTCCAACCGGACATAGACATTTAAATTTGGCTGTAGGTATACAGCACTAATAAGCAGATTCTGCTTGACATTGGTCGGGTGGCTGAACCAATTGAGCAGACCAAAATCTCTGCGTTCAAGTAGCCTAAGAAAAACTTCCGTCTTTCAAATTTCGAGGCTTTGGAAAAGGGACGGAGACCAAAGACGAGCAAGGCAGCGGAGGCCGATGTCTCGGTAGGTTCTCGTAGAGCACGCTCTCGTTGAGCCACGGAATTCTGAGAGTGCATCGTCTTCTCTCGCCCAGCACCTCGCGCCTACCCTCATCATACCTCGCATACCACTCGTTCCTCTGGCACATACCCCGTCGGATGCACACAAAAAGCTGGAGCACAGTAACATTGTATGTCGGCATGTCGGGAACGAATATCTCTAGTGCAATATGTATGTATATATATTTGTAGATAGAAATAAGGAATCGCAGTCAAGAATGCCTCAGAAAAAAAGGAGAGCGTCCGGTAGGTCACTGAAACCGATGAACAATTAAGGAATACCGAAAAAAACTGGAGAAAAAATGGACAACGGGTGGGATAATAACTCACGACGTCCAGAATCGGCGGGACGATTTCCCCTTTCACTTTCTCGGGTATTGATGTTAAGCTATTTATTTCCTGCGCCGGGGGACGGGGGTGGGGTTGGGGTGGTAGCCAACACCACTCAGACTACTCGGGGTGAAGGGACCTTCTTTTTAACCTCATAACGGTGACTCGAGCGTGTACGACATGTCCAGTTTGGTCGATTAGCTTCTAACCCTCTTAGACTGCCTAAGGCAGCAAGACTGCCCCAACGAAGGCCCTCGTTATGCGTGTAGCGAATCAGAAGGGGAACTAAGGGGCTGGTTGAATTATAACTGAAGTTAGGATTCGCAGTCAAGGTTGAATGGGAAAGCAAAGGGGTGATTACGGTAGGTCATGGGAACAGATAATGAATTATGATACGGAAAGAAAGTGGAGGAAAAATGTCTGCGGGTGGGATCCAAACCCATGGCCTCCAGAACACGCGTCTGATGCGATGACTCCTACGCGACCGGCGGGGCTATTTATCCGCTTTCTTTGTCACTGCCCTCACACCGTAGCCTGCCGTTACGAAGCAGAAATCTCCATGCCACCGGTTCCACTGATGAACATCGGAAAATAGCGTTCTCTTCTCAACCTCCCATTCTCTCCTCTGGTACTTCCCGCTGGCGACGTCCGCCGATGTTCAATGGCGCTGACGACCAGGACGCTGAGGATGATTGGCTATCATCGTATGAAAGCGTGGGCGCGCATTACAGGTGGGATGACCCCATGAATGTAAACAATGTCTAATTCTCCGTCAAGTCAGTTGCTGAGACGTGGTACCTGAAGCACAGAACCAACTTACAGTCTTGGTCATCTTTAAAGAACGATTTTATGAAATTATGTGGCCGCCCACACGTGCGGAAACTTCGTGCCGAACAACGTGTTCTAGGCTGGTTGCAGCATGCAGGCGAAACTTTTACGAGTTACATGGAAGATGTCATCGGCCTGTGCAAGTGTGTAGACCCTTCTATAAGGGAGGCTGAGAAGATAGCATTTTCTGAAGGGGATCGAAGACGACAACTTTCAGATGTTGCTCATTAAGGATCTGTCTGACCGCCTAGGAAGGTGGGGCTAGGGTAACTAACGAGGGTAATAACATGTAGCCTAATTACATGTCTAATCCTAATCGCATGTTGTAGCATAATAACATGTTGTTGCCTCTACGTTGTCCTCGGGGCTCCTTAAAACTAACAACGGTAATAACAAATTGTAGCCTAAGACAAAGAATCATACACCCACCCAGTAAATTCTACATATGGCGTCCACTGTTTTGCGACCTATGAAAATTTGTTACCGGTACCCTCTCGAGGGTGCAAGCCGAAGGTTTTTAATAGTGAACTTTTGTTTCCAATTAGAGAATAAATTTTACAGTGACGGCTGGGATGCATTCGGAGGTACCAATTACAGATGTTTCCATCTTTATATATAAATACGTCGGTGTTACGACTGACCACCACCCGCGTTCCCGCCATTAAGCTGCGGAAGAATATAACAGATTATGCAATCACAAATTCAAGTTTCATGCCACTCCCGTCATTGTGGTTTCAAATTATTATCTCAACAGGACCCTACTGCGAGGGAATTCGTGGAGGAACTCGTAAAGCACGCGATAAAACTCTTTCGAGTAGGTGCTCTTGAGGTTCTTGACAGCTTCATTGCCCCCGAGTAATTTATTTAAACGTAGTTATCCGCTTTGGTGTGCTGTGTTACAAATTCGCTCCGAAACTTTGCTCGCCGCGGTTATTGAGTTCGGTTCGCCCGATCATATGAGGTTTTATCCTCGTTATCATCACGTGCCAACAACCACCCCTGGATGTGCCGTAAACCACTTGATTCTCCTCTTACCCATTAGGTTGGTTGTGTTCGCAGTAGTTGAGTTACAGGGGAAACCCGGCCTTTGGAGTAGTTTTTCACAGCTTGCCTGGAATACGTCAGGACCGTTCTGCAAGCCGGGTTGCTTATTCGCCAGTGCGGTAGCCACCTCGTTTTATTTCGCCGGTTGGGTCTGCCTCATGGCCGCCGCTCGGATTTTGCCTTCGGCGTCGAACTAGCGTCACAACGAAGCCCCGTTCGTTGTAGTATCCTGCTGCATGACGTAGCGAGCTCGAGCGTCCCTAGCAAGTAGCTCCACCAGAGCCGCTGGCCCGCCCTCGCCAACCTGCCCCCGTTGTTCTCCAGGGTGCATGTTGCGCGGCGCTGCACCACCCTGGATTTTGTCCCTACTGTTGGCTCATAGCTGAATATTTGTGGCCTGCTGTTTGTGGTAGTTGTAGCCCAGCTTGTAAGCATTCTTCTGCAGGCTTTGTTTATGGTCAGTCCCTCTAGCTGCGCAACCCGTTGGGGCCTTGACGACATCGTCCAAGGTGTTGTGTCACAGACGCTTATCAGTCAGCTCCGTACTCGGTGACTCGACTAGTTCCGATGCCTGTTTTATACGCTGATTAGATGAGCGACACCAGCCTTTTCTTCTCATTGGTCTTCAACTTGTAAAATGGCACCAGGTATGTTATGTGGCTCATGGCGAATGACTGCACTTGTCGTGTGAGGTTCTCTTTGCTTAGGCTTCTATTCTTTATATTCGAAACCCGTTTCTCGACCGCAAGTGCGCTGGACGCCTTGCCGACGATCGTCGCCATTGTGCCCCCATGGTTTCCCTTCTCGTTCAGAAGTATCACCAAAACTCGGAGGTCAGGTACCCTGAGAATTGCCGACACGTCCTAGGTGTATATCTCATGTAAATCCTTCCTCCATCATACCCCACGCTTCGTGTCCTTTGGATTGTATAGTAGCAGCTCAGACACACCCGGTGAGCATGTCATGCCAGTTTCCTCAAGGTTCTTCTCAACCGCCCTTACTCTTTTTGGAGGACCTCTTCCGCTTTTGCGTTGCTTCTTTCCCTTGACCCACAAAGTGACATCCTCGCTGTGTATTGTATGCTCGACGTTCTCCGCCTCTGCGAGCGCGTGAGGAACCCTGATCATTAACAGGTTGAATGGGAGCGGCGAGATCACTGACTGTTAAGTGATGGGCCACGTTAGTCGCACGTCAGACAACACACGCGAATATATTGCAAGACTGAAAGGACGACGGACATGAATGTGAGATAAACCACAAAAAGGAATGATAGCTCTGTGCCGGACGGTTCCCGCAACAGTAAGGCTAAAATACTCGCGGGAAAAGCAAATGTCCTGGACTTGCGATGCAGCTGGCGAATGTCGCGCGGCGCCGTCAGTTTGAAGTTCGTAGCGCGGTTTCTGGTCGTCGCCCTCGTCGGCGAGTGTGATGCGGGGCCCGTCGCTGTCTGCAGCACTGGATATGAGGACCACAGGGCGCTCGCAAACTCGTACGAAGAGCCAATGCCCGCATCGGACGCCGAGCGGGATGCCGTGCTCGTCCTGCCGTGTCCCGAAAGCTAGTTGTCTCACCCAGCACCAGCGTCTGCAATGAAGGGACTGCTTCACACACACACTTTCCAGCACACCTCCCACCAGCCGCTTGTTGTTGTTGTTGCGCCTTTAGATATGTCATATACCCAATCAGGAGATTGGCCAATCAACAACAGGATGGTTAAAATGAATGGAATTGTTATATAATACGAGACGTTTAGGAAAGATAATTTAAACCGCTTGGAAAGAGTTTTGAAAAAAAACTGAAAATAAAAGCGAGGGTGACCAATCGCCATCAAAAAGAGAATCGTTTTGGAATTTACAATGTATCGCAGGAGGGCAGAGCATACATCCCGGCGGGCAGAACCCAGTTTCGGATGCCGCGAACGATAGTATAGCCGCACTGTCAGGAATATGCACAAGCTGTAGAGCGGCACCTCGAGGCACTGACGTCTCACTCGTGAAAAACGTCGGCATATCAAAAGGTATGGTCGACAGACTGGTCTTCGTTGCAATAGCTGCACAGAGCTGTTGGCGCTACACGAGACCTGTGTAAGTACCTGTTTAACTGGGGTACTCGCCAACGTAAGGCTGTAGTAACCACCTCTAAGTTAAGTGAAAGGCACGTTCAGTTTCCATGAAAATGTAAGATGATTAAAATCTCTCTAATGACAACAAAACCGATTCTTGTTGTTCTTGGAGTCTCAGCCTCGTACGGTACCTAGCTGCTGTTATTATTAAGGTGTCGGCTCTACGACGTCTACTACAGGCAAAGAAAGTGCTATCCTTGCTAGAGAGTCGCCAGTCTCGTTGAATGTGATCCCCGCATGACGAGGAAGCTTAATTTCAGTGAACTGTGGTGGCAGGAGTGGCCGAAACGTTCGCAGAAGGGGAGTGTCTTTAGTGGAAGAAAGGGCTACGCATACAGAAAAAGAATCAGAAATTAGGATTGGAGATGTTATTAATACATCCAACTTTCGTAGCACCACGACAATTGACAGAACTTCCGCGAAGAATATGGGAATAAAATCAACCACACTAATCGAAAGGTCCAGTTAACGGAATGGGAAAATATTTCTATACCATATTTTCTTCTCGTTAAGAGGCATCTGTATACATTGTAGCACCTGGCTGCATGGAGGCTAAATATTTTTCGAGATTACGATTGAACAGTCGGGCTGGCCGCACAAGCCAGTCTTCTTCCTCGGTCGGGCATTCCGGCACAAACCCAGTGGGCGATTGCAGCAGGCGTCTTGCTGCTTCGGGGTTGCAGTTGTTCGCCTTTCGGCCACATTATCACACTGACCCTTGATACATATCTCGGCTCCCCACCTACTTGTCTTTCATCTCCACATGCCGGGTGACGAGCATCACCATTCGCCTCGTCCGGAAGCTCTTGATATTGCCGTGAACCATGTACGGGTCTATTTATTTATTGTTTTTTTAACTGCCGGGCCACGCCAGGCTGTGTTATCTGAGTTCCAAACAAAGTCCGTCTTACATTCTTTTCTTTTATGCCGCACGGGCTATCACATTCAGATAAGCCAACTGTGTCGCCCTAACTTCACTAGCCCAGAGTGATCTTCTGTGATCTACGATGTTCTGGATGTGAATCGACGGTTCCAGAAACACCTGCGCCGAAAGATAAAAGCCAGCTGAGCAGACGCCGCGGCATTCGCTTCGACGACACTCACCTGTGCAAGTCACTTTGTTGACCGCTGGTGGAGGTGCTGGGTACTAAGCCTTTATGCTCTCTACGACATCTGGAAGCCGCTAAGCCAGTCCAACCAGAGAAAGCCGCCGACTGCAAGGATTGCTACACGAGTTCGGTCTTCGGCCAGAAGGGCCGAAGAGAAGGAACGCTGCAATCAACACCATGGTGCAAGATACAACGTCGCCAATCGTCCTGCAGCAGCACCGAGAACGCCCATCCCAAGTTTTGGTCGCTAATTTCAGCGAGGAATACCAGCATTTAAACTGGGGCGCTGCAATTGCGTTCCGCGAAGAAACGCAAGAAGCAAGTGATGCCATCGCGGTTGCGGACTTTGAACGCGCACCCGAAGAGACCTTCAAGCTTCCGAATCCCTTCGACGTGAATTCGACGTTACCGCAAGAAGAACGGAAGAAATTATTGGGTTTTCTGCATCGCTACAGAGAGTGTTTTTCGTCGAACTCAAACCTACGTCAGACACCACCGGCGAAGCACCGAATAATAACCGAAGATGGAGCCCGACCTCCCCGACAGCCACCGTACCGCGTCTATTCACATGAACGGAAAGCCATCCGGACTCAAGTGGATGACATGTTCAGCGACGACAGTATACAGCCATCGAAAAGCCCCTGGGCTGCGCCGGTCGTACTCGTGAAGAAAATGACGGCCCATTAAGGTTTTTGCGTTGACTATCGCCGACTGAACAAAAGCACTAAAAAGGACGTGTACCCCCTCCCCCGAATCAATGACACCCTCGACCACCTCTGCCACGCGAAGTACTTCTCATTGATGAATCTGAAGACCGGCTACTGGCAAACTGAAGTGGACAAGAGAGACCGAGACAAGACCTGCATTTATAACCTTGGTGGCCTATAATTGTTCAAGGTGATGCCATTCGCGTTGTGCACGGCGCCAGCAACGTTTCAACGAGTCATGGACACGGTGCTAGCTGGCCTGAAGTGGCACACCTGCCTCGCATACCTGGAAGATGTTGTGGTATTCTCCCGGACTTTCGACGAACACCTAGCAAGGTTGCAGTCTGTACTCGTTGCCATCCGTTCGTCGGGGTTAAGGCTGAAGCCTGAAAAGTGCCGCTTCGCGTACGAAGAACTCACGTTTATCGGCTATGTCGTCAACGCCACGGGGAGTCCGGCCTCATCCAGCGAAAACTTTCGCCTTAGCGAACTTCCCCAGGACCGAAAGATAAAAAGGGCGTGCGGAGATTTCTTGGACTATGCGCATACTACAGGCGCTTCGTCGCGAACTTCTCCCGCATTGCAGAGACACTCACCCGCTTGACGAAAGATAGCACCCCTTTCAGCTGGGAAAATGCACAAGAAACAGCCTTCTGCGAGCTGTAATATTGCCTGCAAATCCCGCCTGCGGTCGCGCATTTCGATGAAAATGCCGAAAAGGAAATGCACTTGGAAGCCAGTGATATAGCTTGCGTGGCGTCCTCATACAAAAGCAAAGAGGGTGCGAGAAAGTAATCGCCTATGCCAGCCGTGGTCTGTCCAATCGGGGGTCATCTACGAGGTGATCTCCGATGGTGATTCCGGAACATCACGACGACGCACGCGGCCCTAAGTCGTCCACGCGGTTCGCTTGAAGCCTTAGTATGCAAGGTCACGGACTTTTTTGTTGTTCGTTCGGACTGTGTTTTACTTTAGTATCGTGTTGTCCACTCTTAGAGGGAGGGTAATGCTGCGAACCATGTATTGGTTTTATTTGTGTCTGTTTTTCCTGCCGGGCCAGGGCCCGATGTGTTATCTGCTGTACAAACGAAGCGCGTCTTACATTCTTTACTTTTATGCAGCACGGGCTATCACATTCAGATAAGAAGACTGTTTCGCCCTAACCTCACTAGCCCAGAATAATCTTCTGCCATCTACAATGTTCTGGATGTGAATCGACGGTTCCAGAAACACTTGCGCCTAAGGATAAAAGCTTGCAGAGCAGACACCGTGGCATTAAATTCGACCACACTCGCCTGTGCAAGTCACTGTGTTGACCACTGCTTCGCCGCCTCTGTATTCTTTTGAGTTGTTAGGGGAGCACAAGTTCGCACCAATAAACTTGTTTCTCCTTCAAGACAACTGCGTCGTCCTTGGATTCCTGACATTATGTTTGTGAGATCTTTTTGGCACGTCCAAACTCGAAATTTTTCTAGTATTTACGAGTGGTTAACATTAAAAAAACACTTTGTAGGTCGAGCAGCAGTACCACCCTGTGTCTCGGGTGTCCTTCTTGATGGTTAGTTTTCTCAATTGCAGCATGGTGCCTTGCGTGCAGAGATTTCCTCAGACACCAGTCATTGCTTCCGAGTAAGACGTTGTTGTCTTCAGGTAAATTTGCCATCGTGACACCAGGACGTCCGCGAACACCTTGCCCAGAAAGGACCGTAGCGGGATTTGTTGGAGGTTGATGATAATGATGATTATGACGGTTGGGTTTTTATGGCGCAAGGCCGAGTGTTCTCCAGGGTTAAATCTAAAACCATTCTTGAATGCCCACCCGGCAAGTTTCTTGATAGCCAGCTCGACTTGACATTCACCGATTGACATATTGCATGGTTTAAAAGGTAACTGTGCGTCGTCTTACATACATAAGATAAGAAAGTGTAGGAGGCAATGCCTTCCTAAGAAGTTCATCCTGACTAAGAAAAAGGTTGAAGCCGAACAGGCTACCTTGTGGCACGCCCATTTCTTGCACGTGAACCTTTGAGAGTGCACAACCAATTCTCATTCGAAACGTTCTCTCTGACAAGTAACTAACCAGGGTGTTTAACATGTTACCCAAGACGCCGAATAGATTGAGGTCACTAAGGATCCCGTAACATCAAGGGGAGTCGTAGGCCTTCTCGAGGTTCAAGAACGAAGTTACACATTAATGTTTATACACGAAGGCATCCGTGATGTACGAGGCAAGTGTAACGATTTGATCGGTCATCGATCGCCGCCCCCCTGAAGCCTGCCTGGCAGCTCTCGAGAAGACCGTTTTACTCAAGGAAGTACACGTTCTTCCGATTTATCATCATCTCGAAAAGCTTGCACAGGTAGATCGTCATGGATATGGACCGATACCAGGCAGAAGAGGAAGGATTCTTCCATATATTCAAGAAAGCCACTACACTGGCCTCTCTCCAGTAATGCGGAACGTGCCCCGAATGCGATATTATATTATATAGACGTAGAATTGTTTCAAGTGGGTCTGCATGTAGGTGTTGTATTATTGTATATGTGATGCTGTCTTGGGCCTCAACCTGAGCGTTTACAAGTACTGAGGGTGTACACGTGGGTTTACACGTGCTGAGAATTTAGCAGCCCTCAGCATATGCAGTGAAAACTCTAACTTTTCAGAAGATGTTGACCTATCGTTATCTAGTAAAAGCTGCTTTTGAGCTGATTGTTTGTGTTTTTTTTTTGAAGTGTTTGGTACGTGTGCTGAACTGGAGACGTGTTGGATAGTTTTGTGCGAGTGTGTCAGCCTGGCCTTCGAGTGTGTCCCCTGTTGTGGTGACCATAGGCCGGCTGTTTGTTTGTTTTCCTTTGAATTTGCGTATTCGTGTCCACACGTTTTATGTGTCCGTGTAGGGGTTATTTATGTTATACATGAACACCAACTAGCTCGCTTTGCCTCGCGGCGAAAAGGTTTTCCTAATGCCTTTGCCCTTTTGAACAAAAGAAGGTTTCCGTACGTGGAGTACCTAATGAAGGACACCCCACGCCTTGTTCTGGGCCTGTCGCCACCGCAACAGTATTCATTACACCTCGGCCTCCTGTGGTTGCGGAAGGGCGCCAGAGTGTGTGCCCTATCCGCAGCCTAGCCAATAGACTTCAGTGTATCTGGTGCATGTGTCAGTGGTGTATTTTCCTAAGGTGGTTTAGCGCGATGGCATTATTAAGGCTCATTTTTTATTTGCCCGTGGGTGCTATCCGTCCGCTGTCATCTGTGGGTAATCCGAGCGTCCGCTGAAATTCGTCCCTCTGCCAAATAGAAGCTATGACTTAGGCAGGCAGATGCAAAAACTCTCTGCATCTGAAATATGAGCAGCATAAACTAATATGTTAAAATAAGGAAACGATGGTACCACCGAGACCAAAGAAAGGGCAGGCATTCTTAGCATTCTCCCACGCAGTGAAGTTCGTATTGCTCGAGTCAGTGGTAACATACTCGACAGATAGATTTCAGACATGCTAGCTGATGGTGCAATCACGTAAAGCGTCTTTCTATCGGAAGATAAAAATATACAAATCTCCAGTAATTCACGTGCTAAGGAATGGCCGTTGGCTACGAGGTTCACCGTAGTGGAATGCCAGAGTATAAGTTGGGCCACCTAGGTGTCTGTAACAAGCGTCGAAATCTCCACGTGCAGGTGTTTCGGTGGTCCAGCTTCCATAAGAAAAACACCCGACCGTGGCTGGGAATCGATCCAGCATCCTTGGACTCAACAGCGCAGTGCCTTATCCATTGACCTACCCCCGGCGTGTTTTCAACCAGAGCAGATGACGGAAAAAACATTAGGTCACCTAACTTAAGGGAAAAAGGAACTATCGCCGATTGCAGATATGGAGAAAGGCATTATATTCTGCAGAGACAACTCAAATAAATTCAAGTATATATTGTCTTAACAGACAAATTTTCACACTGTGTTTCAATATTAACGTGGTTGTGTCTCCGCTGCATCTCTGTTCGAGAAACGGCGTAGATTGCCACAAGGCCAAGTTAAAAATTACCCTTACCATCCCAGGAAACAGCGTTTAAGAATGCTCGGTGTGGCCTAAGTGTCAAGCGGCATAGCTGAACACAAAGTCACCAAGAAAGAGAAAATCTTTAAAATATTGTCCCACATCATAAAAGTGCATGAAAAATAGAAGCGCAAGGTACAAACAAGAAGTAAGAGTAATACGCCTCAGGCCATTGATCACAATGCCTATATCGTGCAGCTTACAATTGGTCAATTTTACCCGCCCCGAAAGAAATCAGAAGGAAACACTATCATCAGGACAGCATTATAAGCAATTCTCAACTTTGCAATTTTGACCATGAGACGAACTCGCAACAAGTGACACCCAGGGTTACAGAACGCATCACCCCAGATGATCCAGAAGAAGCGGAAGGCTATTAAATCGATGGAGCGATAAATGACAGTAGGAGTAAAAGAATAGACTCGAACAGTGCAGGACAAAGGGCGGTCAAGGTCAATGGAAGAGGCCTTAGTACTGCAGTCGAAATAAATAACAAGTTGATGATGATGATGATCAATGTGCTAAAAAATAGTGTGCCCATAGATCTGTAGAAGAAATAAAAAACCACTGTTCTAAAACCAAGAGAGCGGTCGAAAAAATTTAATCGAAACGGGGGATGGTTTTGAAGCAAAGCACCATATCAGAAAGAAACGACTGCACGCCATAAAATGGCGTGACACTAATTCAATAACTGTGCATAAAACCTCCTCCTCTACGATAAACATTACTCCAAACCTAACCCAACAACAGGTGACATGGAACGATCACCGCCCTTGGAGGGAAGTTGCAAACTCATAAAACTTCAGTGCACCACCCGACTCCGGTAAGCACAAAACTACAAAACACAATTGTGTAGTTGACTGCTTAGGCAATCTTTGCAATTTTCATAGCTTTTCTACTGCTACGCGAACGAAGGAAGCAGAAACTGGAGACATCGTCTTTCGCAATCCGACTAATGGATGTGTTATGAATATAAAGGTAAACACCAATAAAGAATCTGAAAGCTTATTGGACTTGAAAAGCCCAATAGGTGCACTGAAAAGCGCAATACCAGCTGGTAAATATTATTACTTCTCCCGTAAGACGCACCGTTCCATATTTAGAAAGTACCAAGCATGAATTCAAACCCCTACACAAGTATTCAGAAGAGAACTAGGCACAGGCCAAACGACAGGGGAATTCATATATTTTGTTCCTTGAGACCAAGACAACCGCACTCCCCTCCAACAAAAATGGATATAACGCCTCGTCATCCTATAACTAAGAACACGATATTCCCATTGTTACAAAAAGGTCTCAATACCGAAAAATCGCTAAATCTGTGGAGTATAACCCAACAAAAATATCTCCAAATATATGTGGGCGAAAACGTTTGGCGGGAACATTCCAGAATAAATTAAACTCTGCCAAAACTGTCTAAACATTATTCCTCCTTCACGCAACCTGGCCATGTCCAAGTGTATTCTCAGATAAAAAAAAACTAAAACGCAACAAATTATACATCTATCGAGACGTGAGAGGCACAGTTGACCACGTCGTTACATCAAGATTAGCATGAGCTGATGAGACGGCGATGCAAGAAGCTACTGCGTTGGGCACTCAAGACTTCATGCTTCCCCCATGGTTCCCAACCTTATCTTCATGTATTTTCCTAAACCTCAACTATATATTCGGTAACAAAGATCGTCGTTTCCCTCGTTATGCACAAAGCAAAAATATTCCGTTCAGCGTAGACATCACAGAATACACCACGAAACACTGACACTGACACCTTCTCGCTCAAACTGACACACACCCTGATGCCGCAACGCAACAACCACACACTAAGTCACAGAAGGGCAGAGGGCCTTTGTCTCTCTTAGCCCGAGGAGATTAAACACCTTCGCTGCTAGTCTTTTCTCTTGGCTGTGCTCCAGTACTTGTGAAGAATAGGTCGTAAATAGTGCAACTGGTTACAGAAAACTCGCTAGGAGTCGAAGTAACGCTATTAGACCATACATCTTCAGACCCAAACGTAGAAGTCACGTACAACTTTTATTGCCTGGAATTTGTTGCCTCTCTGCTCACTCCAGTGGTGTTTGACGTGTTTTGCGAAGGCGTGGTCTGATGTGTGGTTTGTTTTAATGTCTACAGTGTTTCCGAGATCCGCAGCCGTGGCACTTTCATTTGCTATCTCATTTCCAATGACCCCAGCGTGTCTGGGACCAAGCACTTACCCAGTCCATGTTTTTACGCATACACCGTCGTAATCGTGTTAAACTCCTGCGTGGTTTCGGCTGGACTTGTTAGATGACAGTGCACAAACAACACTTGATCCGTGTAGTTGATGGGATTGGGAATCTTATTTTTAAGAATGCGGAGTAAAATATCAAAAAAAGTTGTCTAAACACGACGCTGGGATCCGAAATCCACTGTGTCACTCTAAATAAAAAGGGCAGAGTAACAGATGGGCGATTTAAAACCAGTAGGGATGTTGGTGTATAATTAGGGGCAGGTTTGGAAGTACGGTTGTTCATCGATAAAACAAAAAACAGAAAGCAAATCTATAAACATTCGTTTGTCCTGAACACACCACTTGTTACATTCAATGTGCCGACTTTGAAGTGGTCTTGTCCAGAAAACACCCGACGCAAAATGAAGCCTAAAGTGTAACACTGGGTTCAGCATTCTCAATGCTGTTTTTGTCGCCTACTCATACGCCAGCCTGCCATGTTCCAAACGAGTCAAAATTAATAAGGGGGCACAAAGACTGATCAGGAGGTCTTTTTCTCCACCATAAGACTGATGTGAAAGAACCATTACAATATTCATAGTTTTCAGACATTTATGCTTAAGTTGTTGTAATTGCGGAAGGAATGTGTGTTTGCCCTGCAGCACAACACCTGTGAGCTTCCTTCATTCTTTTTGAAGTGGTAAGCTTTGTACATCACCCTGTGCGGGCGCACGCTATGACGTTTTTCTCGTTCCAAGCAAGTGCTCCCACAAAACGTCAAACGCTGGAGCAGGGAGGGAGGGAAAGCATTTATTTATATTTTTAGTGGTTGGGCGGCCCTCCACTGAGGGCTCGTGCAACGTACGACCTTTCCCGACGGGGTCAGCAGGGGTGGTACCCTTGGTCCAGGGCTCCAACGGCCTCTGCTGCTTGGCGTGCCCGCTGAATCAGACCAATATTGACTTCGCAGTCAGCCTTGGCCAATCTTGGCCAATCTCCCTAATTGGGTATGCCTGGTTTGCAAACGTGCACCAGGGATGATCGGTGGACGCCGCGAGGCACGCAAACACGTGCACGCGCCATTTTCTTAGTTTTCTTTTAATCTTCCGCGCAGTCGCCGGAACCTTGGCCATTCTCACTAAGGGGGACCGCTTGGCTTGACAAACGTGTACCAATGACGCTGGGCGGAAGTCGCGAGGCAAGCACGCGCGAGTGCTCGACCTTCTGTTGGTTCGGGTAACTGTTTTGTGGTGCGAGCGCTGGACCATTTTTGGTATTTTTAACTGTGGACAGGAAAAATGCAATTTGCTAAACAGCCGCACTGTAACAAACCAGTACAGGGTATGGCAGCATTTGCACGTGTCACAAGCACCAACATTTCTGGCGATGACCTTTCCTGAAACGGAAAACATACTTTTGAAAGCGTATAGGGGGCACAGACCAAAGCCTTGCAAATATCCCCTCAAAACATTCTTTGGCACTGACCTAAGGGGTGACAGTGTGCACGGAACTGTGAGCTAAAGAATAATAGAAACAGTTAAGGGATGACTTTAGGAGCAGTGGTTATGGAGGTCGTATTGAAAGATGCCTACCAATCAATGTCTACTGCTGTGTCATCGGCAATATCCCAGGGTGTCTAAGTAGCATTGAGAAGCATTTTTTAGTGGGTTCTATGAGGATAAAATTGGTGAAGTAAGCTAGAACCTCTGTCGTTTCTGTACAATGGTGATATAAATTTTGTCTGGGCTATATTCCACTCCAGGTCATAAAAATGTAGCCTTCTGAGATAAAACGTTGCGGGATGGCTATTGACGGTTTGGTAAGATATCCGCCCGGTGATTGTTCAAACGCCAACGCATAGGTTGACTAGTTTCTACGTACTGCTATTGATACTGTATGCATTCAACAAATACACAATGGTAAAGCAAGTGCATGTGACTCTTGAATGAATCTGGTGAACGCATGTTGCAGCTGTGCTATTGAAAATATAGTAAATGTGCATATGCCTCCCAGTCTCGCTTCTGAAACAGAATCAGGGGATCATGAGTGGTTGTTTCTAAGGCTCTATTTTAGACTCCACTAAATATCTTTGACGATACTATTTTTGCGGCAGGTAAACCCAGCTGCTTTTGAGAACGATATTTTAAGTCCGTATTACTGGTAAAATGAGGTAGCCGTTCCTGAAGTTCTTGTTGACATATGGGGAAAGCGTTCGAGAATTTATTAATTAGAGCATTGGCCCAAGTTTTTGTTTTGGACGGTGTTCCTTGAGCACTGAGTTTATTTTCATATAAGATACACGTTAGTATTCCTGATCAGGAAATTTTCTTGGTGGTTTTGGTTTACAATGTATTCTTTTTAGGTTTCTGTTCGGGCTCGGCTACTTAGTTACAAAGTCATTGTCATCATTGCGTGCTCTTCTTAGTCTAGCATGTCCTCCTACGAAGCTCCCTTGATTGCAGTTGTTCGGGTGATAGCTTTTATAGAGTAGCCACTGCTGCCTGTCGGATGGTATCTCAAAGGTATGATTGTCAGCCTGGCAAACGAAATAACAAAGGGAGCAAGAACCATCTCCGTTGCGCAACACCGACTGTCAGTCATTGCGGAAGTCAGTGTTACACTGTGGTTGACAGAGAAAATTCTTCGCAATGATTGTGTGGGGGCCTATAAAGCAAAAAGAAACTTCCCGCGTGAATCCGCGAGCGCACACAAAGGTGGACAGCAGTACTTGTTCCCCAGATTGTAAGAAAATGGAACGACGCGTTATTGGCGGCTTTCTTGGCGGGCGGAATTGTTCAATCTTGGAAGGTTGCGCCAGCAAGCAAGTCGACAATGTTCAATCTTGGAAGGTTGCGGCAGCAGGCAAGTCGACAAGGAACTGCTTGGATTGCTTGCGGATATTCAACAGGTGAGAAAGCAGAAGACGCGCCAAGTACAGAAAGCGAATGGCTAAAAAAAGCAAGAATTGATTTATTTGGTTGTTTGCTGAACAGTGGTCAGGAAAAGTCGCACTGTGTCGCTGTTGGTATGGTAAGGGCGCTTGTAAAATGAATTGCACGAAAAGCATGCTGCCGTAGAATAATTGAACCGGGACTACCCGGGCGCCCAGATATCGAGAGGTTCAGCAATGATGTCATAATGTTTTCATAGTTCGAGCGACCGTAAGCGTGCCCAATGTACGTGGGCCAAAATATCTTTCATATAAGCATTGCAAGACCTCACGCGCCAATTATAGTCTACCGAATAAAGATCCTAGACCAAACAAACACAAAACCGGTCATGATGTTTTTTCTTTCTTGTAATTCTAACAGCTTGCTTGGCAAACCTTTTCCTTTATTCTTCTGGCATACAGAAACTCTTTGTTCCTTCAATAGAAAGAAACGCAATCACAAGGTTTTATCATTCAGACGTTCCCGTAACCAGATTGTGAATGCATCAACCGACAATTTTTCCTCTGCCAGTCAAGCCAGTAAAGGCGTGATTAAACTAGCACTTCCATTCCCGCGGAGAAAAAAGCAAGCTTGCAGTTTCGACAAAATTGGCTTGCCAACTTCTGAAAATCAGATGCCGCAGACGTATGTCTATGTGATTAAGACGGGCCGAAAGCAGTTGCGCAACGTCTGAAAGCCTGCAAGCCGGAAATTGCGAACGCGTCCCGCATCGCAGACGCATTTCTTTTTAGGTTGGTAGGAGTTTAACATTCTAATCGGCTAAGATTATTTGTCGACAATACGCAAGACGGGGAGAACATTTCTCTTTAATATCTTTTTTTGCTTGTGTATTTTGGAGTGCCTAAATATTTTGTTAGATTTGACTTTGACTTAGGTGCCTTAGCACTTTGAAAAGGAGTAATATTTGGTTGAATATAAAGGTACGTTGCTCTTCAAGATAAAAATCACTTTGCAGCTCTTATTTTGTGCAGTTCAGTCCACGTACTATGCTTTTTAAAACAAGCAAATCACTTATACTTTGATTCCCATTCGATGTGGGACCTTTAACCTATTGAAACTGCCTTTTTACAGAATACGTCCGGCCATTTTAGAAAAGTTGTCCCAGAAGTTCGACTCCGCTTTTACTTGTGGCCCTGAACTAGAGAACAGGACAGAGCAGAAAAAGTTTGTTGTTTGGACAACATGGCGCGCAAAATCTGGTGCACCAAGAAATGCGAAGGCTTTGCTCTTGTCAAAGACTTCTTATTTGCTACATAGTGCTCTTGTCTGATTATTAGCATTCATTTTTTCGCTTCTTGAGACTGCTGTAATACAGGAAAGACCATGCTCAGACTTCGAAAGCGAGCAAGCTATACTAGGGCTCATTGTAAACTAGTGCAAGTCCTAATTGGAAGTGGAAGTGCAAGAAGGTGTTCGACTGGTACTATTTGAGAGTGCATCCAGAAGCCTTCTGCTTTGAGCAAAGAGAAAATGAACTTTTGAAGTATTGATGAAAGAAAGAGAGAAAATAGTTGGTGTGACTCGTTGCAGCAGAGTATTCTTACAGCCACGACCCTGCGAGACGCATTCTTATTGCAAAATGTTTTTCTAGTGGCCCGCTCCATAAGTTGGTGTTTGTCCGAGAGTTGGCATTGGCGCAACTGCTCCTCCCACTGATGATAGGTAGGGATTGGATAAGGGCTAATAGTAGGGGATGTTCGGCAATCTTATACCCCGGTGCAGATGTTCCCAGATATAAGGCAGAAATTACAGGTGGCCAGTTTTTCGGTGGGGCAACTAGGGTTTGGTAAGTAGATTAGGGCTTTGTAAGCGAGAGAAAATGGTTTCTGCCGTCTTAGTTTGTCAGTTGTTTTGGGTGATGGGAAGTAAGGTGGTCTATTTTATAGTGTTCTAAAATTTCGGGGTATGCATAGAGTGGTTCAAGCTTTGAGGAGAACCGGTAGTGCTTTTGTTCTCTTTCTATCGAAACGGCTCGGTGGGAATGGGCACTGGTAGCGCACTTATCCTTTTCGTTATAAAGAATGCACTGCTGTTCTCTTGATCAGATAATATGTTTACGGGGCTTCATGATGAATGAGAGATGCGGGGTTGTGATTAGAATATTTAAATTGCAGCCATCACAGATGCCACGCAGGCTACGCCAACTAACAGCTTCTTTGTCAGAGTGTAGTTCCACACTCCTACCCCGCAATTCCCTCTTCGTAGCCGTCTTGTTATAGTTACCCGTCCTGGACCGCCTAAATTAAGGCCACAGTCAACATACGGGTGCGATGAGGATGAGATCAGATAAGTATAAAGAGTCAAGTTCTTGTTTCAGCGGATGAACATGATGGGCTTGGTTCCCGATTACTGACGCTAGCAAGGCCACGACGAATAGATCCAGAGTCCGGGAAGTGCTTCGGACGAAATGGCTTGGGACTTGGCATGGTCGGCAGGTCTCAGGTAGTAACACCCGGTCCGGTATCAGATTTTCTTCATCGATCGTTCACAGAATGGAGACACGGGCAGGTATCTTTTTCAAGTGCTGGTGGCAGCTGGGTGGCGGTTTTCCGAAGCAAACCACCTACACTCACTGATTACGCAGAATCTGGGGTGCGTTTCGGGGTGTAACCTTACCAAAGGACGCACGACATGAACCGTAAGAGATGCCTGTGATTTATTTATATTATTTACATGGAGGCATCACAGATATCTTTACGCGGGGTCGATTTCCAATTAAAGTGCACCTTGCTGATCCTCGATAAATTCACCTTGTGGTCACGCAGCCCGAAAAGCATACTGGTAATGTGGAATCTCTGAAGCAGTGCTGGGAAGCAGCACTTATAACAAGAAGAAACAGAAAACGTGATATAATCTATTTTAGAGTGGATAAATGTGAATGGCTCTAAAAAGGTCAGATCAGAGACGGCCAAGGCGTAAAGTTGCGGTTAAGGTAGGGAGACATAGCGCTACTTATAGATAAAGACTGTCCTAGCAGTTGGTATCAGCGAGACACTATAGGACTGATTGATGTATGACATTGTCGAATGCCCCTTTTATATTGAGTGCAGCAAAGGAATATTTGTCTTAAGGATTGTTCCATGAATATGTCTACGTTAGCCTGAAGCCTGTTCAAGTCGCCAAGCACGCCCCACTTGTACCAGCCTCCGACAGCATGGAATCCCACACGAGCTCGGTCTATTACCAGAGCAAGTGAAGAAGGAAGACGTCGCGACCAGCCCCAAGGTCAACCAAGTCAATCCTCCCGACGTTCTGTTGCAACTACGGGAGCCCCCTTAATCTACAGGATCCTCCTATTCGAATTTTCTACCGGGTGGAATTATGAAGAAACCATCGACATGCAAATGTTTTTTTCTAAAAATAAAAATACAGCCATTAAAAAAAACTCAAGACCTCGCTAACATGTTGGGAATGTTCAAAACAGTATTTTTGAAACCATTCACATCTGTCGGGCATAAAAAACGCATTAAGATATTGATACAGAATCAAATTCAATACCCCAAAGAAGGTGTAGTGTTCGTTGAAGAGATGAAGATGCTGTCTCGATAAGCTTACAGCGATATGGCACTACAAAAGAAGCTGCGCTTTCTGATGCGGGGCGTTTAACAAGAGCTCTTAGCTGAACTTATCCCGAACCTTTTAAAAACCGTCGCTGAATTTGTGAGCAAAGCTTTTAATGATGAAGAAGACCCTCGGCATGCGCTCGAGGCAGTGCGATCGACCACGCCACGCCTGTTTGCAACCCCTTCAACGCCCCTGGATTCGCGACGGAAGGCTCACGATAAACAACCCGGGCCTTCGTTCGCACAAAACTGAGAAAACGTTTCCCACGCTGCAACACAAAGTCGCCGCACAAATCCTAAATGTATCTGTCTCCTCATCAGACCATAGCCACGTATTATTACTGGCCAATATCGCCTTCACGTTTCGGCGTCATTTTTGCGCTGTGTGCGTCCACCATTATCACACGTACTATTCTTCGCCTTTCTCGGACTCCCCATCATCGTCATAGTGATTGAACCTGTTCTGGCTAGGCTATACAGAGTTTACTCGTGTAAACAGAATTCACACGTAGCATTGAACAGCTGTGACAACGCTGCATCGACTAGAAAAAGAGAGAAAAGCGGCTTCATTTGCAATTTTGCGAAAAAAGGTTCCTTAGAACAACAATCCAAAACGTTCTAAAACTATTGCGAGGCGATAATTTAGAGAACAGATAAAATGCGTATATGTAAAATCAACAGCGAAGATGAAAACCGAAAAAATATGACCTGAATAGAATCAGGTGCCATTCAATATCCCTTTATTTGCTCAAAAACTTTGGAAAACACTTAAGGTATCGCCACCAGCTTCCATTCACTCTGTGTTTTTATATCACGGTAGTTATGAAATAAGCGGAGAAATATTCTCGAATGCGCACTTTTATAGTTTGGTCTATGTGTCGCATAGTAGAGTTAAATTCTTGGTATGCGAAATAGCACAATCATCTAGGTATCCGAAATGACAGCTTCTTTTAGAGAAGTGTAAAAAATATCTCATCACTCAGTCGCATAGTAACGGAGTAGTATAACAGACCTGCGCATGCGTGAAAACAGTGCTCAACAGTAGCCGAAAACGTGTAAGGTAATGCGAACATATGTATTTGTAAAACATGACTACTGGGGGGCCAAGGAGGAAATAATAAAATTGCCAACCGTCCATATGCATACCTAGGTGGAAACATAACGGTAGCCGAAACAGCAACTCCAATTTAAAAAAAGTGGTACGAGTTGGAGGTTTCTACAAATAAAAATTGCTGGTGTAGCAAAGTCAATTGGCGTCACGAATTAACAAGTAAAATGGCCATGTCTCCTTAAAGCAACATTTAGGTGCTCAAAAACAGCAGCTCCAGGATCAGAAAGGTGGTACCAGTTCGCGGTTTCTACAACTAAAAATTGCTGATCTATCGAAGTCAAGTTGCATATTGAAATAACAAGCAAAATGCCATGTGTCCTTTAAGAAACATTTTAATGTTCAGTTTAGGCTTCGCAGCTGTACTAAATACTAATTCTGTGATTCCATTGTGTGGGGTACCAATGAATAGGCGCCCACATGTAAGCCATTCTGCCTAAATACTGCTTTCACTTCAATTAGCAAGAAGGCGCTCCTTCAGGCAGTTTTATTCCAACGGTATCTGTGGGTTTTTCTGAAGAAAGGAGCCAATCGTAGCTTCCAGCAACGAAGTGTGGATGATGGTAAAAGTGAATTAGGTGATTTTAAATTGTCACTCCAATTCATCGAACAAACGGAATAATATTAATATCATCACATGAGCAGAATCCAAAATATGCTTCCTTTTTATCTTATCTTAAGTTTCAGAATATATATACTATATAGTATAACGGTTGTTATTGTAGATACGGAGCCATAAAAATATGCTGAGTTTTGCGCTATACCCTTATTTCTCGGACGAGAATTTCACCTATTCTGAATGCAGCAAAAGCATTTTGGGATAAGATCTGATTAAGTATTTTGAGCACAAAGTATATTCGGTATATTTGTTAGGTGCCTGCATTTTGCGGATTTCATACCAATAGAGTTTGCGCTCCAAATCTGTAGTTCTCAACAATGTGTGTACCGGGTACCCTTCTGGAATATAAAAAAAGTGATGAGGGACTATGCGAAGAACGATGTTGATCCCGTCCTAATGTCAAACCATTTTTATTGCCACTTAAAGTAGCAACACGCCTAATGAGTGTGAATCGTTAATGTCGCAATTTTACGGTTATGCATGTCACATTCTCAAAACAATTCCTGCTACAGTAAATGTTACCCTGTCTTCTGTGTGCCTGGTTCTTCTGCATCGCTGAGGCCTCAAACAACAACTAGCTTTAAAAAAACTGGGAAAATCCGGAGAACTAAATGTAGAAGTCATGTTACGAAGCCAGGTCTCTCAATTACCAGGTGTAGCCAACAGGAGAAATGAATTGGGCACGAGGGGTGGAAGAACACCATTGAGAGATTCGCACGCAGGGATTCGGGAATCCGTGTCCGAACCGGTCTTAATAGTTATCTAGGTGGTTTAAGGGAGATGAAATTTGCTTAATTGCCACGAAGTGGCTGGGTCCTAGAACAGCGGCCGAACGCATGCCGAGAGTGAACTACGTCATCTTCCTCTGGCGGTCCGTCGATGATGGTTCCAATGGCGCATTGATGATGACGACGAGCCTGTGCTCGAAAACAGATGATTGTGGTGATTTTCCATTTGCCTGTCAATGAATACGAATTATTGCGGCATTCCCCCGTCTTCACGAACGCATCCTCCCGATGCGGCTAGATAAGTAAACTGCAGTGCGCTTCTCTGGAAGTGACAGCTCTAGCCCTAGCGATCAAACTAGCCTTTGAGGTGCACAACATGTACAATGCCCGGACATAAACGTCGTCGGGATGAGGAACGCACTGTGTCCGGTAGTACATCGTAGTTAACGTCACTGATACGGCGGAGTATTGTATACGGCCTGAAATAGAGCTTAACAACTTTTCGCTCCACCAACGGCGTCGAACGAGTGTCCAGACTCACACCTTATCTCCTGGACTAAAATGTACATGACGTCTACGAAGATTGTAGCGAGCACAGTCGACTGACTGTTGAGGGGAATGTCAGGTTCTGGCTAATTTCCGGGCCTCCTCTGCGCGCTGAGAGACTAGTCGAGCGTCCTTGTGGAAATCATCATTTGGCAGGAGGGGCCACGCGGCACCCAGCATTGTCATTACTTGGCGGCCGTCAACCAGGCGAAATCGAGAAAAACCCGTTGTCTCCTGGATGGCAGTATTGTACGCGATGGTTAGAATGTAAAAGCTCGTCTTATGTTCGATGCTCCACGTCGCCGTACATGGCCATGAGGTCTGTACTAGCATTGTTCAGGCGCTCTGTCTGTCCATTTGTTTGAGGGTGGTATGCAATAGTTTTGCGATGACTCATGTGACGTCTGCAAGACGGAAAGTGCACAATGTTAGTTGAGCTGCAAACAAGAACCACGGTTGGTGATGAGGACCTCTGGTGGACCATGTCCAAGAACAATGTTCGGGATAAAGGAAGCAGCTACTCCTGATGTTGTTGCGAATGGAAGGGGTTTGGTTTCGGCTTATCCGCTTAGATGATCCGTTGCCAGCGTTTACAATCCAGCGAATACGTGCGTTCGGTAAAGGAGAATGACTTAGCAGATATATTGTCACTTGGCGGTTCAATTGGTTGAGGAATTGCGGCAGGGCGTATTGGAGGCCTCTTTCGCCGTTGTCGTTCTCTGAAAGTTCTGGCGTAATGACGTACAGCTTTCGGAAGATGAGGGCAATAATACCTTTCCCTTAGTCGCACTAGCGGGCGCGTGTAACCAAAGTGTCCCGAAGTCGGATCATCGTGACAACTCTCAACAATCTCTGTGCGTAAATTGTCCGGCACGACCAGGAGCCACGAGCTGCCGCCAGACGCAAAGTTCTTCTTGTAGAGGACATTTTCCCGAAGAGTTAGCGCGTGCACAACACGTTTGAAGGCTCTAGGGACAGCACTTGATTGGTCGTACAAGAAGGCGATCACCTGCTGGGGCTAAAGGTCTCACCGTTGGCGTGTCACGGTGTCAGCAATAGTGACTGCTCCCAAGAAGGCGTCGTCATCATCATCGACAACAGCCGGTCCAAACTCCATGGGAGCGCGAGAAAGGCAGTCGGCGTCACTGTGCCTGTGCCCGGACTTGTGTGTTCTAGTGATGTCGAATTGTTGTAGCCTCAGGCTCGACCGTGCTCGGTGGCCAGACAGGTCCTCGAGGTTGGGCAGCTATCGAAGGGAGTAGTGGTCAGTGACAACGCGGAACGGGCGCCCGTAAAGATAAGGGCGGAACTTTGTGGTAGCCCAAATGAGGGCGAAGCACTCCTTCTCGGTAGTGGAGTAATTGATGTCCGCCCTAGAAAGCACGTGGCTCGCATATGCAATAACTCGGTCAGCACCATCCTGGTCTTCAATAAGTACTGCACCAAGCCCCTTGTTGCTAGCGTGAGTGTGAAGTTCTGTCGTTGCCTCCTGGTCGAAGTGCCCCAAAACAGGTGTTGTCTGTAGCGCTCCTTTGAGTCCTTCGAAAACCCGTTGTTGCCCATGATTCTATTCAAAGAACTGCCTTCCTTCGTCAGATGGTTTAGTGGGGCGTCGATGTGGTAAAGGCACCGAATGATACGACGGTAGTAGGCACAAAGGCCCGGGCACCTTCGGACCGCCTTCTTGTCAGATGGTCTCGGGAAAGTGCTAACTGCAGTAGCCTTGTCTGGCTCAGCACGCATTAATATGTTGCTGACGACATAGGCAAACACAATTGAGCTAGTCGTAAGCAAATCGGCATTTTTGGGGATTTTATATCAAGCCGGCTTTTTTCGGGGCTTCAAGCACAGCTCTCATGCCGTTGTAAGTGCACCATAGAAGTGCAAGCAAGAATAATAACATCGTCAAGATGGACAACACAGGTCTGCCATTTCAGGCATGCGAGAACCGTATCTATGTCGCGTTAAAATGTTATTCGGGCTGAACGTATCCTAAACAGCATCACGTTGATACTCGTACAGGGCGTCTGCTGGAATAAATGCAGTCTTCTACATGTCCCGCTCATCAACCTCGATTTGCCAATAGCCGGTCTTTACTTCAATAAACGAGAAGTAACGGGCATGGCGGAGTCGATCACGCTTGTAATGAATGCGTGAAAGGGGGCATATGTCCTTGCTAGTCACTTCGTTCAAACACCGATAATCCACACAAAACCGTAATGTTCAGTCTTTTCTTTTTACAAGCACAAGCGCTGTGGCCCCGGGGTTTGTCGACCGTTCCATGACGCCATCCTCGGGCTTGTTCGAACCTGCTCCTTAATAACTTCCCTATCTTTTAGGGAAACGCGATACGGTAATTGATGGACGGGATGTGTTATATCGTCAATAATCAATCTTTGCTTGGCTACACTGTTCCTGCCGACGCCGGTTTCTGCAGCGAAATAGTCCGCAACACGTCGAGCAGTTGGAAGATCTCATGCCACACGGAGAGCGAAAGCTTCGGACTGACGTCTAATTCGATAAACGCAGTCACGCCTGGTTTGCTGGCTGAAGATCGTGTAGTAAGTTCGGATAGCAAAGGATCGTCAACGCATTCGGCATTTTTTTCTAGGTAAGCTACGGTCATTTCCCTCGTCAAATTCTGCGGCTCATTCCGGAAGTTCGTAATAAGGACATCCACATGTCATTTATGGAGGTGTGCTATCCCGCGAGCGATTCCGACCCCATCTCTAGAAGAGGCTGGACACTGCCCTCGATCAGAACCTCTATGCTAGTTGTCATATCTGCCTGTAGAGAAAAGAATACGCTGGTACGCAGGGGCAGCTTCGCCTGATCGGCTACGGCACGTTCCAGTCCTGCAGTCAACGAAGAGATCTCTTGAATATGTGGAAATTTCCGAAGCGTAAGCCTATTTGTTTCTTGGATGACGACGGCGCCAGGTTCGGTAAAACTCTATCCCAAGGTTCACGTCCCTGGAGCAGTTCTCCGGTACGAGAAACGTCACTGGGTGCACTTCACTCTTGACTTCGACGAGGGTGGTACAACGTCCTATTGGCGCCACATTGTGACGGTTCGCACGTCGATATCGTCCCACTGAATTGTTACTTTTCTCGAGCAACGACATGAATACCCACTCAAAACGGAATAGTCTGCCCCTGTGTCCACGAGAGCCGTCTCGCCACTGCCCTCGATGATGATGTTAAGGTTTGTTGACACGGCTTCCGCATTCTCGGCGTTAGTGTCAGTGCATCACGAGGTTCTTCGAAGCTCTGCAGCATTTGCGACGTCGGCAACACCACCTCCAGGGGTGGCCGGAATTAGTTTTCCTGGTAAGGAAGGGGAGACTGACTCTCACGGCGAGATTGTCGAAGAGGTGAGGCGGGGTGATGAGGGGACGGCGAGCGAGGTCCTCGAACAGTAGGGGGTAGCAGCGAGGGCGGACGTTGAAATTAGCCCTCGCATGGCGGAGACCAGCGCTGAAGGTTGTCCTCGATTTCTATAGGCTGCTCGCGTTACTTCGGGCATGGGTCGCTGTGACCGAACCCTTGAAGCACAAGCTCACGGTAGGGTGACCGGCGCTAAACGTGATCGGCTTCAACGCAGAGGAAGCAGAGCAAGCGGTTGTCGGTGGTCCTCGAGAAATCCGTCTTTCAGTGTGCACACTGCTGCTATCTAGGTTTATGGTAACTTGTATTCGCAAATCTCTCTCGTCGCGGCGTGCTCATGTCCACCCCAGCAGTTGGGTGCGGTTGGCTGCGGTTGGCGGGTAACGCAGCAGAGGTTGCGGCCTGGCGGTGGGGGGGAAGGTTACATCGACTGGGCCACCAGCAACAAGAGCTCGTTGCAACTCCTGGAAAGCCTGAACCAAAGAAAACGAAGGTAGCCACTTCGAACACGGCAGCAGCTTTTCGAGCTGTTCTCGAGCAACGTCCCGGATGAGCTCCCGGTGTCTTCCAAGGATGCATGGTTTGAGAAGTACGCCGATTCGAAAGCGAAAATTGTCGGTGCTCCTGTCATTCGGTGATAGTGGTCGTTCCTGGCTATCAAAGCTCTCGCTATGTTCGTAGTCTCAGTCACAAATCCATCGACTGTTGTTCGTGCACTGCGAACAAGACCACCAAAGATGTCACTTCTCACGACCCTCATCAATGCGCGTAACCTGTTTTCTTCAGTAGCTTGTGGGTTGGCGGGGATACTCTGCGGAAGGATGTCTTAGAAAAACTGACCCAACTTTCGTTACGGGGCCTGTATTCGGCGTTGAAGGCGGTCTTCTGCCCTTTGCCATTGTTGTTGCCTGCTGAAGGCTCGCCTCAGTATCTCCTTCGAAACCTCCCACGAGGTCAGCGATGCTTCATTGTTTTCATTCCATGTCCGGGCCCTATTGGCTAACGAAAAATAGATGGTTTGCCGGCAATAATCTGAGGACCATGTATTGTGACAAGCCACCCGTTCGTGCTGATCTATCTAGTCATCCCCGTCCCCAAAGGCATCGCCATGAAATGGGGCAGGATTTCTCGGTATAATGTACCAGTGCACAACTGCGACGTAAGGTGCACTGGTTTGCTCTGCCTGCGAAGGCATCCTGGAAACTAAAATGCTCCTCGGCCCGCCTTGTACCAGTCTGAACTCCGGAATACGGCCTTGAAGCTTCCTGCTCGTGCCAGCCTGGTTCTCCAAGAAGGCGCGCCGGCCTAGCCGTAGAATTGCACTCGGCTCGCGGGACCGCTGAGATCTACTGGACATGGGGTAAACGTACCAAACACCTTCACCAGAACGTCACCGACAGGATGATGGATACTGGTGGTTTAAGGTCGATGGAATTGGCTATATTGCCACGAACTCGTTGGGTCTTAAACCAGCAGCCGCACGCTTGTTGAGAGCGCACGACGTCGTCTTCGTGTGGCTGTCGGTAAATGATGATTGTGCTGGTGTACTGATGATGATGACGAGGTTGAGCTCAAGAACAGAAGAGTGGGTTGGCCGTTCGCAGTGTCAATTAATACCAACGATTGTGGCAATATGTGTAAATTGTGACGCCACTAGATCAAGATGAAATATTTTTCTTGTAATATGGTGGTAGTGTTTTTTCCCTTCTTGTTTCTTGAGAACACCTCCAAAACCGAAACCACCGATTCCTATCTCTCCAGGCCCCACTTCCCCAAAGAAAAAAGTTCGAGTACAGGTAAAATGGAACCCGGTCGACATAAAAGCGGGGGTGACAGGATGTTCCTCCTATAGGCCTGTCTAGACATCCTAAACGCCATTGATGGCTGTGTAAACAGGAAAATAGGGCCGTTTTCAGGTCTAGTGCTGTTAAGCCTGTGACCTATTCAGAAAAGAACGACACGTTATGCTTTAGGCAATATTGATGTACACAGGGTCCCTGGCACATGGATGTAGAGGGGGCTCCTGAAGCTTTTAAAGATGCGACCAAGAGTAATACTCTGGCAATCATCACTTAAACAGTAACATAACATGTCCATCATTGCTAACTTAGTAAAAACACCCTTTAAAAGCTTTTTCACCAAGACGAGCCGTTTTATCACACCCCGAAGAAAAACGAACATGATTACACAAGGAGAAACTCAACCAAATGTGTCCTAAAAGCATACAGGAGTTGGTTAGTTTATTTTACTTTTTTAATTTTTCTATTTTTATTTTACCATGTTCGTTTTTCATGTTTTTTCTTTCGTTTTTCTCCTTTACGCTGATGCCCCCGAAACAAACACTCCATCACTGCTCGAACGATCAATTCAGAAGCACTCTTGTGGTCAACACTAAATCTGATTGAATTAAAGTGTTGTTTTGGTTCGCGTCTGCAGTATTTTCTTTCATACTAACCTGTTACATGTCGATCTCTGAAAATGTGTAAGCGCTATCAACGTTGCAAAGGAACTTGCGTAGAGATCGGTGCTGTTTCTTATTCTATTTTAAGTAGCCGCCCGATTTAAAGGGTTCTTGGAATGCGCTATGAGAAGCTTAAGCTGTATAGACGACGATAGACGACGATTCGCTCATTTTTTGTTCACACAGCAAAAGATTGGAACGATTTTCCTTCCGACGTCGTGCACCACTCAAGCCCGGTTCTGTTCAAAACCCACATCGAAAGAAATTTGTACCGCAGCCCACCCCTCATGTAACACCCCGTACTGGGGCATTTGAGGTATTTTAAATAAATATATAAATATGTGTCCTATGACGGCAATGCCTCACCATGCAGTGTCATTTCATACATGGGGCGGTAAAAGCGCCTGTCTTAATTTATAGACCTCCCTTGAGCGGGTATTGTCAATCAAGGGCACGTACCTACCGTTATCGAGGTGCCCCGATGCGCCACCGGATTCTTAGTACTCACTTCCTCCGCAAGTGACCGAGGAGCAATGCCCGGTGCCGCCTGGTTACTTCCACGACGATATTCTGCCTTCTGCGACTGCTCCCGTAAAACGCCCATTGTCATCGACATCGGTGCTTCGACAACTATATAAGGACGGCCCACCGGCGCACTTCTTCAGTGTGCTTGGGCGAGCAGCTGCCATGCGGTTCCTTGAAGTTTTGCTTTGTCTGGCAGAGGTTGACGCAACATGGACGCAAATTGTGGCCACATTAATAATGTTACAAATACTGTCCGCCCTGAGGATTTGAGGGAGAACAGGGCGCCCTGTCTCTAATATCCTGTCCCACCAAATATCCTGTCACCCCAAATATATCTATTTACGCTGTTTTTTGCGGTGGCAACTAAATATTGGCGTAAACCGAGATTACTGGTGGGTTAGAACTTGTAAAATTGAAAAGCAAAAAAAAAAACAATAAAAGCAAAAAGTACGAACCGTGTCACGCCGTTTATTTGCACGGATTTGGAGATTCCGTAAACTGACACCTCTATTCGGTTTAATTGCGTAAAATCAGACAGTTGCTCGCAGATAACTTAGAAAAACCAAACAAAATTTACGTCCTTTTAAATTACAACCCAGGTACTGTGCATGATGGACAGGTGCTAAGTGTAATCAGGAGCAGCGATCATAGCTTGGTTAAATGCGATGTTTAGCTGAATCCCCAAATAGAACGAAGGAAACTCGTGAATGTAGCAAACCCAGCATGGAGCCAGTTAGAGCTGAGCCGCAGGAGTTTAAATTAACTCTTCACAACAAGTTTGCTCTTCTATACGACGAAAGCAAGGGTACTGTAGGAGAGCTAAGGGACAACCCAATAATGGCAATCACAGAAACTGCACCACCTGTAAGGGACGCGGCATGTAGAAAAAAAACTATAGAACTAATAAAACAAAAGAACTTATTGTGAATCGTAAGAGCATAAAAGAGACTGGTACGGTGGATGAATTTGCGCTAGCACACCTATGTTAAATGATTAACACGAGTAAAACAAAAGACACTTGGGCGTATAACATGGCAGTGATCGAGGAAATCCTGCAAATAGGACGGAACTATAAAGAAACTAAGAGGAAGTTAACCATTCGCAGACAGAATCTACACCTCCTGAGACGAGCAGTATAACAATACGCCCAACACGGAGAAGATAACAAAGTTCGGAAAAAGATTCCACAGCAGATTATATGCCAGTAACGGTAAACCGAGGCAAACCTCTGAGAGGACGTGCTTAACTTGTGATATCCTACTAGTGACTAAACGGCATTTTTGTTTGCCTCCGTCACTAGTGACTAGTGACTAAAACTAGTGACTAAACTTTACTAGACTAAACGGCACGTCGGAATGTTCTTGATGGCGCCAAAAGAGGAAAAGCTGCAGGTGATGGCGCAATCGCCATACATCTTCTGACGGAGCGAGGCAACATTGTATTGGAAAAACTTGCTGCACTATTTTTTGAATGCTTTAGGACACAAGAAATGCCAAATGCCGAAAGATTCATAAAAGGGGAGATTCCAACCACCTAAGCATAACAACCCATCATCCTACTCTCAGTATTTTACATGCTGTTTTCCAAAGTTATACTCAGCTGCATAGGTGACAGCCTATAATTCCAACAACCCATATATCTTGCTAGGTTTAGGAAGAGGTAGTCAAGCATGAACTACAACCATATTGCCATACAAGCGATAAAGCAATCTGCGGAATGCCCTAAACCATTTACATGGAATTTATAGGCCAGGATAACGCGTTTGACAAAGTACACGCCGCAGCAGTGCTAAAAGCTTTAAAAGACCAGGGAATAAACGACACAAAATACTTAGCGACGGCAAAGACTGTCGCCCTGCTTAAACCATGAAAAGATCCCGGAATACATCGGACCTACATAAGACCTACATAAGACCTCTAGACGATATATATATATAAAGGATGAATGGACAGGGTAACACTCCGTCAGCAAAGCGATGACTTCTAAATGTGAAAGGGAGTATAACGAGGAGATACCATCTGAACAAAACGTTTCACAGATTCTCTGCGGAGGATATCCAGAAAGTTTGACTAGGAAAACATACACAAAATACTTGAGTCATTTTAGATTTTAACGTGCCGTACTTCTGCTTAGTGAGACTGAAGAACACCTGCCAACAATATTCGGAGAACTACAATCGGAAAACGCAACCGTGGGGCCAAAAATAAATAAGAATATACCTAAAAAAATGGAGAACTACCGCGCTAAAAACGTGTTTTTCTGTGAGGAAACGAAACTGTGGAAGAAGGAAAGAATATAACGACCTCGGACAGAACATTAGTGCTGACTCCCTGACGACAGCAAGTTACGGGGAAGATTAGCTATCTGCTGGAGGGCACTCAGAAAAGATTCCAAAAAAAAACGAAACGTAAGCTAACTCTATCACCCAAAAGAAAGATGTACAACCTGTGCATATGACCGGTGATGACATACGAAGCTTAATGGCCGCCTATTAAACAACTCCAAAGCACACTTAGATCTGCTCCACGGGCACGGAACGAATAATCACAGAAGTAACACTTAGGGGCAGCAAATTAGCTTCCTGGATCAGGGCAAAAACTTGAGCAGATGGTGTCGTTGTGCATTTAAAGAAAAAGAAATGGACTTAAGGGCCATGTAGTGAGAGGAACCCAAAAGCGGTGGACAATTAGGGCAGCACACTGGATGCCAAGAGATAGGTCTGAAAGAAGCCGAAGGTCGATAACATGCTAAAAGGATTTGATTTGATACCAAAAGGATGAAAAACTTTGATACCAAAAGTGGACTCGAGCATTGTAAGTCAGTGGAAGGGGCCATCCCCTTGAGTAGCTCTTCATGACCTTAATTTGCCGAGTAAGTTTGAACCTCCACAAAATCTGCATTTTTGTTGGAAGGCGGGGTTTTAAAATATTTGCCATTCTCGCTGCTTTTTTCTGCGAGTTTTTCTATTTGATTTGCCAAATTAAGTCCTACAAATTACGTTCGTTTACGCTATCATAACTACTAGAGGCGAAACAGACGCCAATTCTGTTTTTTTGTCGAAATTCAAGGCGGTTAGTCGTTTTTCCTGGGGGCTTACTGTACAAAAACTGCGACGCAATAATACTAGACGTCTAATTACAACTTTGTAGAAGTATTTCATTGGCAATTTACTGATAAAGCTGAGTCTATATTATATGACATGCATAGGCCTCGGCCGCATCAATGGTAAATGTGTACGACGTTTGTTTTCTGTAAAATCGGATGAAAATAACCAGCGAAGAAATTCGAGTTCATAAATTACCCTGCAATGTGGTGACCGCTCATTTTGTCTCAATATAAGCACAATATCAGCTCAAGGCAAGCGACATACGGAGTGGAAAGACACCTCGTGACAACAGTTTGTGGCAAATATTGCCGCAAACCATACATTGGGTTTGTTAATTTGTGTTTTGCTTTTACCGCCCGGCTGCGACAGTCTGTGTTATCTCTGCGCCACGGGAAGCGCGTGTTCCATTCTTTCTTTCTGTGCCGCATGTGTTGTCTCTTGTGATAGGGAGACCATTCCGATCTAACGTGAATAGCCCAGAATAATCTTCTTGGATCTACTATGTTCTCGATGTGAATCGACGTTTCGAGAACTACGCGCGCCGAAGATAAACAGCCGGCAGTGCGGACGCCCGAGCATTTCGATTCTGCTACGCTCGCTGACGCAAGTCATTTGTTGACCGCTGCTTCGCCTCTCTGTATTATTTTGGAGTTGTTAGGGGAGCACAAGTTCGCTCCAATAAACTTGTTTCTCCTGCAAGACAACTGCGTCGTCCTTGGCTTCGTGACAATATTATTCTGCACAGCGAAAACGTCTTTTTTAAATGTACTTTATAAGCGACCCCGAACCTTCCGCCGTCCGCATAGCAACAGCTGCGGGTGCGCGCGCTCCTCGTCTTCCTTAGCAACGGGGGGAGATGGGCGCGCGCTGCCTGGCCGCTGATATGGCACATACCCCCGTGGGAGATTGGCCAGGATACGTACGAATGCACTTTCTTAAGCGAGCCTGAATCGTCGCGCGCTGCATAGCGCCTCCTCTCCCCCCTCGCCTACTCTCCTAAAGCCCCTTTACTACTCTCCAGCTCGCAACACCTTCTCTCGGCGTGCCAGCCAGGCCACTACACTATATAAAAAAACAGCATCCGGCGCTAGGTTTCGATCTGCTGACTTTGCGGCCGCAGCGCGACGCTCTACCGACTAAGCCACGGACGCGACGTTGATATCAGTGTTAGTAACGCGCCTTATATCTTTTAACGCATTCAAACTACGTCGTCAGCGGCGTGCGTTGGCGACTCAGCGGCGTTATAGCGCTTGATAACTACGTGGTGTACACGTGATACTACAAACCCGCTAGTTCTGCATTCTCTCACGTGACTGCGCCTCCTCTCCCTTCACTCCGGTCGGCGCTTCGCAGCTGCGGTGCGCTGCGGTGCGGTGCGCTCCTCCTCTCGAACATACACGTTAATTCACCAAGATTTCCGCAGAGGGACAAACGAGGCGTGTTAAGCCGAACGTGATCACGAGGGGGTGTTAATGTAACTAACGGGCAAAATGCCACCAAACTTCAACAAACTCCCCCTCATAGCATCACCCCGTGCTTCGCACTTCCTCATACTCCCCTTCGGGGAAATGCGGGGGAATTTTTTTGTCACTTAAAATATGTTTGCTTTATTGAATATTTTTTATTTATTTTACAACGAGCTACTAGATCGTAGGTTTTACATCAATGGGAAGTGTATTCCTTTCCCTATTATTGGCCTATTAAGTACCACCGAACTATAGCCTTCCTTTAAATGTATTCTCCGCTTGTGTCAACTTGTGTTGTGGTGTTTGTATTCGATGAAGTTTTTTTTTGCAGCAAAGTAGTAGTACCCAAAGTTGCGGAATTTCTGTGGATGCGATACTTTTCCCAGTAAAGCACTGTTTTTGGGCCTATTGAAGGGCAACTTTGCATGAGCGGCGTATTGCCAGCTGGCCTTTTAAGTTTTAAGGCATTGTGCTCTGCAATATGCTCAGCATTTTAGTGCGTACAATGGCATTGCAGGTCGGTTAGGACCAGGTGTCAATATTTCGCAGTGGGAGTGTTCTGCGTGCTTTCAAGCAAAGGAACACACTTTTAATTGAGAAGTTCCTACCGCCTACTGAAAGAAGACATGGGCTGTCGGTGTTAAGAAAGGGGCGGGCGAAGAAAATCAGAGAGGCACGAGGCCACCGTTTCGAGCAGTTCCTTCTTCTTCCTCCCTTTTATTCCTCTACTTCTTTTTCTACATTCTCCCCCCACCAGAAGATAGAGGTCCCATTTCTAGGAAATGAAGTGTCTGCACCGGTCTCTTAATTATCTTCCCATCCTGCGTCTTCAAGCTACAGGCCCAAGTGAGCCCGTCTCGTCCAGGAAAAACTTCTGTAACACGGCCGAGCAACCAAAGGCTCCTGGGGGTGCCAGTTGCCTCCCCCAAGACCACGTCCCCAACTTGTAAACTTCGGTTGGACGCACTTGGATGATGATGAAAGGACCTCAGCTCGAGGATATACTCTCTCTCCAGTGATTCCACAAGTGGTCCAAAAGCTTCTGCAGGTACCGAAGCTTGCTAATTGTGTTTTCACGTGTCACCTGGTTGACGTAGGAGTCGTCCCCATTGCCTGGGCCTAGTGTGCTCCGCAAGAGAGTTCCAATGGGAAAGGGCGCCGGGCATATAGGCGAGGGCTCCTCCGCACTGGTGTACGTATAAGAGGCCTTGAATTGATGACAGCTTCTACTTCTGTAAGAAGCGTGGTCAGCTCCTCTGCGCTCAGGCTCGTCTTTCCAAGCACCTTCCGCAAGGCTGACTTTACGGAGCGAATCAGCCTCTCCCACCAACCTCCCCACCACGGCACTGCTGGGACTATGAATTTCCACTTATTCCGGTTGGTGGCAAGAAATGAGGATAATGGAGAGGTGGCCATTATCCCCCGTGCCTCTTTGATATCTCTTGAAGCTCTTCTGAATGCGAGCGCGTTGTCGGAGTACAAATTGCACTGTACCCCTCGGCGCGCCAGGAACCGACGAAAAGCGAGAAGGAAGGCGTCCGAAGAGAGTCCGGTTGTTAACTCCAGGAGCACAGTTCTTGCGGTAGAGCACGTGAACAGCAAGAAATAAGTCTTTGAAGTAGTTGCGCCCGGGGTGTGTTTTTCACGTAAAGTGGACCGGCGTAAGTCGAGTCCAGTTACCTCAAATGGTTTGGAGGCCAGTAGTCTGTCCTCAGGCAGCGGAGCATGTTGTACGTTAACAGGTCTGCTGCTGAATTGTTTGCAGAGGAAGCAAGCACGAATCACCTTCTTCGCCTCCTGCCGTGCATGAATAACCCAGAAACGTTGACGTCCATAGTGCTCGCTACGTCACCATGAAATACGCCACAGTGGGCTTCAACAACTTGTGAAGGCATGTCACTTCGGTAGTATGACCGGATGCCTTTCCTCGTAGGCAGCTCTCATTCCCTGAAGACGACCACTTAAACAAGAACTCGGTTGTCGTCGAAAAATGGTGGGGTTATGCAGGACAGATTGTTTGTCGACACAATGGCCACATCGAAGTTGCCCGATCTCTCGGTCGAAAACTTCATTTTGGCTATGCCGTATCCAGAAAATCTCGGCCCTGGCCATCTCCTCGGCGGTGATCGACGCAGGAAACGACCTTTGCGTATGTCGACAACGTTCCATGAACCTGAAGACCTGTGCTGTGATACGCAGCAGCTTTTGCAGACTGCTAAATCTCTCGAGGCATAAAATGGGCTCTGAATTTCCCTGTGTCTGAAGAAGCCCCCCTGCCAATTGAGAGTCCTCATCACCCAGCTGTGGGTCATCACCCGGCTGTGGGTGCACCATCTGCTCCCCGCAGGCGTCTCTCAATCTGCTTGTGTCAGTAGGCCAGTCAGAACGCGGTTTCGGCAGCCACTCTGGCCTCTCCACCATATTCGACTCTCACGTAGAGTAGTCGCCACACCTCTCGTCAACAAATCGGCACGGTTATCTTCACCTGGGCAATATATCCAGTCCTGTGCTTTGGTTACAGCTGTGATTTCAAGTATTCGGTTCCGGACAAACTGGTTTTGTTTGTTCAGATGCCCTCGGATCCAGTTGAGTACGGTTGTAGAATCCGTCCACATGACAACGCTCAGCGAAAACGTATCCCACGATGTTCGCAGGTAATTCACCATTCTCGTTCCTACCACTGCGCCCATCAGTTCCAGTTTCGGAAGAGTCAAGGCTTTCATCGGTGCCACTCGAGATTTGACCATAATCAAGGAAGTGACAACATGATCATTGGTGTCTGAAGCCTTGATGTATGCGCACGTTCCATATGCTTTAAAGCTGGCGTCTACGAAAACGTGGATGTCAGCAGCTTTCACTACTGTGTCAAGTCCATGTCTCAGGCACCGTGGGGTCCTAATTGAAACCAGCAGCAGTAAATCGGCGCACCAGGCTTTCCACAACATGGCTACATCTGTGGGTAGCTCAGCATCCCATGACACCTGCCTCATCCACAATTGTTGAAACAGCATCTGAGCTTGGACAGTAAAGGGGGCGAGAACTCCAAGTGGATCGAAGATCCTGGCCGCCGTCTTCAGCAAAGAACGCTTGGAGTTCGACGTGACCGATGCCAAATACTGGATTACTGCTTTGGGCGATAAGTCAAAACAATCATGCTCTGTATTCCAAAGCATTCCCAGCACGGTCCCATAAGTTGGTGCTCCGTCAACGTTTTCCTCTTTCTGGTAGTTTTTCATTTACGAAGATTCATAGCAGCTTTACTCATTATAGATTTCGATCTCTCGTAAACGTCCAATACTTCATTGTATGTGTCCGCTCCTATGAGTAAGTCATCCACATAAAACGACTTCTTCAGTTTTCCGGCCAAGTCATGGTCGTCCTCGAACACCGCATCCAGGTGGTGGTGGATATTGGCCATGAGCGGAAAAGGACTAGAGGTTGACCCGAATGGAACTCTCCTCATTCTCCAATCGACCATATTTTCCATGGAACTGGTAGGAATGTTCTCAAACCAGAGAAATCTGAAAGCGTCCCGATCGGTTTTTCGCACTTCGATTTGAAGGAATGCCTTTTCTATGTCCGAGTTTATAGCTAGCTATGGGATACCACCTGAACCGCAGCAGAACCTGAAGTAACTCTGGGTTGAGGTTCGTTCCTTTGTCGAGACAGTCGTTGAGGGATGGTACACCTTGTGAATGCGAGGACGCGTCAAAAACAACTCGCAGCTTCATTGTCACTGCCTCCTCGCGCACGACCTCGCGATGCTGCATGTAGTAAACCATCCGATCATCAAAAACTACTTTGGGTATAGCAACAAGTACTGCCTGATCACGGTGTCGTACCTCTGTAGCAGCCCTTCTTGGTGGGAAAGTCGCTTTACTAATCTCTGCAGCCGGTTCAGTGCGATGTCACGATTGTCCGTCAAGGAATTCTTCCAGCCTTCTTTCCAGGGGAGTGCAACAGTGTACCTTTCGTTGTTCTTCTGAATTGTTTGTTTAAACTGTACCAGGCAGTCAGTTCGCTCGAGTCCGCTTTGCAGCATTGCCATTCTAGTTGCCAGAAAGCCTTCAAGACCTCTGACGCGGATTCGTCCTCCGTGACGCTGCTCACCCTCAGAACGCAGACCATGAGGAATGCCTTCTGCGGAGACGGACCTTGAAGCGTCCACCCAAAAATAGTGTTTATCGCCGCCAGGCCTTCGATATCCGGGCTCCGAATAACTTCTCCCGTTAGCAAACGCCAATGTAGTCGGATCCAATGAGCAGACCGAGGCCGGGCTCTGAATCTACTCCTATGAACATCTGCTGGTCAGCAAAGACCTTGCCCTGCCTCCGCAGATCTACGACGAAAGAGATATCAGCCGATGGTGCTGATACATCTTGGTGGATGACAGGTACCACTATCGCTTCAATAACGTGGACATCTTTAGCGTGTTGGCTGCGAAGGGGGACTGGAACTACTTTTCGCTTCCGCGCACACGGGGTAGAAGCACTGCCGTACCTCTTGAATGCGACCGTCGCCTCGTTCACAACCTTCAAACGCAGCTTGGTTGCGAGGTCTTCGGTGATGAACGACCTCTGGCTTCTCCCGTCGAGTATACCTCGAACGAGTCGGCTCCTCCAGGCGTGGCTCAACCATTCTCGGAACGTCTGAAGGTACACCCCATTGTCTTTAGAACGATCGTTCGACTGTTCGTTGCTGCTCTCTCCAGACGCTTGAACCGGGGCCGATACGCAGACTGTTGTTCCCGGTGCACCCTCATTTGAAATTTTGCCTTTGGAAGGGTCGCACATGCTGGTTGCATGCCTCCCGTAGCAGGACGCGCAACTCAACCTGGCCCTCAGTTTCTCGCTTGGTGACCCTTGGTCGTGCACCTAAAAGATCTTCTGTCCCTCGCGAGATGCTATTTCTTAGTAGCCAGCGAGATGTCGGCGGTTGCATGAACGCTTGCTGTGCTTCTGGGAATGGCAAAAGAAGCACTCTTCCTATCGGTCTTTGCGGTCAGTGCGTGTAATGCCGACGCCGTGAATAGGCAACTTCGTTGCTTCTCTGGTCGGTTGCCAGTAACTTGTCATTGGGGAAACTCGCAGCACTGCTGGCGGCTCTCTAGCTCCATCCTCACAAAGGTGAGCAGCTCTTTTATCTCATCGTCCGCTTCAGCTGTCGCTGCCAAAGAGACGGGTGGGAGCGCCTCGTCTGTTGGGGAAGGGTTCAGCTCTCTCGATGAATTGGCTGGAGGAGGGCCGACAACTGGGGAGGAGGTCAGCTCTCGATGCCGCTTCTCTTTAGTAAAGTTCAGCACAATATCGTGTGGGAGCGCGTGCTGCAATATTTCTACGAGCAACAAGCTGCAAGTGGGCACCTTCAGACAGTTCAAGCAGCGGATATGCAGCTGCACAGCACCATAGAGCTGCCTGAGCCCCCGTATGTCAGCAGACGATTTTACAAGCGGAAGATTCGTCAGTGCGGAAAGATGATGCAGCTGAATCCTTCGCTTATTCCCGTATTGCTGCTTGAGGATTTCTATAGCATCCGCATAACACGCGTTTGTGGTCGGTAAGCTTGCGATTGCTGCAGCCGCCTCCCTGATCACGTAACGGCGCAGATAATAAAACTTCGACGTGGGCGTCAGAGTGCTGTTGTGGTGGATGGTTTGCTCTAACTGCTTCCAGAAACCCGTCCAAAGCTGAAGCTCACCTCGAAAGACAGGTACGTCCAGCGGTGGAAGCCGAGGTCCCGAGGTCGTGGCCGTACTTTCCTGTCTGAACGGGACCAGTTCGTTAACAGCTGGCGAATGCTGGGCTTTCTGAGCGGCTCGTTCAAGAAAGTCGATCTTGTATAGAATTTCCGCCAACCTGTTGAGGGTCCTATCATTGTATTCCTCGGCCGCTTGATACTCTACTCGATGTGTTGTGCCTCCGCCGTAAGGAAGGCCTCGAGCTCCTCGCTGATCTTCGAGAGCTCAGCGTGGTTGGCCACGAGTCCATCTTGCAAGCCCGTGAGCTTGGCGATGTTTTGACATCCAGCGTCGAGCTACGAGAGAGCTTCCTTTATAAGCCTGGTATTCTTGGCTCTTCGCGGAGAAATCTTGCTCTTAAGGCGCTCCGTTACGCGGTAGGCTGCACCTAATCGTCCCCCCAGCCGTGAAGTGCCAGGACCACTTCGTTAAACTATTCCTCCCCCACTCGCAGCAGCGCGAAGAGGCGGAGCAGAGGAGAGACGGCCCTTGGGGTCGTGCATTGAAGTCACTGGTTTCCGCACGGGGTTTTCGGCACCAAATGTTAAGAAAGGGGCGGGCGAAGAGAAGCAGAGATGCAGGAGGCCACCGTTCCGAACAGTTCCTTCTTCTTCCTCCCTTTTATTACCCTACTTATTTTACTACAGACGGTGTGTCAACGTGTGCAGATCTGTGTCTGAAAAACTGGGGTATTCGGTGTAATGGACTAATTTTCTGGTTCTAGATATGTGCTTTTGCGTTTATTTGCGCAGTTAGGAGGGCAACGATCAAATAACGCTTGGCTCATTGTCAAGGCGTGATTTTTTGTGTCTATTCAGGTCTTATATGCGTGTTTTCAAAGCAAAAAAAAGACATCGTTATTTTTTTTTCAGCATAGTTTGCTACAACTGTAATATCACATAACTTTGTTTATTTCTTTAGCTCAAATAAGATCGTCTGGGTAGCTCCTTGGTTTGTTATTTAGCTAACATCATAAGTATCTTTGCCAAGAATATGTCTCTAACAGAATAAAAACAAAATTGCTGCATCTTTGGTGATTCAATGTACGTTTCTTTTTTAACAGCGTGGCCATTGAGGAGCGAGCCTTATCATAAAGCTGATGTAGTAATTCCTAACGTAGAGGGACGAGCAGTTTTGCGAACCCCATTGATAGGGGGCGCAGTGATCTTAACGCAAGCAGACTGTCGGAGTAGGGTTCCTAGACAAACACATCTAGAGCAGAGTGGTCTATCATAGGCGGTTTCCACACTCTTCTGCTTGGGGAGGCCAAGGGGGCGTGGGCGAGGGGGGGCCCTCACAGCTTGCGTTTTTCTCCCCGGGCCGTTGTCACAACAGGAGTATTTGAGGTGTGATAGCGCTTTCGTTCTCGGGCGAGCAGGCTTTGATGTTCGAGGTGGCATAAAAAAACAATAGTTTTGCTGTTTTCGCAGATTCTGTGCCACTGTGCCTAATTTTGTGGATGTTTTTTCTGGTTTATTTATTCCTCCTTCCATTTACTCTGTGTTATAACCAGATAAAGAAGTCATTCAGGCCTTCGAGGCCGTAATTCATGGTGAAAACCTAAACGGAAAACCACAGGCAAGCATCTTTTTCATTGTCAGGTCAAAAAAGCAATTTCAGAACCCAGAAGTTCACATAACCTACGCGGGCATGCCATGGAACACACATAATGAGTGAGTGTTCAAATACTTACTGCAGTAATGTGCTGCTCTTGTAACCAGTTGGGCGGAGACCTGTAATGAATGAGTTGTTTAAAGGACGCAGCTAGCTTTGCGTGTCTGCTACTGTATATAAAAATGTTCAGATTAAGATTGATATCAACCAGGGCTTCTGCTACATGAATATACAGTCGGTGCACTCTGTTTATGTTACCTTTTTCCTTGGCAGACCGACTTAATATTTATATCTCTTCAACTATTTCGACTTACTTTTTTTATTGCAGCAGTATATTACCACTATATAGACGTATAGTGGTGCTGCTAGAGTAAACGTTGAGCGCTAGTTTAAACCGCGTTTTCGAATATGGTACCCTTCTACGCCTGAAGGCCTAAGCCAGGGTCATGTTCCTCACCACTCGCTTTTTTATATTCTGACAACATAGGGCCACTGTCCTTTCCCTGCTCTTTTGGCGACATCCTTACACAAGTCACACCACTTCGCCAAACATATAGAAGGTCATCTCTTAATCTTCATTGGAAGGGATAATTTTTTTACATTTATTCTACCGCACAAAAGCGTGGACAAATGCGTTTAGAAGACTGGAGCTATGTGGCGAAAGGTACGTCGTGAAATCTGCAGGCATTCGCGGAGCATTTCGTCGCAATTTCCGTAGCCGGGTAAATTGTTTTTTTTTTAAACTAAGCAGCGTTCTTTTTTAAAGCGCCTATACTCTCACAGTAGGCCCTCAAACCCATCTTTCCTTCAACGCGGAGACATGCTGCTATCGCCAAGGCTGAGCTCTTACTAGCTGCCTGAATTTTCACGCCACGTCTAACTACTTAACCGCATTCGAAAGTGCTAGCACTGAATCTGTACTCCTACTCCTGTCCCACCGACGTAGCCGGCCTTCTCACATCATGAGGGTGCATTTTGTTTAATTGCCGAACTCGCGGTCCTCCGAATACCAGTGATTGTCGTTTTCGTCCATGCAAACTCACTTTAGTTTCATATCCGTGGTGAGTACACACCGAATTATTTTCACCAACCCAGTGCGCCTTTAATGCCGAGCTCCTGTCGAACTAGAGGGTAGTTCCCAACGTACCACGGAGGCCTTCGTTGTATCCTACTTATGAACTCACTTGGTGCCTTCGAAAACTCAAAGAGGCACAGGTGCCGTCGGCCCTACCCTGTCGTGCGGTATTAGATGCTCTAGAAAAAAAGAGGGTGATGGCCCCACCCAGACATATTGTTCGCACAGGCATCCCTCCCTTTCGTTAACCCTTTGCTTTTGCAGCCTGCCTCATCATCATCTGCGGAAGCGTTGCCCTTGGCGTCACTGCATGTGCATTTAGTGCAACTCCTACGAGTTCACCGTATCAAAATGACTGCGGGATCACATCCTACCAGATAACATTGACATACACCTACATGCCTGCCTATATTCCAAATACATGCACCTCGTTTATTCCTGGAGTGCTACTTCAGCGATTATTTTACAGAAACTCTGCAAATGAAATGAATACAACAGTACTGAAAGGGATTTTAAGAGCACCCGCAGAAATTGTGGCAACTACAGGGCCTGCTTTGTATAGGTGCAGATACGCGGGAAACAAATATATAGGGGTATTTTCGATCATTGGGGAAGTACCTCGAAATGTGGATGAACGTCACAGATTTACTGAACGACTGGCCCTTCGTGCCACAAGCCTATGCTTTATTTTCCTTAAAATAGAGTAGTAACTTTTTTTTTCAATTCATTTATTCAGTTTTAAAAAAAGTATAGCCCTCATGCTTGGTCACTACGGGAATGTTCTACAAAACAGACTGCAGAACAATGAAAGGGAGCTGAAATAGGGACTCGTAACAACGGAGGTGATAGCCATTATAGATTGGTACAAAGGAATGACATCTGTGCAAATAACGTGACGTACCTTACACAGAAGACAGAAATTGACATGGAAGGCATGACTCTGGGGAAAGTGAGTTTATGGTGTTGAATTAAAAAGAGCACCGCAAATGGTTGTGTTTTTTATTCCAGGTACCAGTTGCTAGCACTATTCGACCTATTCCAAGTGTAAGTGTAAGCCCCTAATACAGAAACATGAATGACTTTATTTTAAACACGAAACGCCCGATTGTGGGAGATGTGATGTTTGCAAATACAAACCAATCATTTACACAACCGTGAGGGCCAAAGCTTCCAGGGTCTGATAAGAAATATATCATCTAATTATACGACCGATGGTAGTGCTTAACGCGCCGACGCAATGCAGGCGATGAGACGCGCCGTAGTGGAGAGCTTGCGAACAATTTTGACCACCTGGGGATCTTTACGTGCGCCTAAATCTTCTACACAGGGGCATTTTTACTTTTCGCCTCCATCAGAAAAGTGGCCGCCGCGGCCGGGAATCGAACCCGCAACCTCACGCTAAGCAGCGGAACGTAATAGCCACTGGGCCACCGTGGCAGGTACCATATAATGAAAACAAAATAAAAAAAACTTGCAAACAATTTCAGCGTGAATACTGTCGAACTTCACAGCAAAAACTCTGCTGTCCTGGCGAAGAACCTAACGCAGAAGTTAACCGGTTCCCAAAAAAGAGACTCGCAGAATGAGCGGAAACTGCTAGAGAATAATTGAGACTGCTCTGAGTTCACCAATCTCACAACTAAGGTGCTGGGAGAGTAAGAGGCAACTGCTAGAGCATGAATAAATCTTTCTCTGAGGTGAACTATGTTATCAAACAATACATCTCATCAACCAAGTAACAAACCCCTCGTCACCTAAAACAGGGGTGCATGCAAAGGCTGACCTCAGCGAAAACAAAAACGAACAAACCGGAAACGGAATAACCGCATAATGGAAGCGAAAACACCAATGCGAAATGCAAATGTGAGGGCTGCAATCAACCGTCCGAACCAACGATCCAGCAAAACGAATCCCTTTTACTTCGCTCAGCTGTACCTCAACGCAAAAATTGGTTGCACGTTATTGTAGACCATTCGAACAAAATTACCGAAAGATTTACGTTGCTCAATGGCTGCTGCTCTTCATCTGAGCAAATCACGCGCGGACTACAAGTGCCACGCTAGAAAGTGGACTGGGCAAGGATAGCGACCGACCTCGCCTTCGAGGTGGCATGGCGCGCGCCACGACGACCAAGCTCTGTCACCACGATTCTTCGTAAATCTGTTCTTTGTACAAACAATTATTAACGCAACTTCTGCCTTGTGTGAATACTACTGTTTGTAATGCTGAACGGGAACATAATTTTGTGTTCGCAGGTAATGTGCTTAACCAGCTCTTCACTCCGCTCACTTCGTGTAGCTTAGCCGCCTAGTAGGTAAATTCGCACTGAGAAATTGTTCGTAATAAGGAACAGTGCCGGGAGTTTATGTAAACTCGACTTCGACATTGCAGGAGGAAATTTGAACACCTTTGCCATCTCTTTGATAGGAAACAATCCTGAATATATCCAAGAAAGTTGTCGTTTATGCTTACATGTTGTCGCCTGGAATATGTGTAAGTAGAGGAGTCGCGTATTTAAGGTGTGTAGCAACCACTGCGCTTGGTACAATCTCTGAGTTCTTTGATCAGCCAGGTAGCATGAAGAACACGAATTAAACCTGCCCCGGGCCCCGCCTGGTTGGTTCTCTCTGCCATTGTTTCGCTTATATATAACCTGCTAGCTCGCCTCTACGTTTTAAGTGATGTGGCTAATAAAGCGGTGCAGCACCATACAGCCGATTTTTCCTGCGTGTTTCAAGACGCAACAATATTGGTAAACCATAACGTAGTAAGTGAGCGTCCCACTTTTTTTTAAATGCGAATGCATTTCTTTGTCGGGGGTTGTCGTGCGTTGGCCGGCGTGCGCCTGCAACAGCTGTGGCGCGTGGCGCGCCTAGCAACCGGAGCAGGTGGTAGCTCGGGCGGGAGTAGTGGAGGGCAAGTTGAGAGGAGGAGCGCGCTCGGCGTGTGAGGGCGCTCGCATCGCGGAGCTCGGGCGGAGTAGCGGAGAGTGAGTGGAGAGGAGGAGCGCGCTCGGACTTGTGAGGGCGCTCGCATCGCGGAGCTCGGCGGAGAGAGCTCGCGCGCGGGGCGGGCGTGTTGCGCGGGTCTCTCTCTCCTCTCCGCGTACCCTCTCTCCGCTGGCTGCGCTCGGAAAAATATATATAAATGCAGCGGAGCGCGCGCCTCTCTCCGTGACTGCTTGCCGCAGCGCACCCAATGCATTCGCATTTCCGCACGATCCCCTTCGGGGAGATGGGAGGAGTTTTTTTTTCAATTTGAATAGGCTATTTATGGGGTCATTCTGGCGATCCCACGCATAAACAGCAAACTTTTAAATGCGACCGCAAGCCGCTGGATTGCCTGCATCGAGAGGACTCTGTGAAGCAAAAAGTATGAGCGCGAATGAAACCGAGTGCGAGGGTCAGCTAGCTTCAGATAGAAAGTGTACATTGGAGTCTCTTGAAGCATTTCACGCAAGGTGTTTGGCGTAAGGTGTTTGTGACGTAGCCTGCGTGGCACAAAAGGAAGGAGATTATTCACGCAACGGATCACGCGTTAGCACAAGAGTGATACCGCCAACAGGAGCGGTACGAGAACAACAGCTATGCCATGCCGACGAGTGTAAGCGTTGTTGCCGGGGCAATTTGGCGGCGTGGAAGGAAGAGAGAGCCCGCTACACGGAGAGCACGAGGTGACACACTTTGGTTAACATCCCTCGGCTTCCAGCCTCGACCACAAAGAAGCAGTGGGGGGGCTATGCCTGCGAGGGTACTCTCAAGACAACTTTGTACACACTTCAAATAGGTCGCTTCACCGCATATCATCGTTCGTCCCAACTTTGTCCTGTCGCCATGTAATTTGTTGGAGGATCTTGCGGCGTTCATTCCGTCCTGTCCCCATGTTTGAACCTATTTGGGCTCCTAAGGCGATCAAAACAACGCCCGTGGTTCGTTTGGGACCCACAGTTCCTGCATTCACCCGCGCACGTGACCATTTCCCATTTCCGTGTCCCCTATTAATTACCCGCTTGAGGCCAACCAATCTCACAAACGGCGATCTGACCCAAGTCTAAAACATTCCCCCGCCCAGTTCTCGATCACACAGTTAAGGTCTTTGCACAATGCTTCACCACGTCGGCAGGCGTTGCTGTTCCGGTGCCAGAGCTCACCATGACTGTCATCCTCATCTGTGGCGGCATGGTCTTCTTATATTCCTTGTTCTCTGATCTGGCATCATCAGCTCAACTGTATATGCATTTACTGTTATCTCAGTTCGGTCAAGTATCAAGGGGAACATGATGTGAACAGCAGTATATGACCTCGTCTGAAATCTTCGACGATAAAGAAGCGGCGTGAAGGCACAGCATGCACTTGTACTCCGACGGCGCTCTTTATGTATTGTAAATAGATAACTTTACCCTATCCCGAAGTTCGTCTCACCTTACTTCTAGCGCCACGTAACAATGGTTGCCCGATTCAAATCATTTGAAGCTATATCCTCTTCAAAAAAACAACCGTATTGCCCCTTTTTATCGATGTCGTTGAAAGAGCAGAATATACCTACTACACTGCACCTACATACCTCACCAGTTTTCTAAATATGCAGAGCAGCTCTTCCAAAATGTTTCGCTGCAGCACTTTTTGCCAACTATTTGCAATGCATTTCGGCTACACACATTTTGTCCCAGCAAATTTCTCCTGCTCGAATTATGAAAGTTGCTTCAGTATCACATGAGATAAGCGCGACTAAATAGCTTGCGTTGTCGTTTCTCGGAAACTCGACCCGCAACTACACAATGAAGGCTGCCAGCTCTCTCCCGGCGTAGGTGGTTGCTCGTGGCGTTGTTTGTGGTCGCCTCCAATATATCAATGGCCGGGGTAGAATTGGTATTGTCTCTGCCACGTGGTGCAGCCTGTCTGCGGTATGGGGCCGAAAAAAGTAGAGCATGGTGCTCTCGCAAACACGCGGTGAGGCTTCTAGGGAGTTTTGAAACAATAAATGCTTGTTCTTGAGTGGTTTGGTTAAGTGTCTTACCGACTTCAGCACTCCAACTCCGCGTGCACTCGAATACGAAGTATTTTCAAAACTGTGCGTACAGGTTCCGGCCTAAACTGATTGGTGCACACGGGTGACAACGGCGGATCGTCTCCGCAAATGTACGAAATAACCTGTGACGTTGCCCACCAACAGCCGATAGTGCCCCCCCCCATTGTGATTTGTGATTACGTAAAGTGGTCATATTGCGGAAATTTAGGCGCCGTTGTTTTTTTTTACATCTCTGAGGGAGATTTAGGACTTTACCATTTCACGTCCACCTGTAATATTTGGCTGAGGTTTTCCGGAAATTGCAGTCTGAACGTCAGACAAATCAATTTGCACTGCTCAAAGCATGCTACATGGACGCTTTATGAACCCGTTGGAAGAGAGGAAGCTACAAATATTTGTGATAGCGCACCAAGTTACAATCACACTACGAAATATTGATTTTAAAATTGCCACCTTGAAATTTGGATTAAAGCTCGCCTCCACCAAGTGTTCATTGTACTAATTGCCGTGTCACTGAAATGACCACAGGAACTTTCAACGAGATATAAAGCAATGTTTGGCCATTATCCAGTTTTGGATTCATGCGGCAACCTTTTTTTACCCACATATTTGCGAAGCAGAGCAAGTCATGTCCCACGGACCCCTTTCATTGTTTTGCTGAGATACCTAATCCAGGCTGTAGTAAGCGATATTTTTCCAAAACGCAAAAAAAGTTTGCACAAGGTTTTGTTTAAAGACGGGAAATAAATATGAGGTACTCAAAATATTTTTTTTCACGTTGAAGATACCTTTATGCGAGCCGAATTTAGTCTTTTTTAGTGTTCCCAAACAGATAAAAGTAACCGCCGTCCCTAGGATATGAATGTAGGCAGTTATAAATACTTGTGTCTTGCACCCACCTGCACTCACGCCCTCCTGTTAAAACCTACAGGTATCTGAATATACGCAGACACCTTGGTATCGACGGCCCGTTAAAAAGAGGCTTTTACCAGATCATGAACATCCCGGCGGATAAGGAAGTCAATAATTGGGCCTACGAAGCGGTAAACCCTAGTTATTATGTTACACATACCAACGGAAGTTGCTTCACTGTTTTTCAATAGCGAGAGGAAAAAAACAATTCTCCAAGTTTATTGCTTGGTGTTGGTCATGGATTTTAAAAACAAATATCAAACAGAATTCCAACCTTTGTGCAGGGGCCTTGTTTGTTGCTAAAAAAAACAGGGCTGTTCTTAATGTTAAAAAATCGGTGTCCTTTTGTAGTAGAAACAATATTGTCTCCAGTTCTTGACACTCAGTGGTTGAAAAAATGGTTCCAAAGCCTTGTATTACTAGTTAGCTAAAAGTATAATCTGGCCGGTAGTATCTGTGTAACTACGCCTAAATTTTTACATTACGGCGTAATAACAGCATCACCACGACATTCCCTGCAATGCCTTACGGATAACTTACTTTGTACCTGCCTCAAAAACTTACTTCTGTAAACAGCTTTTTCTTTCGTATATATGTTTGTGAACTGTTAAAGCACTATGAGAAGAACCAGTTACATTCCGCGTATGCATGGCCCTGAGCTTTAACAAACATTTATGGGCAAAATTAGTGGTACTGTGAAGTTCACCAACCATCTGTTTATAGAGTACAAAAACAGCAGTACGATGCACGTGATATGTATTTCACAGAGTAATGCGGAATCTTCAGAAAAAATGTAAAATATTGATTTCCATCAATTGAGTATCATGGGTTTTGATTCACCGCGAAGTGCTGTAGAGGCAGGCCATTTTGAAGAACTTTTAAAACATCCAGGCGTAGCTTCGATACCGAGACAAAGACCAGACAGGGGCTTTTTAACTTGAAGCTTCTTTTCTCCGGTGTATTTTTACTCACGAGCAGTAAACTACTAGCCACAGTTACAATTTCATCTCATAGCTACTTTCTTCACACAGACATCCGCCAGTTCTAGTATGCAAATCGTATTTGGGGTATCCGGGTTTCAAAACAGGGTTACTTATTGGTGAGGGTATGCCAATAATAATGGTTCTGAGTTGAATTGTGACTTTGCCTGTTCTTGGAGCCACACACATTCGCTGTGCATGTAAAGAGAAGATTTTTTTGTGGACTGCCCCACCTAATAGCGCACAAATTCGGGACAGCAGTTCTCTATTGAAGAGCGCTGTATACAAAACTGCTCCACTGTTTACCCCTGAGCCGGATTTTGTCACTCGGAGGTATTGTAAAAGCTGCAGAGAACAAGTTCCGCCTATCATATTTCGAAAATGTGAGGAATTTCTCTTAAATAATTGCAGATAATTCCAAACAAAATTAAAAACATTCAAATTAGAACTAATTCTAACCACAAAACGTTCCACTCACCTTGAAAGATGTCCGCAGTGCCGAGGAGCGATTCGCAACAGGGCCTGTTGCGCCATATGGCGCTTATTGTTACCCACCTCACGCTCTTCGCCTCCCTCTGTCACTGTTCTCGTGATGAATTGAACAGAAGTTTCACCAATGCGATTCAATTTTTCCGCCTTCGCAGTGTGCATGCTGCCTCTGTCCTGAATAGCGCGAATTGAAGATGAGTTCTTTTAACAGCGACGCTGTTATCAAATCGTTATTTTTCGCTTGGACATTTAAAATACACAAAATTGCCGAGCGCACGCATGTCAGTACGGGTGCCTTAACGCGAGCGTAGCGCAACCACCCGGCAGTTAACAAAACCAAGAAAATTCCCAGTGCTCGCGGGCGTCTGCCTCAAGATGATGGCCCAGGGTACCTTGCGCTGTAATTGTGGCAGTACTTGTTCGGAACAAGGACACATCTTAGTGTACGCCCGTGCAAGGTGATGTTCATTGATTATCACTAGTAAACAAATGAAACAGCATCGCACTTAGCAAGTATGATGGAGTAAACATTGCTTCGGCACCGTAGATGAAGCAAATTGGCCGAAATCGTGGACTAAATGTTTCGTGATGGTCGTGAGAGTTGCGTACAGCTTCGCTTAATTAAAGTCATAAGTTCAGGCAACACAGAGCGAATATGCAACAAAAAGGCGATTAACAAACCCATGGTGGCACGCCCCCGGCGCGCACCGGGGGAAACAAGTCCTTCGCTGCCGATCTAACTTGCACAGAAAAGTTTGTCGGTGGCGAGGCGGTGGCGAGCGGCGACCGGAAGGAACCAAGCAGGCCTTCCGGTTTGTCCTCAATGGCGAGTACAGACCGCTGGTGGTCAGATAATTTGAAAAGAGTAAGAGTTTGATAGACGTACGCATGGCTCGCGCCTACTAGGTGAGCTAAAAAAATGGATAGTAAAACTGCGATCGTAAGAGGAAAGTGTGGTTGCAGCAAATAATGTCGCGTTTCAGTGACAGCCAAAGCCGCAACCAAAACACTGTCCCGACCCAACTGCCATGGCGTGTGCCGCCGCGGTGGGCATGTGCGCTATCTGTAGTAGGGTAAATAAAAGCGATCCGGCTTCGTAACTTGTAATATTGGCAACGTTGGTCTCTTGTGCAAGAATGTGGAGGAAGGAACAGGCGGTACAACTGCGAAAGCTTCTCAAATACAACAAAAAGTGAAGAAGCTAGCCATGTGTATTCAGAGCCTAGTTCCACATAATGCTGCTGCTGATGATGATGATTCTTTGCAGCTTCCAGTTTGTAACGGCGGGGGGATGTCGCCTTGCGAGCTCAATTGTCACTCCACTATAAAACCACATCGACATTAAAAAGACACCCTTTACCGAATATTTGTGCTAATTGGACTCGTTGGTTTTTGTCTTTCCGGATGTATCTCTGTTCTTTTTTCTGTACTTCTGTCCAATTGGCTGCCCCTGTACCTGTACTTCTGTCCAATTGACCTGCTTTATTTTGAACGAGGGCGCCATTTCTTGAGTTGGAAGAAAGGTAAAATGGTAGCTTCTTCTTCTGGGAGTCGCTAGTTGGAGTCACCCCGGGGAATGTTCGTTTTTATTTTTGTCCGTGGACTTCAGCACTTTTGAGAACAGAAAACTAATGGTTCCTTAGAAAAACTCCAAACGTCAAACGACATACAAGTAAAACGGGAAGCTCCTTCGCTGTGTGTGGTTAATGTACGCCGCAGCTGATTCTGGGTAGGGGGGTTCAGTTAGCCACACTGTGAGCAACCCAGAAGCGGCGCGGCCGCGGGCGCCATCTTGCTTGTTCATGTAGTTCAGCCCGATGAACATACGGGCCTCACGGGGCAGTTTTTTCTCACAGGCGAACTTCTTCGTGAAAGTTCGCCCCATGCATTTTGGCTTTTACGTGTCAATGTGAGCGTCCTGCATTTTTTTGTTCTTGCTTTTTTCTCGCCCGTGGTTGCACCTAGCTTCGCCATTCTGAACGCGTAATTTTGTTTTGTTTTGTGGCCGCCCTTTATTTGCTTGCTATATTTTTTTTGTCCCACACTAGTGTTTCTAGGAGTTTAAAAAGGTTCTGCTTCTATAAATTTGTTCGGGTATTTTCTTAACTCTTGGCTGGAAGCCTGAATCTAGAGACGAGCAGGTTCCTTTTCGAAGTCACTTTTTTGTCTTCTTGAGGCCGATAGGCTCTATTTGCTCGGTTACGCCGCGTGGCTCCGTTGGCTAGTTAACGTGACAGCGGCCCAGCTGCCTGAAAAAGCTGGGTTCAGAAGCCTCTAATTTTAAGAAAATTGCAATGGTTGACACCTGTAGGCCCCTGTTTCCCACAGCAAAACAAGGTCGAAGTATGACTACCACAGCCAGCAAAAAGAAATTTCGCCAGGGTAATTGCATAGAATAGTACACTTACTATACACAGCGGCCTGACACCAGCGGTTTGTCAGAGTATTTTTTTCAACTCGGCAGCAAACTCTTCCCTGTCAGCAGCTACATCTTCTCGCGCCTAATTCCTCTTGTGTTGGCTGACTTTTAGGTGGACCTCTGCTGTAAGAACTGTTCTCGATTTAGTGGTAATTTACAGAATTATTTTCACTAAAACATTCACAGTGACAATTTGGTTATGTGCATTTTAATGCTGTTGTCATTCAAATTATCAAAGAGCGGCTAAATTAGCAGTGCTAAGGAAGGTGGGCCGCCACACAGCAAACGGCAAATCTTTATTCGTCAGTCGCCGCCACACAAAAACTACAATTTTTTATCCAAAAAGAATCCAACATTCAATAGATAGAATCAGTTTGGACTTGCTGGCCGCATTTGAATCAAAGTTTTGCAAAAACGAAAGTGAAACAGTCCAGTGCGGTCGTATTCTATGTAAAATGTATGCTGAGTTTCCGTTTTTAAGTACTTTGAAAAAAATAGCCATTCCAATTGTGTTTCTGCGAATGTTTCAGTTGTAGTGTTGACCATTTGTATGAAAACAGAAAAATATTTTGTCCCCAAATACGCATAGAAGCTGATCAGAACACAGATCCGTTGCAACGGCTTGTAAACGCGACTCCCCGAAAATGCAATTTTTTTCTTCTACACCACGCCTAAATATTTTTAATATTGTCTGATTTTTTTCTTTACTGTTTAGGCTACTCAACCGGTTCCACCGAGGGATGGGATGCTGTTTACATTCTGGGAAAACGGGACGGAGGTTGGATGCAGTTTTAGCAGATCCGAAAGAGTTCTCTTTGAGGCTTAGCAGCGCCTCCTGGCACCATATGGGCACCAAAAGAGCCACTACAAGTGCATCGCCTGTCTGAAACTGCTCCGCACTTTATTATTAAAATAAGTAATTTTGTGCTATTCCGCATTATTCCCTTTAGGTCCGAAGGAATTGCGTTTTTATGCCACGGTATTACGTGGGTGTAAGTATTTACCTACACTGTTCGGAAATCATACATGAAATGCGGACGCTCTCGGCACGGGTACACGTGGGTATTGATCGACATGAACAGGAGTACACAGTTTAAAACAATAAAGGATTTGGGAGGAAGGAATATGAAACTCATCGCCGGCTTATTAGGTGCTAAGCACTTTGCATTTGGAAAACGCCTGCCAAAAATATGCTACCCAAGGTATCTCATTAACTTACAAAAGGAAAACAGGAAATATGCGCTACACCAATGTTCGCAGCTGTCCCCGGTGAAACACATTGTGTCATAGATTGGTTTCACAAGCAAAGTTCGCCTTGGCGTAGCATGCCAGGTTATTGGCTTTGCTTCTCTGAGGTCATTTGAGGGAGATAGATCTTTGTTAGATTTGGCAAGGCCGTGCACGCTCGCCTGTCGACATTTTTAAAGAGAGTGCCCGGCAGAGAAAAAAAGTTACGCGTCACGTGCTGGCTAAGTAACAGAAAACCTGTGGTTGCGCAGCGTGAAAGGGACTAAATGCATGCCATCTCGTAAAGGAGGCTTTACTTCAATGACAGGAACACCTTTGCTACGCTTAGAGTGAAAACAACAAACTTATGTTTCTCCACAGATAGTGGCCCAAAAAACAAACCTTTTGGGCCGCCATTGCCAATCCAGCAGCTCTCGTCCTTTTCCAGCAAGTTTAAAAATTCACAAGCAACTCCACGGCTATCCATGGGTGGTTAAAAACCAAGATCAGCAAATTCTCGAGCAGCAGCCCACACAAAACGAGCTACACTCGCCTGAAGAACTAACAGGTCTCCGCTGTCACCACTGAGTTCACTTTTACATTAGATGCACGTTCGTGTTCCTGATCAGGCAAACTTGCTTCGCTGTTATGGTTTACAAGTTTTTTTTGAAAGGTTCGGTTTGCGTTCAGCTACATATTTTAGAAAGTCACTGTCGTGACAAAGTAACCTTCTTAGTAAGGTATGTTGTCTCACAAAGCTCCCTCGTTTGCAGTTGTTCGGGTAATGGCTTGTACAACGTAGCCAGTGCTGCGGGTCGGGTGCTGTCTGAAAAGTATGGTTTTTAGCATGGCATATGAAATGCCGATGTAAGGAGGCATGAACCATCTAGGTTCCGCGGCACCGACCATCAGTCACCTCGGAAGTAGGTGTTACACTATGTTTGACGGGACAAATTCTGCGGAATAATTATGTTGGGGACAATGAAGCAGGAAAACAACTTTCTGTGTAAATCCGGGAGTATAGACAAAGGTGCACAGCAATACTTGTTCCCCAGTTTGTAAGGAAATGGAACGATGCGTCATATCAAGGCGGGATTTGCGGCTTAATTGGCAGGCAGAATTGTTGAAACGGGAAAGATTGCGGCAGCCAGCAAGTCAAGGAAGAATGGGTCGAAAGGCTTGCAGGTAAGGCACAGGTGTGGAAACAGAGAACGCGTCAAGTGCAGAAAGCAAATGGCTCCATAAGTTCAAGAAGGGGGATAATTTTGTTGTTTGTTGAATAGTGGTAAGTAACGGTCACACTGTGTCCCTGACGGTATGGTAGGGGTGCACGCTTAAGGAATTGCAAGAAAAGCATTTAGCCGTTGGATAACGGAACCGTTATTGCCCTAAGGCACTGATGTCGAGAAGTCCAGCAACGATGTCAGAATTTTTAATTGGTTAATAGGAAAGTAAGTGTGCCCAATCCACGTGGACCAACTTATCTTTCAACTAATTGTTGCAAGACGTCGCGCGGCAATTATCGTATACGGAACAAAAATTCTAGGCCAAAGGAAGACCATACCGGTCACGATGTTTTTTTTTTCTTGTAATCTTATCCTTGCACTGCTTACTGGCAAACCTTTTCCTGCATTCGTCTGGTAGATAGAACCTTTTTGTTCCTTCAACTGTGAGAATCGCAATCACAAGGCTCCATCAATCAGACGTTCTCGAAACAAGATTGCGAATTGCATCACGCGCTAATTTCTCTTCTGCTAGTCAATCCAAAAAGGGCGCCAATAAACTCACACTTCCATTCCCCCTCAAGAAAAAGGAAGCTTTCAGTTTCAAGGAAATGAGCTTCGAACTGTCTGAAAATGCGATGCCGCAGTCATTTGCCTACGTCATTCATATAGAGTCCCAAAGCAGTTGCGGAATGTGTGAAAGCCTGGAACCCGGAAATTGTGAACGCTTCCCATTGCAGACGCATTGCTATTTGGGTTGGGAGAAAATAAACATTCTAATCGACAAGCTATATTTGTCTACACGACGAAAGACGGGGAAAACAATCTTTTACATCTTCTTTTAGTTGTGTATTTTGGGGTACCCTAAAAATTTTTATTATATTTTACTAGAGTATAGGTGTCTTAGCACTTCGAAAAGAAACAATATTTCGCTGAATGTAGTGGTATGTTGCACTTCAAGATGAAAATCACTTTAAAGCCGCATTTGTTGTAGTTCAGTCCACGTACTACGCTGGTTAAAACTAACAAATGACTAATATTTTGACGCCCAGTAGGAGTCAGACCTTCAACCTACTCAAAGTGCGTACTACCGAACACGCACGCCGATTTTACAGACGTTGTCCCTGATGTTCGCCTGTATTTTTACTTGTGTCCCAAACTGGAGTGCAGAACACACCAGGAAATGGTTGTTGTTTTGACAACACAATGACGCGCCAAACAGGGTGCACACAGATAGGCGAAGGCCTTGCTCTTATCGAAGACTTCTTAATTACTACATAGTGCTTTTGTATAATTAGTCGCCTTTATTTCTTTTTTTCTTGAGACTCTACGTTGATACAGGAAATCCCATGTTCAGGCTTTGCAAAGGAACAAGATATAGTAAGACTCATTGTAACGTAGTGCAAGTGCGAATAGCTATTGCAGCAGCCTATTCGACTAGTACTATTTGAGAAAGCATCCGGAAGCCTTCTGCTTTGAGCAAGCAGAAAATGCAATTGTAAAGCATTGGATGGAGAGAGAGAGAGATGATCGTTGATTTCACTCGTTTAATCATGATACAGGTACCGCCACGAACCCGTGAGAGGCATCTTATTGCGTAAGTGCCTGTGTAGTGGCCGGTTCTGCAAGTTAGCGTTTGCCCGAGAGTTTCGAGTGGGACAACTGCTACTCCCACTGATGAGAGGTAGGGATGGGATAAGGGTTAAAAGTATGGCATGTCTGGAACTTTCATACCACGGTGTAGAGGTTCCAAGCTTTAAGGCAGAAGTTACAGGTGGCGGGATTTCGGTGGGGTGGATTGGGGATGTAAATTTGTTTGTTGGTGATAGAAAAATATTTCTTCCGTATTCTGGTGTCAGTTGTTTTAGGGTGGTGGGAAGCGAGGTGCTCTATTTTATAGTGTGCTAAAATTTCGGAGTATGCGCACAGTGATTGAAGCCTTGTGAAGACTAGGTAATGCTTTCGTCCTCTTTCTAGAGACACCGGTAACGCGATGGTCTTCCCCGTTATCAAGAATAAACTGGTGTCCTCCTGATCAGAACATATGGTTACGGGCTTATGATGCATGAGAGATGCGGACGTTTTGCTTACATTATTTAAATTGCAGCCACCACAGATGTCTCGCAGGCTACGCCGACCAACAGGTTTTACCAATAAACGGTAGGTCCCCACCGCGACCATGCAATTCCCTCTTCGTCGCCGTCTTGTTATTTTTAGCTTTCCTGAAAATTAACCGTCTCAGTCGAGAACACAGTGTACCTACAGTTGCGACAAGGATGAGGTTAGATGAGAATAAGAAGTCAAGTTCTTGCCTCTGCAGATCAACATGATGGGTCTGGTGGGGACTGGTTCCCGATAATCGACGCCAGCAAGGCCATGACGACATGATCAAGATGCTGGCAACTGATACAGACGAAACGTATTGGGTCTCGGCATGGCCGGCCGATGTCTGCTAGTAACATCCTGTCGGGTATCGCATTTTCTTTATTTATTGTTCACAGACTGGGGAACGTGGCCGGAGTATTCTTCAAGTGCTGGTCTCGGTTGGGCGGTGGTTGTTCAACTCAACACACCTAATGATGATGGTTGGATATTATTGGCGCAAGGCCAACTGGGGCAAAGAGCGCCAGAACAGTCGTTATATATGGTAGCGGAGAACACACACTAAAATCAGTGAAGAAGATCAAAAGTAAAATCAATAAAATACAGTGAGGATGGCTGGTGTATAAGGCCAGATTGTGATCATGCGTGGTATAAAATTCCGTCTAAGAATTTAACTTCTGCTAAATATTTAAAACGCGCTTGAAAGAAAATGACGGATCATCAGAGAGACAAAAAGCTGGATAAAACGGGATGTGTGGTCTGTAAAGTTAGGTGGAGTGTTTTTTTCGTGTTGTGTCAAGTAACTTGCATTGGAGTAGCATATGGATTACGGATAGGTCCTCTCCACACCCACTACACAGGGGTCTTGGAGATCCTGTGAGCAGGTTGGGGTGCGTTACATGAGTATGTCCAATGCTAAATCAGCAAGGGCAACTTCAGTGTGTCTGTTGTGTGTGTCAGTGATTTATGGTCCCAAGAGTGGCTCTATTATGTGTAGTTTGTGGTCTGTCTGTTGATTCTAGAGTGCTTTCCAAGTTTCGCGAAGGTGTTGCCTGATGTGTGGCTTGAGGTCAGTGTAGGGTACTGTGGCTATGTCCGGTGTATTTGTAAGGGCAGCAGCAGCATGGCGTTCTGATCCGCCGTGTCATTTCCTGCGATCCAATAGTGGCCTGAATCCAAACACATGATTACCTTCGGATTTTATGCATACGCTGAGATAATAGGTTCAGACACTACATTAAAATGTTTTTTGGAAGACATGTTTCATGATAATGCGTGTACAACACTCAGTGAATCTGTTGAAATAATAGACTTCGATATTTCATGTTTGACTATGTGATTTAAAACCTGCAAAACTTCATAAGCTTCCGCCGTAAAAATGCTCGTTTTCGATTTCAGTGTCTTAGAGCACCGAAAACTGGGTCGGTGCGCAGCACAAGACACGGTAAGGGCAATTTTTGATGCGTCGCTGTAAAATTCTGCACACATGTATTTCTCTCGTAGAAACAGAAATGCTGCAGAATTGCAGTTTTTAGCACACTGTTTCCACTCCACAGCTGCAAATGCCGTGTCACACGCCACAGCCCCAAGATTCCATGCTGGTGAGTGTTCAAAAAGAGATGATTTGAAGGTGTCTGAAAAAGTGACCCCAAAAGTAGACGCTTCATCTCTAGCACAGTGTGAGAATGGAGAACGAATAGATGGGCGAATTAAAAGAAGTAGGTCGTAGGTGTATCAGACCTGACATGTTTAAAAGGATGGTTTTCAAACGATGAAACTTTAAAGCATATAAAAGATCCATGTATGTTTTCTGGTGATCCAACGACCATTTGTCGCATTAGACATACAGGCTCTGTACGCGACTAATGCGAAATGTACCCGACGCAAGGCGAAGCCCGGAGTGCAGCACTGCGTGCAGCATTTTCAGCGCTGTTTCTGTGGCTGACCTGTTAACCACACTCCTATATTCCAATGTAGACCCCACCAAGCTTCTAAAAGCTCGTACGTGTATCTGCTTGTCCGAACCATAGGACTGGTGCCAGAGAACTTTGAAGATGTTCATTATTTTTAAACATTATGTTTAAGTTGCCTAATGCGAGTAATGAACGTAGGTTTTTCGTCTAGCACTACGCCTAAGATTTGTTCCTGTGTTACAGGAATGGAGTCACCATTAAATTTAATGTCAGGGTCCGGCTGGACCCACCCCTCTTTAAAATATGACGCAGGTACTTAAGTGTGCTTAAGTAAAGCCATTCTGATCTGCACCGCGCGCAAGCTTAGTAACGCCAAGCTGCACTGGGCGTTCACAGACGGAGAGATTACAAGATAGAACGATATCTGCACATCATCCGCCTACATACAATAAGTGATTCTTGATGGCAGTGCCTTTCCCAGTGAGTTCATCTTCACAATAAACAATCTTCAGCTCAAAGCTCCCACATGAGGCACATCATTATCTTGTACGTGAACCCGGGAAAACGCAGAGCCTACTTTCACCTAAATGTTCTGTCAGACAGGTAGCTTTATAGATTATAAATATATTACCTGATATTCCAAAAAGATTTCGCATCTGTGAAATGCGATTCCGCATGCTGTATCATATGCTTTTTCGATATCAAAAAATTAAGTCATGCAAATTTGCTTATGTTGAAAAGCATCTTTATGTATGATTCAATGGTCACAAGTTGATCATTGGTGAATCGCCCCACCCTGAAGCCAGGCTGTCAGCTGCCGAGAAGACCGTTGTGCTCCAAAAAGTACACAAGTCGTTTGTTAATCACTTGTTCTAACAGCTTACACAGGGCGCTTGTCACGGCGATGGCACGATAACTTGCGGGAGAGGAAGGGTCCTTCCCCTTTTTCAGAAAGGCCACTACGACGGCCTCCCTCCAAGACCATAGAAGGCGCCCCGAAAGAAATATTTTGTTGTAGAAGTGAAGGAGGGTTTCAAGTGTATCGGTGTGTAAGTGTTGTATCATAGTGTATATAATGTTGTCTGCGCCGGGAGCTGAAGGTTTACAAGTACAGAGTGCGATCTTTGCTCATGAAGTGAGAAGGGGGTATTATAGGATGAAGTCGACTCATTACTATCTCCTAAGGACTTCTCACATGATGTTTTGTGTTTTACGAAAGCGTTGGTGTAGTGCGCTGAACTGGACACAGTCCACTGGATAAGTGTTGTGCGAATGTGTTAGCCTGGTTCCAGTGCGTCCCCGGCTGTACTAACCAGGCGTAGGCTGCGTGTTTGTTGTACTTTTAGTTTTCGTATTCGTTTCTAGACTGTGTATGTCTGTGTATGAATTTATGGAACTGAGCACGGTGAGCCAACGGTCTGTTTTCGCCTCACGACGCACTCTCTTCCCAAAAGCCTTTGCTGGTTTAAAAGAAATGAGATTATCTGACGTGGGGTACGGGCGAAAGAACCACCACGCCTCGTTCTGGGCCTCTCGCGCCCGCCTGCAGTCGTCATTCTACCAAGGTCGCCTATGGTTGCGAGTAGCCCCGGAGGCGTGTGGAATCGATTTTTTGGCGGCGTCGAGGATATGTGCCAGGATAAGTTGGGCTGCTCATCGACGTGTATGCGTTTTGTGGTTGTTTGGTGTAGTGTAGATGTTTTGGTGAATGTACCCCAATTTGGTTTTGATTCAATAAACCTGTTAGAGGAAGATGGATTGCATGGGCCTTTACCTTTATATTGTTGCGCCCCGAGACACGCAGGCAAAATGGGCTGTACGGTGTTGCACGGATTGATTAGGGGCGGCACCTAAAATGGAAAGGCGAGAGAGCACGTCAAATCTCAACGAAAATGGCTGACCGAATAAAGCGCCCGGGGTCTGTGGCACGCATTTGTGTGTTCGTCTTCGTGCTAGCCGGCTTACCAGGAAACACGGCACGTATCCATCACTTGGAGATTGTACCAAGTGCAATAACCCTTACATACCTTAAACAGGGGATTGCCCTGCTTAACACAACATCCACGCGACATTTTACCCCCCGTCGAAATAGCCTCGTCCCGATACACGTAGAGTTATTTAAAATGGTAGATGCACTTATGGTGTTGTCCAAAATGAGTCCGTCAACGATCGAAGTATGGCTTCATGCGCACTACATGAACGACGTCAGGGCAGCGGTTACGGCGGCGTCGAAACACGCGGCCATCGTCGACAACTTTGTATGTTACTTCTATAACCTGGCGCAGCATCCGATATGGTCCAAAGTACCATTTAAGAAGTTTTTCACAGAGTCCTCGACTTCGGACGGGAGTCCATACCCACACTCTGTCGCCAGGTTTGTACACAGCAGTCCTATGGCGGAGGTTGTAGTGGTGGGAGTCGTACATCTGTTGCAGTCTTGTTTGAACGCGCGCCAGCTGCCGCGCTTCCTCGGCTCGTTCCGTGAATTCGTGCCGATCCGTGTTGTCTCCGGTGGTGTCATAGGGCAACATGGCATCCAGCATGGTGGTGACAGGTCGGCCAAAAAGAAGAGAGAACGTCATTCTCTTCGTGTCTTGTTGAGCCGCGTTATAGGCGAACTTGACGTATGGCAGCACAGCTTCCCACGTCGCGTGTTCCACGTCGGTGTACATGCTGAGCATGTCCGCTATTGTCTTATTTAGGCGCTCAGTAAGGCCGTTTGTTGGCGGGTGATACCCGGTCGACGTACGATGGAGGTACCGGTAAGCCGCATGATTTCCCCGACGAGGGCAGCAGTGAATGCTTTTCTTTGGTGATTTATAACAATAGCAGGAGCACCGTGGTGGAGAAGAATCTTCGTAACAAAAAACTGGGCCACCTCGATAGCGGTTCCCCAGTTCAGGGCTTCCTTTTCGCCGTACCTAGTGACGTAGTCCGTGGCAACTAAAATCCACTTGTTACTAGCGAGTGATGCAGGAAATGGTCCTAAAAGGTCCATTCCGACCTGCTCAAAAGGTTTTGCTGGAATCTGAACAGGGTGCAGTAAACCCGCTGGTCCGAGTGGCGGGCCTTTGCGACGTTGGCACTCGTGACACGTGCGTACGTAGTGTCGCACCGGGGGGCTTGCCAAAAACTGGATCCTGGCCAGGGTACGGGTGTAGCCTAGGTGACCCGCTGTCGGCTCGTCGTGGCAAGCCCGCAAAACGTCGTTCCTGAGGGCTGCGGGAACCACAAGAAGGTAGCTTCTGCCACGTGGGGAAAAGTTTGTCCTCAATAGAACTCCATTCCGGAATCCGAAGGATGATACCCCTCTCGAAAACAGCTTCGGTACGGTGGAGGTGCGTCCTTCCGAGAATTCAATGAGTGGCCGCAGCTCCGGATCTCTGTATTGATGCTCCGACAGAGAAGAGGCGTGGAGAACGCCAAGAAATGCGTCGTCATCGCCGTAGTAATCTGACGACGCTGGAATAGCTGGTGCTCGCGAGAGGCAGTCGGCGTCGGCGTGTTGTTGACCGGACTTGTACACGACAGTCACATCAAAATTTTCAAGTCTAAGGCTCCTGCGTGCTAGGCGTCCGGGCGGGTCTTTTAACCTAATTATCCAGCAGAGTGAGTGGTGATCGCTGACCACCGTGAACGGACGACTATATAGGTAAGGTCGAAATTTCAGCACCGCCCATACGACAGCCAGATACTCCTTTTCGGTTGCCGAGTAGTTGGCTTCTGGCCGTGAGAGTGTTCTGCTAACATACGCTATAAATCTCTCGGCACCGTCTTCCTGTTGCAGAAGGACAGCTCGAAGTCCAACGTTACTGGCGTCCGTATGGCGCGTGGTGGCGGCGTTTTCGTCAAACTGGCGCAGTACTGGTGGGCATTTTCAGCCGTTGCCGCAGCTCGCCCAACGCTCTCTGTTCTCCGTCACTCCAGAGGAATGCGACATCATCCCGCGTAAGACGAGTCAGGGGCGCCGCAATGTGGGCGAAATTCTTATAAATCGTCGGTAGTAGGAGCACAGGCCTAAAAAACGCCTCACTGCTTTCTTGTTGACGGGCGTGGGGAACTGGGCGACCGCTTCTACCTTGCCAGGATCAGGACGAACTCCGGCAGAGCTGACCACATGACCAAGAAACAACAGTTCCTCGTATCCAAAGTGGCATTTCTCTGTTTGAGCATAAGTCTGGCAGATCTTATGGCTTCGAGGACCGATTGAAGACGTTCGAGGTGTTGTTCGAACGTGGTCGAAAATACGATCACGTCGTCCAGATATACCAAGCATGTTTGCCACTTGAGGCCCCACAGCACGCTGTCCATAATTCTTTGAAAAGTAGCCGGGGCTGAGCACAATCCAAAGGGCAAAACCTTTAATTCGTAAAGTCTATCCGGCGACACAAAAGCGGTTTTCTCGCGGTCCCTTTCGTGGACTTCTATCTGCCAATACCCGTTTAGTCCATGGACGAAAAATAGCGGGTGCTTCGCAGTCTGTCTAACGAGCCGCCAATCCGAGCAACGGGTAAACGTCTTTTTTGTCACTTGATTGAGCTTGCGATAATCCACATAAAACCGCAATATCCCCTCTTTCTTTTGACCAAAACGACCGGAAGCGCCCAGGTGCTATTCGACGTCGCAATGACGTCGTCTTCCAGCGTTTGCTGTACTTTCCACCGTATCACGTCGCGCTCCTTGAGGGCCACACGGTAAGGGTTCTGGCGTATTGGTCTCGTCGTGGCTTTCGGTGATTATTCGATGTTTTGTCAAATGTGTCTTACGGACACCATACTTGCACGAAAAGCAGTCCTCGTAGTGCTTAAGGAGGTCAAGGAGCCCTCGGTGGTTTTCCGACGAGAGGTTGGAGTTGACGTCGACTGTGCATTTACCGCTCGCCGTTGTGGTTGGGCTGGTTTGAAGCAGAAGACAGCATTCTCTTTTGTCGATACCTTCAAAAATGCTACTGTGGTCCCTCTCGTGATGTGCCGGCGTTCGTTGGAGAAATTAGTCAACAAGAGATTGGTGCGGCCGCCTGACAGGCGCACAAGGCCTCTTGCGATGTCAAAGCCCTGGTCCAAAAAGAGCGCAATATGCGGTTCGGCAACCCCGTCTGCGGTGCAGGGATCGTCGCCAACTATTGGAACGAATACGCCGGATCGCGGTGGCAGGCTCACGTCTTCATCGGCGATACGAAGTGGCAAAGGCGCTGGTCGGTAAGCTGTTCGCGCGGCAGGCTTGTGGACAGTTTCACCAGGCGCTCTCCGAAATCTATAACGGCATTGTGCTCGCGCAGAATATCCATACCCAATATCAGGTCCTTGCAGCACCGCGGAAAAACAACAAAACTACCAACAAAGTCAGCACCCCCCAACCCAATCCGTGCTGTACACTTCCCAACTGGCGTCATTAGGTGACCTCCCGCAGATCGAAACTGCGGACCATCCCACGAAATCTTGACCTTCCGTAAACGGTCGCCAAGTTTTTGGCTAATGATTGAATAATCAGCGCCGGTGTCGACTAACGCATTCACCTCATGCCCGTCGATGGTAATAGGAAGGTCGGCATTCGCGGCTCCTTCAGTATTCAGTGGCGCCGTCATCGTGTACTTGCATTGGGGTGGTAATATGTCGGTAATCCGTCGGGTCTTTGTCGCTATATCTTGAGTCGTCGTCTGCGTCACTTGAAGGTCTTTGTATTTGCGATCTTCAGCAACCTTGCTTCCGGAGGTTGCTTCGCCTAGTTTTCCCGCCGGGGGGCTGGAAAAGCTCCCCGGGCGGCTGTCTCGAGAGTTACGACGGGTCGGCGAAAAGTCGGCTGCGGGAGACGGCGAGCGTGAGCGCCGACTGTTGGGAGACGTAGCATTTTGTGCGGCGAGCTAATCGCAGCGATTTCGGTAGGCCGCTGTCCCAACCGCGGAAGAGGAGCTGTAGGAGAGAATCCGGGAAGACCATTGTCGTGATAGGGGCAGCGTCGCTGTATGTGGCCAGGTTTACCACACTGGTAGCACAACGGCCGCCAGTCTGCCGTGTGCCACAAGACCGTCTTTTGTACTGGCGGACGTACAGCAGGTTTCTGTGTGGGCCAAGGATGTACTGGCGGGGGTGGCTGGCGACGTGGCGGGACAGCAGGTTCCTGTGCATGGCCAAGGATGTACCGGGAATGGTGGCTGGCGACGTGGCGGGGGTGGTGGAGTCGGCAGTGTTTGAGCTTGCTGACGAATAGCGGTGGCGTAGCTTGTAGGACAATGTTGCGTCGGCGGATCGGGTGGTGAGAACACCTTGGTGTACTCTTGTCGCGCATCATCCTAGCCAAAGAAGGAGCCGACTGGGGAACTAAATGCCAAGTTATTTTAGCTCTTCGCTGAAGAACTGACCGTATTAGGTTCCGCAAGAAGCTCTCGTCACAGGTCATACTCGCGACATCGGCGCGACTCCTGGTTGTTATTCGGGCATATTGCCGGCTACGCTTTTACACAGCCCGCTCGATAGCTGTGGCCTCCTTGATAAAATCGTGCACCATGCGTGGTGGGTTTCTAACAAGCCCAACAAACAGCTACTCCTTGCATTCCATTCATGAGGTATCGGAGTTTTTTTTGGCTCAGACATGGCTGGATCAGCACAGGCGGAAAAGGCGAGCCATGTCCTCTGTAAACATGGCAACACTCTCCTTGGGCTTTTGAAAACGCGTCTCCAGCAAACGCAGCGCTTCGTCTTGTCGATCTGTTTTCGGAAAGGTTTCCTGGAGCTCGTGACGGAAGTTGTTCCAAGACGTAAATCGCCTCTAGTGATTCTCGTACCATGTGCGAGCACCGTCCTCCAGCGAGTAGTAGACTTGCCGCATCTTCTCGCGATCGTCCCATCGGTTGAAATCGGCAACACGCTCAAAATGCGCGAGCCAGTCTTCAACATCTTCGAGCACTTCGCCATTGAACGCGTTCGTGGTGCGGGGATGATGGAATATCACCTGGGTGGTGGACATCACCGGAGGCGGTTGAGATTGAAGCTGACGTGTTAACACCGCAGGTGAGGTGGCCATCACCGAAGCGGTCGATATTGAGGCTGAGCTGTTAACACCAGAGGTTGACTCTGGGGCATGTTGTTAGGCAGGCCCGAGAATTCTGAGGGTGCAAACACCGGAGGTTGACTCCGGGGCAAGTTGTTAGCCAGGCCCGAGAGTTCTGGGGACAGACCGAGCTTGCGGCGACTGGTCCGATGCACGGGGTTGTCGACGAGACGAGGCCTTTCTGGGCTGGTGTCCGACTGCTCTCCAGGCATGGCTGTACCCCGCACCTGCACCAGTGTTTCGTCCCGATAGACGCAGGAAAAAACGGCTGTACGGTTTTGTACCGATTTATTAGGGGCGGCGCCTAAAATGGAAAGGCGAGAGAGCACTTCAAATCTCAGCGAAAATGGCTGACCGAATCAAGCGCGTGGGGCCCGGGGCACGCGTTTGTGTCGTCTTCATGCTACCCTGCTTACCAGGAAACACGGCACGTATCCATCACTTGGAGATTGTACCAAGTGAAATAACCCTTACATACCTGAAACAGGGGATTGCCTTGCTTAAGACACAATCCACGCGTCAATGTATATATATATGGAGGGGGGGAAGTGATCACTACCTAATAGGTCCGTGCCCACACCCCACTAACGAAAAGAACAAGAACTGCGGAATCAATAGGCCAGGTCAAGATATGAGTGTGTGCTGTGTTCTATCTTATGGTATTTACGCTGTTTCTTGTTGAAAAGGCATGCTCCAGAGGGTGTTAAAAACTATCCGGCGAACTCACGCATCCGTGCGAGAAGAGCCGCAAGGAGTATTGTGTGCATTAAGGTCGCCTGTGAGGATGTATGGTTCGGCAGCTGGTCAACCAGAGCCTCGAAGGCATAACTCGCATGTACAATATTCAGGGGATGTATATGGAGCCATACCGTTATCAACCTACTAAATAAATTGTGCAAAGTGATGCAGACCCAATGACAGTGTTCAAAGTGAAATGGTGGCATGCTTACAATTGGTGGGTGGTTATTGCCACACAACCAGAAGAATGTGTGCAGCCATCCTGTCCTTTCTGAAAACCATGCATCTATGCAAGAAATTTGTGTTATTGGAATTCAAATGTGTTTCCTGAAGATCCATCACACTAGCTGGTTCGAATGCAATATCTCATAGACATCAATTTTTTACGGAGGCCTCTACAGTTCCACTGCATAATAATTTCTCTTGCCATTCTGGAGATTTAGGAGCTACTGGAGTTTGTGTGGATGTGTGTTTATGTGTCTTTCGGGCTGTTACTCTAGAATGTGCTCTTTTCAAGCCTTTTTGTAGGCTTCGACGTCTGAAGCCGCCTCTTGCGATTCGTTGCAGGCAGTAGCGGCTCGATGTCCATATCCTCCTCAGATGTCAATGGGGTGCTCGATGGACTGGAGCCCCGAGACTTGGCCCCCCTTCGGGGGCCCTTCGTTTGACCCGCCACCGGCGAGGGCGTAGGGGCGCTAGAGGTGGTACGGGCGGTGCGCTTGCAGCCGATGCGTTGCCCCTAGTGTCTATCCCCTCGGCACCCTCCGACACACTGGAGGGCTGTGAGGCAGAAAAAGGGAGCAGCTCCGGTACCAACAGAAGTGGTTGCCACACAACCGTTGCTGCCTGAGCAGAGGTGTGGTGACGGATTGGGCCGCCTGCAGCAACTCACCGGAAAACTGGGGAGGGACCAAGTCCCACTCGCTGAACTGGGTCCCTCTGGACACTACACACCGCTCCGCCCCCTGGCCAGCTTCTTAGGCGTATGTCCCCAGAGGGAAAGAGGCGAATCTCTTCCGCGCCTGCGGGAAGAAGATTTTCTCGGTTAATTTCACAATGATAATCTTCACTTTCTGTTAACACTTTTCAGAGCTGTGGGACCATGCCACGTGCGGCCCCTGCCAGTTTGCCAGATAAAGGTGGTAGAAGGTGAAGGTCACAGTTTTTTATGGGGCGGTCACGTGCAGCGCATTCAGCTCAGGTCGTTTTTCCGCGTGAAGAAGTTGTAGCGTGCCTGAACCGCCGGCACTTGTAGCTGTGGCGCGGGCTAGGTATGTATGAACTTACACCACACCTAATGAAACCAGCATTGATGTGCTCAGGAACTTTGGATCTGTTGAATTTCAAGAGTAAGTGCTTTGTTCGTATTTCTACATTCTCAAGAAGGACGGTGATTCTCCTGACAGCTGTAACGCCCTGATACCTCAGGACTTCCGGAAGGTCGGCCTCTGTTTCGCTTAGCCGATCAGGCTCAGATATCACACCATGCAAGCTGTTGAGGCTGCGGTGGGGTCTGACAGTGATGTTCAGATCTGCCATGGGAGTTTGGGTCAGGAGCTTTGTGGCTTGCTTCCTCGTCTTGGCTTCAACCAACACTTCGCCTGTTCGTAGATTTTTGCCTCGAAAAATTTGCCAATGATTTCTTGAAAGATCTTGGAGATGAGGAATACAGACTGGCAGGAGACAAGTTTGGATTTATCTACTGATTCAAGGACCAAAGAACGGGGATAGTTGTAAAAGTTTCGTAATCCTGAAGGTTGGTAGGGATGGGAAGAAAACTTTGGTGCGGCCCCGTTTCAGGTAACGATCGCGTTTTGAGGGAGGTATTCATTTGTCCATACGGCATAGGAAAATGCAGGGGACAGGGAACTTTCTTCGCCAGCCTTATCCTGATAGCTCGGGATCCGCGGTGTTGCCAATACCGTCACCAAGGTTACTCAAGCTGCTTCGTGCGGGGGAAACAACACACCTACCTTCGCTGATTACGCAGATGGTGAGACAGTTTGATTGTGCGGCGTGTTTGCGGATTTACTCGCACCAAATGACACCGGACATCAACCATGATATGTGCTTGGGAATTATTTATAGTATTCAGATGGGGGTCATCAAAAATATTGTCACGGGATGACGATTTCCAAATGAAGTACGCCTTGCTGTTCTTCTATAAATCCAGGTGTTGCGGACGCGGCGAGGTCATAAACCCGAAACTCATACCGGTGATGTGGAACATCTTGGAGCAGGGGGCGGGGGAACAGCACTCATAACAAGAAGCAGCAAACGTGATATAATTCGTCTTAGAGTGGTTTTATAGTAATGGCTGTGAAAACGTCATATCAGAGACGGCTAAGGCACACCGTTACGGTTCTGCTATGGAGAAATACCGCTACGTAAAGATAAAGCCTGTCCCGGCAGTGGGTACGAGCGAGCCGCTGTAGGACTGATTGTTGTGTGACATCGTCGAATGCCCTTCTCATATTGAGCGCTGCAAAGGAAAATTTGGGTTTCAGAGATCCCTGCGAATGTCTGCCTTAAGCTGTAGCAGAGTGATTTGCAAAGAGGAGTAACCTGAGGTTAATCAACGCTTTCCTCTGCTAACAAAGATTAGGAAATCGACATGACAAAGCCCAGGTGTGCAACCAAAAACGAAATTCTATTCATTTTAAGTGCGAATCCGGGCATTGTGCAAGAAATAGAAGAGTTAAAAAATTCGGAGCAGCGATGATTGTATCACGGCGCCCGCCTAGCAGACGCCGCGGTGTCCAATTCCCCAACACTCGCCTACGCACATCACCTGGTTGACTGCTGCGTCGCCGCCTGTGTAATTTTGGGTTGCTAGGTGAGGAAAATTGGGCTCCAATAAACGTGTTTTTCTGTTAGGCAACTGAGCCATTTTCGGCTTGTGGACGTCTGTTGGAGGTGCGGGGTACATGCACGCCAAGCCCAGTGCAAGTCGCAAAAGCAAGCCCCGTTCGCACCAGCCGAAGACGTGGAATGGCAGTTTGCTCAGTCTACTAGCCGAGCTCGGCCTACTACCGGATAAAGTGAAGAAGGAAGACGGGGCGGCCAGCACTATGGTCAAAAGAACCAATCATCCCATCGTTCATCTGCAATCTCGGGAGCTTCCATCATCCAGGGGATCCTCTGGTTCGAATTTTCAACGTGTGCGATGACGAAGAAACCCTGAGGCAAGTGTTTTTTTGCCTTGAAGACTCCGCTGGAGTTTATTTCCAAAACCACGAGAACTCGCTAACATCATGGAGCATGTTCAAACCGTAATTTTCGAAAGCTTTCTCAACTGTCGTGACTAAAGAACGCACATAGCTATTGTTGCAGACGCAAATTCAACACCCCAATAAAGGTGTGTTGTGTTCGTTTAGGAGGTGAAGATAATGTTCCAACAAGCTGACCCGATATGGCAGGAGAAAACAAGCTCCGCTTTCTGATGCGGTTTCTTAAAAAAACCTCTTCGTTGTACACATTCAGAACCCCCCAAAAGCCGTCGCTGAATTCGTGACCTATACTTTTATGATTGAGAGAACCGTCGACGTGTGCTCGACGCAGTGCGATCGACCACCCAACGCGTGTTTGGCGATCCCCGTCAACGCTCCTGGATTCGCGACGGAAGGCTTGCGGGAAGCAATCCGGGCCGTCGTTCGCGAAGAGCTGAGGAAACGTTTACGAACAACGCCGCCATACCAAGTTGCTTCAGTCACTGATGCAGGCGGGAAGATGGTTAGCACGCTTTGGAATCTTCTATGCCCTCCGACGCCCACCGCTAACCACAGGTATGGCCTACTCCTCCGCTTTTCGTCGACCCCGCCCTGTTCCAAAGCGTCGTGAAGAAGCTCCGCCAGACAGACCTCGACTTTCGCCGCTGTCCTTACTGTAACGGCCACGTACCATACCGCCGTCCATAGCAATAAACCAGATGCCGAGGAACACCGACGTTTGGTAAACCGCCGATAATCGTCCCCTGTGCTAACTGTGGGGGTGGGACGATCACATCAATCGTGGTTGCCAATACAAGAGACTCGGACTGCGTGGTTTTCCCGTCAACGCAACGCGCCCTCTCGCTGGCCAGGGACCACTTGAGATCGACGACTGCCTATCTCAAACCAGCCATGGCCCAGCCCGTTTACACCGTTCGTCGTTTCCCTACCCATACCAATCACCGAGCAGTGCTGAATCCACTCGTTGAAGGCTCTTCAGCCCACACAGGGGAAAATAAACAGCACCGTCTGGAGGTAAAGTTGCACAACTAAGGCAAAACAAAAACCTTCCAACGACACAAGGGCGCACCGAACTCCGAGATTCGCGACATACCCAGCACCTACACCATATGTCACGATTTCAAAAATGATGCAGTTGCCTGGAAGGAAAAAAAATGTTAATTGGAGCAAAATTGTGCTTCCCTAACAACTAAAAAAATAGCCAGGCGCCGAAGCAGCAGTCACCCAAGTGGCGTGTGCAGGCGAGTGTCCGCGAATCGAGTAGCGACGTGTCTGCTCTGGGGCAGTTATCTTTGGGCGCGAGTGTTTCTCGAACCCATAGAGTTTCTTACAGGATTCACTAGAGAGGAATCTGGCACTAGCGTCTATGCGGCTCACATAAAGGCCATCTTTGTAGTCTTGGACCGCCATTATATCATGCGCTCGCATTAATTTCATCATTGGCTTGGATTAAAACGCCGAAGTGCCGTATATTCAAACACAGTGCCTGAAAAAACGCAATAAATGGTGTGCTACAAAGAAGAGGAAAATATACCTTGCATCTTGGTCTTTCCTACTTCGGCCACGGGGACAACTTTTACACATTTTGGTCGAAGTTTAGGACGCGTGTACTGTCGTGCATTGACCGGTTTGTTCAACTTCGTAAGAAGACCACAAAGCGCAGTAATCCCTGGATAACCCGTTAAATAATTCATCTGAAGCGGAGAATTGCACGAAGGCGGAAAAATAAATTCAACCATGGCAGCGACTTTTCAACTCTCAAACAAGAGCTGACTGCCAAACTGCAATGTGGTCGTTCCAGATTCCACAATCGTACTTTGCCTCTTTTTCTAAAAGAAGCCCCCCCAAAGTTCTGGCCATTTTTATCTGGCTCCAAGTGTGGCATAAAAAAGTTAAACATAAATGGACTAGTTTTCACTAATCCCGAAGCTATTGCCAATGAACTAAATTCTACCTTCCATGTTTCATTCACCGATCTCCTTTCTGTCGCTTCCATAAGTGCCTCGTTGTCTCCTTGTGCCACCATGCCTTACCTGGGCTTCAGTCGTGAGGGAATTTTTCATCTTTTAATGAAAATTAAAACAAGAAAAGCATGTGGTCCTGAAGTCTTACCAAATGCCTTTTTGCACCGGTACGCGGAGGTTATTTCTGAGTATCTCTACATCACCTTTATTGCATCTCTTGAAGAAGCCTCCCTACCGATAGACTGGCTGTTGGCAAAGATTATACCTGTGTTCAAGGCCGGGGATAAGCTGTCTCCTACTAATTACAGGCCAATCTCTCTGATCAGCACATGCTACAAACTAATGGGAACACGTTATCGCTAGTCATATATCTAACTATTCAGAAGCCAAACAGTTTTTTGTTGAATATTAGCATGGATTTAGAAAACATGTTTCTACGGTTACCCAACTGGTATCTGTTATTCACGATTTTGCCTCCGCAATCAATAAGCAACAGTAAATTGACGTCTTTTTGGATTTATCCAAAGCTTTCGAACGGGTACCCCATGTGCAGCTGGTTGAACGGTTAAAAGAAGGAGGTATCCCGCAAAAGTTGGTGCTATGGATTCAGTCCTACCTGTCAAAACGCATGCAGTTTGTTGAATGTGATGCTTTCAGGTTTAACGTATTACCCGTGTTATCACGGGTCCCACAAGAATGGGTACTAGGACCATTATTTTTTCTATTATTCATAAATGACACTGGGAAGAAGCTTGATGAAAATGTACATGTGAAATTGTTTTCTGATGATTATGTTCTCTATTCTGTTATTGATAACAGTGGTTCTCAAGTTCGTTTGAATAACAACCTGTGTAAACTCGCGGACTGGTGCGGACGTAATGGAATGGTAATTACTTCTCTAACAGTTTCTATGGCAAGAAGAACCACAAAAAATTCGTCTATTCATCGCTATCAAATCGGAATGCGGTATATTAACACTGTATCTTCTGTTAGGTATTCGGGTCTAACTATTCCAAGTAACCTTAACTGGGACACACATTACGAGGACATTTGCAACAGAGCTTTTAAAAACCCTCCTTTCTGCGCAGAAAGCTGAGGCGCTCACCGCAAAAAGGTAAACTAGAGTCTTACCGCACATTAATCCGACCAGTCCTCGAGTATGATTCAATGGTATGGTGTCCTCACTACACAAAACATATTGAAGAAATTGAGCGGATCCAACGACTAGGTGCACGATTCATTGTTTCTGATTAAAGGCTCCGATCATCCGTTACTAATATGATAAAACAGCTAGAGTTCGAACCACTCCAGAAGCATCGGCAGATTGCAAAGCTTAAGTTTTTATATTTGCTTTATCACAAAAAAATTGGCTTGAACAGTGATACATATCTACTCCCTGCTCCACACGGTTCAGCCAGAATAAACCACTCAACAACAATACGAACATTTTTTGCCCACACTAAAATATTTCAAACATAATTTTTCCCGTGTACAATTGAATGCTGGAATGCATTGCCATCTGATTTTGTGGAGTGCTGTGATGCAAATTCTTTTGAACGCCTGTTGTCATCTATTTTCTGTAACCCTCCCTGCCTGGGCAGCATTGCTGTCCGCAGTATCTGGAAATAAATAAATAAAACAGCCTGTTTTAAACCTAAGGAAAAAAAGCAGCAAAGCACATTTTTGCAGTCGCATTCGGCAGGCCAAGCTGGTATTAAGCACCATGTTATTATTTTAGGGGAAACTCATTAGAGACTTTTAGTTTATTATTTTACCATTTTTTCAGATAGTATGTTTTTTAAGAATTTCAAAACCTTTTTGAGCGTGCCTATCAAAACGTCATCTTCGTGGAGAACCGGTGCACCGACCGTCAGCGACAGTTTAGCAAATCTTGTTACTGGGCGAGTTGGTTCATACTTTTAGGAAAAAGAAAATGGGGCGTTAAAAAGTCGCAGACCAACAGAACATAAGACAGATACAGGCCCCGTATGAGTCATATCTTGTCTTCGCCGAAGTAGGTTTGGTTTCTTTCGTTTTCTGTCAGCTACAAGTTTCGCCGTGGTGTATTACCCGCTCAGTGATACGTTCTTTCACTCAGGCATGACCAACGTCAGGTACTGTCACGAACTACCTGCTCTTCTATCGAACACGGCTACCACAGAACAGGGAAGATTTCGGCTTTATCGTACCTCGTAGATGTTTTAATGGGTAGTGAAAAAAGCAAATCCCAACAACCGCTTGAGAATCCAATTGCCATGCCAAGCCCAAGCGAGAAAGGGGGGTCCTCCCATTCACCCCACGACGGCATGGCTTCTCATGTGCACTTTCTTCTCTTGTATACTTCCTAAAAAACTCTTTGCTCGAACAATCGAATGACGTCCGGAACCCTGTAGATCAAAGACGCTTTTCGTAGGCTGCGGCCGCTAGTTCCAAACGGTCTCCTTCTCGAAAGAGATAACATGTGCAGCATAAATATAAAGAATTAAAAACGGCCTTTATTTGGCACAAAGATAACACAGACCAGCGCAGCCGTGCGGTAAAAACAAATAAAAAACCCAAACCAATGCATGGTTTGTGGAAATAGTATGGCTAGATGCAATATCAGGTTAAATCCTCCAACAGAGATAAGGAAACTGCTGAAAACTAAGTAAACCCTCATGTAATCAGTCAGAGCCAGAGCACAGGAGTTTAAAGCAACTCTGGAAAACTAATTCTCGCTTTTGAAGGAGCAGAACGAGGACAATGCGGACAGGCTAACATACCACATAACATTGGAAATCAGCAGCAGCGGCCGATTCATTTGCATAAGAAAACAAATGACATTCGGGCGCATTACATGAGAGTGATCTAGGAAACACGGCAAATAGGGGGAACCTTTCAAGCAAGAAAGACAAAGCTATCCACCGGCAAATACGGGATGTACGCACTCAAAAAGGAGCAGGAAAGCATGACGCCAACATGGACGATATAATTAAGGTAGCAGAACGATTCTACACCACGCGTGAATATCGGCGGCATTAGACTAGGGGAACTACTAAGGGTATATTCTCAACTTGCCATGTCCCACTTGTACAAGAAGATAAATTTAAAAACGCTCTTAAAGGTTTGAAAATAGGAAACGTCGCAGGTGATGGTGGCAGAAAAGTAGATATTTCGAATTTAGGCAGATATATTTTAGTGTAAAAGCTCTCTGTACTATTTTCGGAATACTTGAAGACTGAAAAAGCCCCAGGTGTTAAACTTAAGCGCAAACTGACAAAGGGAAAAAAAGGGAAACGACACCATCGCTTACTATCAACTAAATAGCTTATTAAAATTTAAAGCACATATATATTATGCCAAGACCCAACAATGAGGCACGTGTGACTGTCGGACATGCGCATGGCCGAACATGAGGACAACCGACTCTTTTTCTTGTCTTCTTTTTATTTCATCTTCTACCCCTGTCCTTAAGTGGGGGAGGACAGTCTCATGTGCGACGGTCACACGTGCCTGATTGTGGGCCTTGACATGGCAGATATTTCTTTCAAGTTTAATAAATCTTTCAGTTGCTAGTAAGCGCTGGTGGCGTTTTTCTTTCTCTACCATGTGTCAGTTTGCGCTTGAGTTTAACTCATAAATTTTCACCAACTAGCTCGTCTCTGCATTGTGCTTAAGTAGGTCGCGGGTATTTTTAGGTAGGTAGGAAGTGGGTATGCGAAATAGCACAGTGATCTAGGTATCCGAACTGACTAAACCTTTTAGAGAACCATCTAGTACAATCAAATATATTAGCACGATCACAGGCTTGTGCATGTGTCAAACCGTGCTCAATGGTAACCAAAGAACTTGTAAGCTAATGCGAGCATATGTATTTGCGAGCATATGTAATAATAAAATTGCCATCCATCAATATACTTGCCTTAATCAAAACAGGGCGGTAGCTTAAACAGCAATACCAAGTAAAAAAAGTGGTAACAGTTGGTGGTTTGCACAAATAAACATGGCTTATCTAGCGAAGTCAGTTTGCATATTGAATTACAAGCAAAGTGACCATGGGTCCCTAAAGAAACATTTCACTGCTTAGTTGACGCTGCGCAGCTGTACTAAATATTCATTCGATAATTCCGTTGTGTAGGGCACCAATAAATAAACGACGACATGGAGGCCCTTCTGCTAAATTTTTGCCTATACTTAATTTAGCAGGGGGGCGGCGTTCTTTCAGGCAGTTTTATTCCACCGGTATCTGTGCAGTTTTTTAAAGAAAGGAATCAATCCTACCTTCCAGTTACGCAGGATGAAGGACGGTAGAAATGCATGAAGTGTTTGGAGATTGTCACTCGAATCCATCGAACAACGAGAATAATAGCAATTGCATCACATCAGCAGTATTCAAAATATGGTTCCTTTTACATTATCTTACGATTCACACTTTTATATAGTATAATATTATGGTTGTCATTGTAGAAACAGAGTGCTATGTTTTGTGGCATATCCCCTATCCTCTAATTTGAGCCATTTTGAATGCAGTAGAAGCCGTTTGGGGTAGAATCTGATGTGTATTCTAACACAAGGAATTATTGGTTTCTTCGTTAGGTGCCTTCATCTGGTGCAATTCATACCAATGGAGCTGGTGCTCTAAAGCTGTGGTTCTCAAAAGCGTGTGCCGCCGACTCCTCTCGGGACTGACAACGTTAATGGGAACCATACGAGGAAGTATGTTGATCGCGTCGTAATATCAAAAAAATTGCATTTGCACCTAAATTACCAACATATTTAATGAGTGTCAGCCTCTAGTGTCTTAATTTTACAATTATGCGTTTCATATTGTCGAAAACATTTTCTGTGTTTGAGTTTGCGATACCGCGATTTGGGAACCGGTGTCCGATCCGATGTTCTTATGTATAAATTGTGACAGCCCGGGAACAAGCGGAAAAGTATGTCTGTAATATGATGGTAGTGCTTTTTCCTTAGGTAGAACACCTCCAAATCAGAAAGAACAGGTCCCCACATCTTCCGCCCACCTCCCCAACAAAAAAATTGCGTGTGAGCATAAAACAAAACTTGCTTCACATAAAAGCTGAGATGCCTGAGTGTTCCCTCTATGGGGCTGTCTAGACATCTGATACGCCGTTGACCGATAGTGTAAAGAGGAGCACGGTGCCGTTTTCACGTCTTGTGGAGTTATATCCTGGGTCCTAAACATTAAGCACCTCCCATTATGCTTTAGGCAATAACGATGTACGCAGTGTCACTGGCACATGGATGGAGATGTGGCTCCTGAATTTTTTGAAGATGCGAGCGAAGGTAGTTCTCTGCCAATCATCACATAAATAGTAAAATAACTTGTCCACCTATGCTAACTTAGCAACAAGCCTCTGAGGCTTTGAAATTTTTTTACCAGGACCAGCCGTTGCATTATACCCCGAAGAAAATCAGACATGGATACAGGAGGGAAATTTCATCATGTGTGTCTAAAACGCATTTACCAGTTTTTTTTTAATTTTTTGTGCGTTTTTTATATTTACAACTTTTTTTAAGTTTGGTAGTTTTATTTTGCTGTGTTCGTATTTCATTGTTTGCTTCTTGTTTTTTTGTTTTTCCTCGTTTATGTTTATGCCCTCTAATGAAACACCCCATCCACCGCTCAAACGAGAGAGAGAGAGAGAGAGAGAGAGAGAGAGAGAGAGACAGAGAGAGAACGCAGTTTAATGGTACTCACGAGGGCTGTCCAGCAGATAGCCTAACATGCTACGTCAGGTGAATAATGACACAAATGAAAAAAAAAACGACAAGCGGTCTGTAGACAGAGTTCAGTAGTTCGATGTAAAAATAAAAGAAGTGTTAAAATACACTATACAGATGTTCTAAAGCACTGGGGAAATGTTCTCTTTCAATTCGCTCAAACGATTCGCTGAAATGATTACTTACAAGCAACTTTATGGTCAACACTTAATGGGAACAATTTAAACCCTTGGTTTGGTTGCCGTCAGCCGTGTTTTTGTTCATGCGAACCTGCTACATGTTGGTCCTTCAAAAAGTGTAAGTGCTATCAACGTTGCAGAGCAACATGTACAGAGACCCTGCTATTTCTAATTTATTCTTATGTATACGCCTGACTTAAAAGTTGTTTAGCATTCGCTTGGAGAAGCTTCGCCTGTATAAACGACGATTCGTGTCCTATGAGGGAAATGCCTACAGTGGACTCTAAAAGCGCCTCTATTTATTTATAGGCCTCCCTTGCACACGTCTGGTCAATCAACGGCGCGTGCCTACCGTTACCGAGGTGCCCCGTTCGGCCGCTGGAATATTCGTGCTCACTTCCTGCGCAAGTGACCCAGGAGCAATGTCCAGTGCCGCCGGCTAACTTCCAAGACAATCCTATGCCTTTTGCGGCTGCTGGAGTACAGCCCCCTATGTCATCAATATCTGTGTTTTGCTGACCGTACAAGGACAACCCGGCAGCGCACGTCTTCACTGGGCTTGGTAGAGAAGCTGCCATGCGGTTACCTCAATTTTTGCTCTGACTTCCATTGGATGGCCCTCGGCCTTCTGTATTTGCTAAACGCGGTATCAATGTCATCTTGCTGCGTTTCCCAAGCCCGGGAACCGTTTCTGACATTGTTAGTGAATGCATTTTTGTTGGAAAGCTGTTACTCTTTGGTGGGGACATCGAGTCAAATACTGGCTGTCTTAATATTGTTGCTGAAACGGTCCCCCTGAGAATTCGAGTGAGAATAGAGACGTCGTGTCTCTGTTAAATTAGTTAAACAGAAACTCTGATAAATATCACGTTGAAGTGCTTTCACAACTGAAAGAGGTGACAAAAATCCAGTTAAATCTTCAAAAAAGTAACAGACAATAATGAAAGACTCCTGGCAGGATAAGAAAAAATGGCGGCATCTCAAGGATGCCCAGCACGCGGCATTTGTGGTTCTGTCGCTGAAGCAGTACGCTGTGAAACGGAACCTATTACGAGTCGCCTTGGCAAAATCGAAAATAGGTCACGTAGTGGAAACCTCATTTTTAATCGGCTACACGATAGTCAGACTGTGTCATGGGTTGAAACACAAAATGAAATTCGCGAACTGCTTTGTATCGTAAAAACGCCGCTTTTGGGAGGGGCAATTGAACACGCCCATAGGGTTGGGAAGTTTTACTATAACAAGTCTAGACCAGTTATAGTTAGATTTTAAAGTTTCAAGGTAAAAGGCTTGGCATTATTATAACAGTCGAAGCTAAAGCATTGTTATGTAAGCATAACCAAAGATTTTTGCGGTGTAACTGGAAAGTTGCGAAAGAAGCTGATTGAATTCGGCAAGGCCAGAACACAGCCGTTTTCACTGCGCTACAACTAAGTCTTTATCAACAACAAATGTTCCATTTATGTAAAGTATTCTGCCAGTGTGTGTGAAATTAATGTTCATAAAGATGATGCCTTTGCACACAATGCTTCCTACCACCGAACGCACAACTAGCCCTGTAGTCAGAGCTAGGCAGTGAAATCAGATAATTGCTCTCAAATATTCGCAGTGTCCCAAACATGCGGGATCCTTTATACTCATTCATTGATGCATGCAAGGGAGATGTAGTTGCACTAAGACCTGGATATCTGCCAACGTGTCGTAGCGAAATTTTACAATTGTCAAAACATTTTTCGTAATATCGTTGTTATCGACGCACTAGAGCGGGTGGAGGGTTGCTCATTGCAATCGCAGACTATCTTCAGTGTTTTTTCTGTTCCCATTTAATCTCAATTGGAAATTGTCTGCGCAAGTGTTGGCATAAACGACCGTGACGCAATATTTTGTGTTTGTTACACACCTCCAAACGGCCCTCATCGTTTTGTAGTGTCCTCCAGGAAGTGCATAATAACATTACAAATATGTTTCCCAAATCGTACTTCGTTTTTGGGGAATTTAATTTACCCCAGGATAGCTTGCACACAAAGCTGTCATGGAGATGTACGGTCATCACAAGAAGCTGCCGAGGTTATTTGTTTGTGCTCAAATTTTTTTTTTCACAACTTGTGACCCAGCTGACCCGCATGTCAGTAACAGTGCTAATGTGTTTGATGTAATCCTCACCACTTCCCAAGATCTTGTTTGCTCACTCGCTTGCACGCCAGGGCTCAGTGACCACTGTTTCATTCATTTTTCTCTTAAGGAGAGCGCAAGCAAAATAAGTGGTACGCCAAAGTACGTTCGTGATTAGCGAAAAGTTGACCTTTTGTTGATTAGTAAAGACCTACAAGTATGTTTTACCGATTGCAGGGCCCCATTTTATGAAAATACTGTAGCAATAACCTGGGCGTTGTTCTAAAAGAAAGTGCATTTTTTTAAAGAATAACTATATACATTTGCGAGTGATTTATTTCAATAATCGGTCCCCTGGTTCAATTTTACTCTTCAACATTCCTAAAATAAAAGGATGCTCGCAAAGCAAGAGACATGAACAACAAAAGCCGTGGTCCTTTTATCGTAGCTGCCAGTTAGAATTTCGACACCCTATCCGAAACGCAAAATCTTTCTTTTAAATGCGGAACATTTCTTAGGCTCGCGATGTCACTCGTCGATGTTGTCGGCGCCGTCCACACGCTCACTGCGCATACGCGTCGCGTCGAGGTGCAGGTTCGCGTCTCTCCACCGTACCCTCCTCGCTCTCAACAACATTTGGAGCGGTGCAGGAGGAGCGCGTGTACCCCGTGCGCTCCGTCGCTCTCAACAGCTCCTGCGGCGGTACGGGGGGAGCGCGTCTGTGCGCACATGCGTCGTAGCTACCCGTGCGCTGCGTCGCGCTCAACAGTAACGGCGGCAGGGCGTGTACACGTGATAACGGTGTGGTGGGTGCGTGGAAATTTCGCGCGCTTGTGTACGGAAGTGTGCGCATGCGCGTCTCTCCCCCGTACTCCTCTCCCTCGAACGCGGACGGTGTGTATATAAGCGGCGGAGCGCGCGTTCGGAATTCAGTCAAGGGCGTCTTTGCTTGGCTTTCGCTTGACTTGACACTTTGCTTGACAGCACCGAGCAATAAAGACAGACTTTACCTTAACACTCCTTGCCTTCGCTTGTCCTTAATTCAATAAATAACACTAATAACGACGAAATCACAATTAAGCATTCCCAAACCATACCCAATTACGCAACATTCCCGCGATAACCCCAGCACTCTGCGACGCATTTACTCGAGTTTCCCCCGTGGGAAGATGCGGGCGGGTTTTTTTTTTTTTCAAAGATATCCTTCCTTGTTTTCTTGTACGGAACACCAAAAAGTTCAGGAACATTATTTGCGGTACGAATACAAATTAATAGGTGTAGTTGACGAAATTGGTGAAGTTTTATTCTGTTCTCAAAGCTGTGTTCTGTTTAATAAAGCATTCACAACGTTTTTTACTGTGCCAGCCACATCCTCATTTCTATCTCTGTGGTACCCCAATAATTAATCCATTGAAACCACTAATAGTAGACTGGGTTGGAATAATACTACTAATCGCAAAGTTAAAGGTTTCCTCATCGTAAGGGATAGATTCAATAGGCTAAAAATTTCTGAAAAACACTGACATTTATTGTTCCCTAATTCTTGCAGAAACTTTATCTCAGGCATCCTACTATTTGGTACTACCTGACGATTTGAAAATTGACATAGTGCTAGCATTCCTAAAGTCTTGTTATGCACGTGACCCACTTAATTATCATCCCATACCATTGACTAGTGCCCCTTGCAAGTTCTTTGAACATGTCATTTACTGAATCCTAGTGACAATCCTTGAAAACAACTCCTTTTTTTCACCATGCCAACATAGATTTCGAAAATCTTTTTGTTGTAAAACTCAGTTAATTTCTTCCACAATAACCTTTTTTGTAATCTTGATGATGGGCATTTCACTGATGACATTTGTTTTATTTTTATCGTGTATTTCACCTCGCCTCTCATCACTTGCTGTGTAAAAAATAGTAATTTAAACATGAATTTTTGTATTCCAACTTGGGTATAAAAAGGAACACATCATGCCTTAAACGATGCCGACGGTGCGAAGCACTGTGTCCCTAGTTGTGTATTGCCTGTGCGATGAGCGTCATTGTCCATGCATGATGATGCACTCTTAGTTTTGAACAATTTGGGTTACAGCAATGCACTGTAATGACAAGAGCTACCGCTTTAGCTCCGGGTCCGCTCGATATTTTTGCATTTGCTTTCGTTCACATCCATGAAGGAAATAGGATCAGTGATGGCGGAACGCTCTTATATACGCGTTGCACTGCAGCGCCCTCCGATGATGATGCTTGATGATGCTTAGTGGCTTTTCCTTTGTAACGGGGTGGCGTTGCACACCGGCCTTACTCGCAACGCCACTGTACAATCACCTCGCCAAAAAATACAAAAAATAACGAAAAGATAATGTCAAAATAAAAAGTAAATACTTTTACGAAATTTGTGTGCTGGTCTGACTTCTTTGTCTGACTAGTCTGACTTCTCTCGTGTTTGCATGTAGCGCCCTCTCGTGTAGCTCCCTGTAGTCACTACGCGCCCGCCGGAGAACGCACGGATTACGTGAATTGCGAGGTCATGAGGTTCTTCACACCTTAAAATTTTTAACCGACAGATCCCAGTTTACTACAGAAAATGACTAGGATTACAATTTCTCTCCAGTCATCTGTGACATACCGCAAGGTTACGGGCTGGGCTCACGCTTGTTTCTCATATACATAAATGGTCTGCCTAACGCCGTTACATCTCACATTAGATCATTTGCAGATAACTGTATTTACACATAGTGATTTAATATACGGCTGACTTATTAACACTACAGTGTGACCTTAATGAAGTAACAAATTGGCAAATGCGCTTAAATACTAACAAACGTACAATGCTCCGCACAAAACCGCAGAATGTGTACAAAACCGCAGTGCACTCTATCCTATGTATATATGCTCCCAAGACCAGTATATCTTGAACAAAACGAGCGCTAATACGCCCTACGTTTTCCGTTCATGTAAAGATGTTACGGTCTAACCTGCTTCACAAAATCTACCACTTGAATCTACAGCTAAAAAATAAACTTCTTTGCAGTCTAGCATACATATCCTCCCATACATCACCCTATGACAGTGAACATCCCTTATTGTCGTACTAACCTGTGTTTCCATTCCTACATACGGAAAACATCAAACGATTAAAACCGCCTGCCAAGGGTGTCAGCTACTCTTACCGATGCGCGCGCATTTCGTTCAGGAATTGAACGACATATATCGGTGCTATATTAGTGTCCTCTCATGTGCTAATTGCTTTGTGTGTTTGGATATCTGATGTTCTCGTGACACTGACGATTTGTTGTTTTTTTTTGCACAAAGTGTCGTTGTGTGTTTTCCCCTGGATTGCGGCACTCTGGCCCTTGCTTTACAGTGTTATGTTTCATCTATACTCTGTATTTACATATATTTGGATACATTTTCAATGAGTTGTTATTGCTTTTGTATTGATGGCTCGGAATTTGTTCCGGTTCAAACATTCCTTGTATGTAGTTCTCTGTTCCGGTATTTGTACCAAAACCTATTCCCTTCTGTACCTCCCCATGGGAATAGAGGGTTCCCAAATAAATAAATAAATAAATAAATACTGAACAAGTAAATGAATAAATTAATTAACAAATTCAAGTTCTCCTTCGCTGCTGCTTAGGTCATCTCGAAGCTTCACCGCTGATGCCTCCTTGAAAAGAGCGTTTGTTTACGCTGTATGTTCACCATTTCCACGTTTCTTGTACATATAGATGTTTTCTGTGTTTCTGCTGCATAGATTGAGTTGAAGTTCTGCGAGTGTTTCGTCTACACTTTACTCTTCTCTCTGCGCATTGCTCACAGGTACGAGAAATTTCTTATTTGTCGCCAACTAACTTGCCCAGCTTAGCTCCTAGGTTGGACTATTGAGAACTTGAATTAGCGCATGGCTGTAAATTTGTGAAAAACAGAACTTCATTAGGCTTTCCATAAGTGTCGGCCATGAAATAAGGAGCAAACAACTGTCCATGTATTTATTGCCTTGCTGAGGCCCAAACGTCTAAGCAGCTTCAAAGAAGGCGCCGAAACAAATTACCCGTGCACTCATATTTTTCTGCACAGGAGAAGATGGTCATGTCTAAGCAAGCTTCACAACTCACTTTTTCGTTTTATATTTGCCTTCAGTCTTGAATTGCTTTCATTACGGTGGACTTTCAACGTCCTTATATACTGCGAGAAGTGCGGACAAGAGTATTGCATCACTTGAGAGTGGAGGACAAACAAACAGCACCATGTTATTTGAATTTTTTGTATTCATGATCATTGGCTTGGCTGCTTGCAACGCCAACACAAGATTCATCCGCTTCGATTCATGCTTGTATGGTAAGCTGAGAATTCGTCTTAATATGCAACCTCTGTAGCAACGGCTTAAAATCCTGGAAAACCTAAACTAGAATTAGTACTTTTTTGCCCTTAAATTTCGCGTTCATTGTTGTTAGTAATCAATAAATCATTTGAAGCCAGAAACCAACACTGGAAATTTGTTGCTCACAAAGTATCCAGAAAACATAACCGTACAGGGCAATCACACACAACGCCCTAGTTACTTCAGATGTAGTGTCGTCGGCAGCAAGAATAAGACGGCGTAAATTACCTGGCTAAAACCAGAGAACTGCGGTTTTGAAAATGTTGATTTCGCTTTTCTGCTAGCACTGAAGAGTTGAGTAATATTGCGCGCACTGCCTTCTCGACATGTGCAATGAAGCGGAAACGAGGCACAACATTGATGTTTCTGTGACGCACTATTAGTAGCAAGGTAATATAGAGGTGCTGAACTCGTATAGACAAATTAATGTATTTTCAATGGTTTTTCGCATGGTAATAAAGAAATTAGTGAAGGACATAAAAATAGAGCAGTCAAAATTTTAAATATCTACGCAGCTTTAGGTCAGTATACTATAATGATGAAAAGTACTTGTGCACACCAGCAGTCATGTGAAATGAACACGTCTTACTCTATTTCTCGGAGAAGCCTGTGGTAGTGGATAATATTAGAGGGGCCCCAAAATTAACCGAAACTGATAAAAACTCTGTCTAACAAAGTATTTAAACATGGGGACTTTGAGATGACAGGAAGCGTAGGAGTATACAAAAGGTTGTAGGAAAGTATACACAGGTATTGTAACCGGAAACTGCAGCTTCACAAAATTTACGAACTTCACTCTAATGAAGGAAGTAAAAAACGAATAAATGTCAACAAATATTTTCAGGGAAATAAAAAAATTATCAGGCAGCTTGATTGACAGAAGCCAGGGGTGCAAAGAAATGTTTGACATTCCTACCACTCGATATCGGCACATGAGATAGTTTTTCAGTTATACGGTAATTTGATCAGGATGTGTTGCTTCTGGAGCAGATGTCGCCAACTTAGAGGTATAGTTGCCACGGAAATGTTTGTCGTGTGGATGTGCGCGGTGTTGTTTTAAAAAGAAAGATGTGCTTCATAAGACGTACACAATTATACGTTGAAGAGGTGCAATGACATAATTATGCTTCTGCTGGATGTGACTGCGAATAAAAAAATTTAACGAAATCAGGGGTAGTGTGAGATAGAACTGTAAATTCAAAGATTCTAAATGCAGTATACGAGGCAGAAATATCAGTTACCTCGTTTTGCGAAAACTTAGCCTCCATCAATACGTGAAAAAACAATTACAATGAGCAGCTCTCCAGGATTATCTATGGTTTAAAACCTTGCAAGAATTTTACATCAGGCTTACCGGTTGCTGATTTCATACCGCCCGCGAGAACAGGTGTTCTACTTCCCCCCAAAAAACTAGGTGATACATTTTTGTTGCGTACGGTGGGGGTGGGGAAAATTTATGTAAACCAAGTATGACACTGCATTTTTTCTCCACGGCTTATTCATTCGTCATAAAGCGGCGACTGGTTAAATGCGCATCTAATCGTGATATCAAATGCCGTTCATTGGTTCGGAATGATGCTTATTTATACTTTAGGCAATGCGAGATGCCCCTGAGTTAATGTACCACATCAACCTTGGTACTTTCTAAGCTATGCGAGGAATACACAGCACACCGTCATAAAAATAAGAATTGGTCACCTTTCGGGGACACATTGCATACCGGCCGACTTTACCTCTCTGGTACGCTCCAATTCAGAAATGAATAAATAAATGAACGAACGGACGCACCAACCCACGAATGTATGAATGAATGAATGAATGAATGAATGAACGATCCAATATTGAACGATCAACAAAGAAATGAATGAATGAATGAATGAATGAATGAATGAGTTGTCGCTACAAACAAGCATGTCGCTACCAACAAGGGAAAGAAATTGCGAAAAGAGCACTTTCTCACAAAGGTACATGCGTGTCCGATGCAAAAGATACGTTTCAGGTAAAATACAATGCAGGGTAACAACTTTTAGGAAGTGGTGCAGAGTATGGTCCAGAGTGTACTAAACAAAGTAGAAGCAGCGACACAGGTCAATTTAGGGGCTCATGGGTATAGTCTTGAATTTAAGTTTAGTGTGCGTTGAATACCGTCTTTGGACAAGTAAAGATACAGTGAAAAAAAAATCACACAAGTATGGTTTTTCTGTTCGCCCTGTTTCTAGGTACAAGTAGACAGGCCCGAAAATTTCGAATTCAAGCCAGGGACTACATTTTTTTTTGTGCAAACCTGTGGGGTTCATACGCCCTTACGAAGCTTAGAAAACTCCCAGAGGAAAAAAAATTATCCAAAAGCGCCAAGAAATTCAGATATTTACCTACTAATGAGTAGCACTCTTTTACTATTCCTCTAGCGTGTGAGTTTGTTGCAGCCATTTTTTTTAATTATCTGAAGTCTGTCTGACCAGTTATCTCCATTCGCTCTATGAAAACGATTGCCGGTGTTACTTTTGTCAAATCTGACTTTTTCAGTAAATTCACGGCGTTACACGGTTCACCATTTTTTTATCTTTAGTGTTATAATTAGTGGATGTTCAATATCCTGTCCGACCAAATATATTTTTTACGCTATTATTTGCTGTGGCAAATAAATATAAGCGTAAATCCGAGATAACCGGTGGGTCCGAACTTTCCAAAAACAAAAATAAAAGAACAATAAAAGCAAAAAGGACTGAAAGTGTAAAGCCAATCATTTAGACAGAACTGCAGATCTCGTAAAATAACGCCTGTATTCGGTAAATTAGCGTAAATGAATACAATTGCTCAGAGATAACTTGGAAAAACCAAACAAAATTTTCTTCATTTTAAGTTACATCCCAGGTAGGTGGTGTGAGGATGGAGAGGTGCTAAGTAAGATTCGGAGCAGCGATCATTGGTTGGTTAGATGTCAAAATATAAACAAGGCTCAATGTCAAAATATAAAGAAGGAAACTGGTTAAAAGTAGGAACCCCCAGTACAGAGCCAGTCAAAGCCAAGGCGAAGTAGTTTAAAATAACTCTTGTAAACAAATTTGCTTATCTAAACGAGGAAAGCTAGGGTTCTCTAGAGAAGCTAAATGACAACCTAATAACGGCAATCAAATAAACTGCAGCAGCTCAAGGTGAAGGAGCATGTGGAAAAAAACAAGAGAACTAAGAAAACACATGAAGTAATTCCGGCACGTAAAGACATAAAAGAGTCAAGTACGGTGGATTAAGTTCAGCTAGCACACCTATGTAAAACGATTAACACAAGTAAAACAAACGACACTTGGGCATATATCATGGCAGTGATCGAGGAAATGCTGCGAATAGAACGAAACCTAAAAGCAACGAAGAGGAAGCTACCCATTCGCAAAACAGAATCTATGCCCTCCGAGACGAGCAGGATAACAATGTGCGCAACGTCAAGGAGATAGCAAAGATCACGGAACGACACGACAGCAGATTGTATGCCAGTGACGTTAAACCAAGGCAAACCTCTGAGAGCACGTGCTGAACTTTTGATATATCGATATTGACTGAAGGGGAAGTAGGAATGCTCTTAAGGGCACGAAAAGAGGAAAACCTGTAGGTAATGACAGCATCACCAGAGATGTTCTTTGAAATATTGCAATGGGAACTTGCTGCACCATTTTGTGAATGAATTAGTACTGAAGAATTTCCCAAAGCCGAAAAATTCATACAAGGGAAGATAACAAGCGCCTAAGTAATTTAAGAACCCTCATCGTACTCTCAGTTTTTTATAAGCTGTTTTCCGAAGTTATACCTAGCCGCGTAGGTAACAGCTTGTAATTACAACAACCCAGATAGTTGGCTGGGTTTAGAAATAGGTACTCAACCAGTAATTACAACCATGTCGCAATTAAACGGAGAAACCAATCCGTACAATGCTATAAACCCCTTTACATGGCATTAGTAGGCTATGATAACGCGTTTGACTAAGTATACGCCTTAGCATTGCTAATAGCCTTAAAACACCAGGGAGTAGCAGACGCTTACATAATACTTATGACAAAAAACACCGCAGCCGTGCTAAAACCAATAAAATACCACGGAATACACGAGCTATACAAGACGTCTAGGCGATATATGCATAAGGAATGTATGAGCAGGATAAAGATCCGCCAGCAAAGCGATAACTTCCCCATCCGAAAGGGAGTATGACAGGGAGATACCATCTCGCCAAAACTTCTCATAGCTTGTCTCCAGGGGGTATACAGAAAGCTCGACTGAGTAAACCTACAGAGAATACTTGATTAATGAGGTTTTGCAGGTGCCATTGTCCTGCTTAGTAAAACTGCAGAACACCTGCCAACAATGTTTGAGGAACTACAGTCAGAAAGTGCGGCCGTGAGGATCAAAATAAATGTGAATAAATTTAATGAAATGAACAACAATCACGCTAAAAATGTCGTCGTCTGCTGAGGAAAGAGAACGCTGGAGGGAGTCAAACAATATAACTTACTCGGAGAGATCGATAGTGCTACTCCGCTACTACAACGAGTTGCGTGGAAGATTAGCTATCGGCTGGGGAGCACTCCGAAAGGACTCCAAAGCAATGAAAGGAAGCTAACTTTATCACTTAAACAAAAATATACAGCCAGTGCATAGAACCGGTGAAGACATACGAAGCTTCAAGGTGGCGCCTTACTAAAGAACTGGAAAGCAAACTTTGATCTGATCCACGGGTATGGAACGAATAATCATAGGAGTAGCACTTAAGGAGAGCAAATGAGCTTCTTGATCATGGTACAAACTTGAGTAAATGGTGTCATTCTCCAAGTAAAGAATAAGCAATGGAACCAGGTGGCCAAGTTATGAGACGAACCAAAAAGCGGTGTACAATTAGGGCAGCACAGTGGATACCCAGAGATGGGTCTGGAAGTAGTCGAAGCTCGATAACACGCTAGAGAGACAAAGTACGAAAATTTGAAACCAACAATGTACAAAACGAGTGTTTGGAGGTCAAGTAAAAAAGTAAATTGACGAAACGAGTGTTTGGAGGTCAAGTAAAGAGGTCATCGTCCGACAATGGACCTGAATACCTTATCATACCGGTATTGTAGCGAGGAAATGTGGAACTTCGGCAAAACGTGTATTTTGTGGCGAAATACTCGAGTTAAAGAATTTGGTGTTCTCTCTTATTTTGTCTTCCGGTCTTTCTCTTGGGATTTGCCAAGTTATGTCCTACAAATTATCTCCGTTTACGATATTATAGAGATTAGTGGCGGAACATACGCCAGTTCTGTATTTTTGTCTTAATTCAGAGCAGCACACGGTCCTGCTTGTGAGCTTATTAAGCGAAAACTGCTAGCCATTATTGCTATATGTCTAATGACAACGTTGTAGGAGTATTTAATTACCGATTGACTGATAAAGCGGAAGCTAATTATTATGACATCCACAGGCCTTCCACACATTCATGGTAAATGTTTAAGACGTTTGTTTTCTGCTAAACAAGATCCAAATAACCAGGCAATAGAGATAAGAAATTACCCTGCAAAGTTTTGACCACCACTTTTGTGTCAATATGAGCACAATATTTCCGAACGTGATACAAAGTGCGAAGACCCCCCTTGACCAGAGTTTGCGACATGTATTATTGTTCACAGTGAAAACCTTTTTGTCACTTCAAATCAGTTGTGTTTTGTTTAATCTTTTTTATTTATTTTAATTGAGCTAATACAGGGTCAGGTTTCTATAAATGGGAAGTGTGTTTCTTTCCTTACTATTGGCTTGTTACGTACCACAGAAATATGGGCTTTCTTAAAAGTATTCTATGTTTGCGTCACGTTGCTGTGATGCGGTGTTTCAAATATATGAGGTTGTTCGTTGCAGCCAAGCCGTAGACCCTAAATGTCCGGACGGACGTTCTGTGGGTTGAAACTTCCCGTGACAAGAAACTCCTTCTAAGCCTTTAAAGGGCCACTTTGTATGAGCAGAGTATTTTCATCTGGCCTTTCTACGTTTATTGCTTTGTGCTCTGCAGTGTGTTGTATGTTTTAGTGCACACAACAGCATTGCAGACTGCATATGACGGGGTGTCAATATTTCGTAGTGGGAGTGTTCTGCGTGGTTTGAAGCAAGCGAACACACTATTAATAAGGCGTTATTACCGCCTACTTAAAAACGACATCAACTATCGGTGTGTCAACATGTACAAATCTGTCTGAAAGACTGGGAATATTCCATGTCTTTACCGGATTGTCTGGTTCTAGATATAGGCCTTTTGCGTTTATTTGCGTAGGTAAGAGGGATACAACCGAATACCGCTTGGTTCACAGGTTGCCGTTGATTGACAAGGCGTAAATGTTTCATGTGTGTCCAGGTCTTTTCGCGTAGTCGCATGTAAAAAATGTGTCATAATAACTTTTAGTTTTAAGATTAGACTGCTACAAATTTAATGTCACATAATTGTCGCTAATGTTGCTTTCTTTAGTTCAACTAAGATCGTCATGGGTAGCTCCATGGTTTCTTATGAAGCGAACATCGTAAGTATGTTTGCCACGAATATTTGTCTAGCAGAAGTACCAACAAAATTGATAATTCTTTGGTGATCTTTTGCGTTTACGTTTCTTTTTTAAGAGCGTGGCTGTTGAGGATCGAGCCTTATCATAAGTTTGATGTAGTAATACCTAACATAGATGCAAGAGCAGATTTACAAACCCCACTGATGGGGGGCGCAGAGGTCTCACTGCAAGCCGGCTCGACGAGAAGGGTGCCTAAACGAACACATATAGGAAACCGTGGTCTTGCACATGCGGTATCCCGACTCTTGTGCTTGTAGAGGGCAGGGATGGAGGGGAGCCTGCCACCGCTTGCATTTACCTGCACATGCTTTTATTGCAACAGCAGATTTTGCAATGCAATAGTGCTTCGAATCTCGGGCGAGTAGGTTTGATGTGCGAGGTGGAACAAAAAACATCAGCTATGCTGTTTCCGCATGTGTTACACCCTGTGCCACTGTGCCTAACGTTGCGGATTTTTTCTTGTTTATTTATTCCTTCTCCTTCCCTGCGGAATAACCCAGATAAAGGTATCATTCAGGTCAACGAGGGCGCCATTCGTGGCAACATCCTAAACGGAAAGCCGCAAGCAACCATCTCTTTCACCGTCAGTACAAAAAAGGAATTTCAGAACCTGGAAGTTCGCATAACCTATGCGATATGGCCATGGAATACACGTCAGGAGTGAGTGTTCAAACAAATTCTGCAATATTGTGCTGTTCTTGTAAATCGTTGGGCGGAGACGTTTGAGTGAATGACTTGTTTGAAGCACACAGCTAGCTTTGCGTGTCTGCTACGGTAGATTGAAAAGTTGAGATTGAGCTTGATATGAACCAGGGATTTTGCTACATGAAATTACAGTCGATGCACTGTGTTTATGTTACCGTCTTTCTCTGCAGTAAGACTTAATATTTAATATCGCTTACGCTATCTCGGTTTATTTTTTTTATTCCGGCAGTAAAAGACCGAAATATAGATGTAGGGCCGTGCTGCTAGAGTGAAGGTTGAGGTCTAGTTCAAATCACGTTTTTTAATCTGGCAGCCTTCTAAGCTTGAAGAAATAGGTCAAGGTCACGTTGCCCAATATTCCTTTTTTTATTTTTACAATATAAGGCCAGCGTCCTTCCCACCCTGGCTTGTGGAGATCCTGACACAAGTCATACCACTTCGCCAAACATATAGAAGGCCGTCTCTTAATCAATATTCGAAGGGATTGTTTTTCAAATTTCTTCTTTCGTAAACCAGCCTGGATGCACGACATTAGAAGTCTAGAGCTATGTGGCGCCATCTACGTCGTGTGCTCTGCAGGCATTCGCGGAGGATTCCACGGCAATTCCCGTAACCTCGTAACATTTTTAAGCCGCCGCGTTCTTTTTATAGGCGTCTATAGCCTAACATTTGGTCCTACAACTACATTGCTTTCAATGAGGAGACCTGCTGCCAATGCTAAGGCTCTGTTCTTTCTAGCTGCCTCAATTTCCAGGCCACATCTCTGCAACTACGTAACTGCATTCCAAAGTGCTAGCACTGAATCTGAACTCCTACTCCCTTAACAGCGACGTCACCGCCATGCTCACATCATGAGAGTGATTATTGTTTAATCGCCGAACTCCCGGTCCTCCCATTACCAGTGATTCTCATAGTGATCAGCGGGAACTCACTTTAGGTGATATCCCTGGTTAGGACACTTCTATTTACTTTCACCAATGCAGTGCGCCTCTAAGGCGCAGCGACGGTCCAACTAGAGCATAGATCTCAACGAGCCTTAAAACTTTTGTACTGTTAAATATCACCATCATCAGCCACGAACAAGAAGACCATCTTCTCGCAGCGGGAGCGCTTGATCTGCTAGTGTCAGCCATTAAAAAGAATGCGAACGGTTCTCCCGGCCTCTCTCGTGTTTACAAGTGGTGCCGTGACCAGGATTTCTACCTCCGCGCAACGAACGACAGCAAGCTGCCTTGGGGCAGCGGAGAAGACGGTGGCGTCGGAGCAGCTGATTGACATGATCCAGACAATGAGGAGGCTACCACAGAAATAACGGGATCCGACGAGCTGACTGAAACGTAAGCGAGCTTCAAACAACCACCTTCCAAGATGAGCAAAGATATCGTAGCAAAAAAACTAAAGGCTTTACGGACGAAAATAACGCAGCTCATCAACGCAGCCAAACAGCCAATAAAAGAAGGGGCCAAAAGAATGGCGCTTTGCTTGCCGCAAACACAAATTAAGGGGCTAAACGCACGACTAAAAGAAGCAAAGAACCAAATGAAGCAATATTTACAGATGAAGTTGCGGACAGTGAATTTGAACGAATAATTGAATACGACATGAAGGTATTGGCTATCCGTATCGAAGGTTGAGAAACGCATTGCGGAGTTCATCCCAAGCAGCGTAAATGCCCAGACTAACAGCCACATCTTAGCACCAAGCACAGAGCCCAACTCCAGGCCAGATGACATGGAACTGGTCAAGCTACCGAAGCTGGAGGTTTTAAAAATCAATGGAAATGAGCTGGAGTGGAATAGATTGTGGAATCAATACAAATCATCAGTTTACGACAGGCCTAGCATGACTAAACCCCAGAAGTTTAACTACTTGAAGGCTTCAATAACTGGCAAGGCAGCGGCTTCAATAGAAGGACTCCTGTTTTCCGTTGAGAAGAACTATGACCACGAATTACAGTTTTTGAAAGACACGTTCGGAAGGCATGAGAAATCAGTGATCTGCACATGAGAGAGCTGCTGAACCGTAAAAAGGTACAATCATCGAGGGATATCTAATAGCTAAGAAAGCTATTCCAAGCCGTACAAGTGAACATGGTCGCCCTCGATTCATTGAATGTAAAACCAGAGTTCTATGCCCCAATGCTCACGGCAGTGCTGAAGAGAGTTATTGCCTCAGAGTTTGAGTGGAGTTCAAATTGAAAGAGATGGCTCAGAGTATACAGGACAGAGAAAGGGAAGAAGGAGAGCAAAGCACGTCAGCAAAAAAACAAACGCGGAAGCCCTAGCACGGCTGCTTGAATTTTTTTCGGCATCAAGTTAACTTGACAGAAGACAGAAACGAGCAAAGATCGGGGACTCAGATACAGACAACAGAAAATACGAGGCAGTTTCCAACAGCAGCAAGTTTTTACAGTTCACCAGAGAAGGTGTGCATCTTTTGCAAACAACACAACCATGCGACGGAAGATTGTCGTCGGAGCTTGCTGACGGAAGAGAAAAAGGCGACGCTTGCAGCCAGCAGAGCATTCTTCAGGTGTATGCGTCTGAACCACACAGCACGTGTTTGCAGAGTAAATGCGCGATGCAAACAATGCAAAGGAAGGCACGCGACGTCAATGTGTCGGACAAAACGGGAAGCAAAAGCAGAACTAGATGCCGCAATAGTGCAACCTCAAGAATCGAACACGTGCAGCATGCATGCCATTTAGCGGCAGGAAAAGCAATGCGTGCTCCTACAAACTGCTGTAGCCTGGATAGAAGGAGACTCCTCAGGCAACTACGCCCAGCTGTTACTCGACAGCGACAGCCAAAGATCGTTTATTGCAGCAGGATTATCGGAATATATAGGATCAAAGGTAATCAAATAAGAAAAATTGACGATTGGCTCGTTCGGCGATAACAAAACGGTGAAGATCATGAATGTGGTACAATTGAAAGTAAAGAATACAACCCAATGCCAATCCACCGTGATTGATGTTGTAAAAGTAGAGGTGATTTCTTATAACTGTCTGCCAGGATCCACAAAAAAAATCAGCGAACAAATGAAGAAATTACGGTTGGAGATTGCCGACGATATGAAAAAAACAAGCACGAAGAGTTCGATAGGCTTGCTAATTGGTTCTGATTGTTACTGGGAGTTTTTCACGGGACAAACAAAACGACTAGGTGACAACCCAGTGGCTGTGCAGACAACGCTTGGATGGATAGGTCAAAACCATGCCAACCAAGCAAACTGGAAATAACAAAAGGACGGGCAACAGTCATGATACTTCACGTCCAAACTACTGACAAAGGAATTCAGGACGAATTGCAGACTTTTTGGAGTTTGGAGCCAATCGGCATCGCAATGAAACGTGGTCAACCGAGTAGAGAACAAAAAATACTCGAGTGTTTCGAGGAACAAATAACAATATAGAATAGTCGCTACTGGGTAGGTCTTCCATGAAAAAAACGTTAACCTGGACAGAAACAAAGAAATCGCAACAAAAAGGCTATTACAATTAACAACCATGCTTAAAAAGAGTGCTTCTCTCAGGAGATATGACGAGACGATATCGGAATATTTCACCTCTGGGGTAGCCGAAACAGTCAAAGAGGAAACAGGACAAGCGAACTATCTTCCCTACTATGTGCCGCACCATGCAGTAATTTAGGAGGACCGATTGACAACAAAGGATAGAGCGTTTTGACGCGTCTTCAAGCACGATAAAAGACAGATCGCTCTACGACAACTTAGAAGCAGGACCAAACTTTAACGAAGACGTATTATCCATGCTTTTAAACTTCTCGAAAGAAAAGATAGCGCTAACCGGAGATGCGGAAAAGGCCGTTTAGCACATAGGCATAAACGAAGAAGACAGAGACGCTTTGCGATTCCTGTGGTGGAAAAACGACGACCAGGGATGACTGACCGATGAAATACAAGGCATGGAGAATGACGAGGGTGACATTCGGAACGACACCCCGTACAACTTCTACTGGCTGCCACGATCAAACGTTATCTGAACAAAATTAATCCGGCATTTCTTGAAACAACAAGAAACCTACACAGGTCAATTATTGTCGACGATGTAATACTTGTGCGGCCACAATCGATGAAACCGTCAAACTGTACACCAAAACAAAATTGGTGTTTGAGAGAGCTCCATTGAAAGTAAGAAAATGGACGTCAAACAAACAGCGAGTAAATGAAATGTTTGAAGGAAACGAAACGAACGAGGGTGTGCACAAGCTCCGGGAAAAGGGGCGTACAAAGTTGCTAGGGATGATATTGCCGTGAACCATGTATGGGTTTGTTTATTTATTGTTAGTTTTTACTGCCGGGCCACGCGCGGCTGTGTTATCTGCGTTCCAAACGAAGCGCGTCTTACATTCTCTACTTTTATGCCGCACGTACGGCCCATCACATTCAGATAAGCAGACTGTTTCGCCCTAACGTCACTAGCCCAGAGCAATCTTCGGTGACCTACAATGTTCTGGATGCGAATCGACGGTTCCAGAAACACTTGCGCCGAAAGATAAAAGCCTGCAGAACAGACGCCGCGGCATTCGATCAGACGACACTCGCCTGTGCAAGTGACTTTGTTGACCGCTGCTTCGCCGCCTCTGTATTCTTTTGAGTTGTTAGGGGAGCACAAGTTCCCTCCAATAAACTTGTTTCTCCTTCAAGATAACTGCGTCATTTTTCGCTTCGTGACAACTGGTAAAGGTGCTGAGTACTAAGCCTTTATGCTATCTACGACTTCTAGAAGCTGCCAAGGCAGTCCAACCAGAGCAAGCTGCCGACTGCAAGGATTGCTACCCGAGTTCAGTTTTCTGCCAGAAGAGCCCAAGAGAAGGAACGCTGCAACCAACACCATGGCGCAAGAAACAACGTCGCCAACCGGCCTGCAGCAGCCCCGAGAACCACCATCGTTCCGGGGAGCCCCCGCTGAAGACCCCGAAGAATGGTAGGAGAAGCTGGAGTGCGTCCGTATCTTCAACAAGTGGCACGACGAAGAAACTTTCCGGCATGTCTTCTTTTACTTAGAAAATGCTGCTCGAAGTTGGTTCGAGAACCATGAGAGCTCTTTGACCGACTGGACTCAATTGAAAAGGGCGTTCCTTAAGAGCTTCTCTACCATGGTCAGAAAAGATCGAGCTGTGCTTTTGCTTGCAACTCGAAGGCAGCACCCCAACGAAGGGGTCGTGTTTTTTCTTGAGGAGATGAAGCGACTTTTTTGCCGTGCGTACCCCGGAATGACCAAAGAAAAGAAGCTCAGGTTTTTAATGCGAGGAGTGAAGCAAGAGCTTTTTGCTTGTCTATTCTGTAACCCGCCGAAGACGGTGACGGAATTCGCGTCTGAGGCGGCCGCGATGGAGAAGACGCTAGATATTCGAACGAGGCATTACGACCGCCCTGTCAACGCACTGTTGTCTTTAAACATTGGTGCCGCAACTGTAAGCTCCGATACATTGCGCGAGACCATCCGAGCAGTGGTCAAAGAGGAGCTTCAGAGGCTTTTTCAATTACGACGCAAACTCAAGCGGCTTCCCTGACTGACGTCATCCGAGAAGAGGTTCAACAGGTGCTGGGGACTTCTACGCCCTAAGAAGCACCCCGTCAGCCCCAAGAGATGACCTATTCCGCAGTTCTTCGTTAACCACGCCTTGCTCCAACCCGTCATCAAGAGGCCGAGCCATACCGCCGTTCAATGCTACCCGGCCGAAGCCCTGTAGACCAATACCAGACGCCAAGGACGACCGACGTGTAGCGAACGCCCGATAATCGCCCGCTGTGCTACCACTGCGGAGAGGCCGACGACATCTACCGTGGCTGTCCCTACAAGAGGCTCGGTTTGCGAGGCTTCTCCGTCGAGCCCCACGCTCCCGTTACGGCCAGCGGCCTGCTGAGATCGAAGAATACCTCTCCAACACCAACCCGAGGACCAGCCCGCTTCAACCGTTCACCGTCACCCCACCCGTACCAGTCACCGAACCACCGCAGCACTGCTGATGTCTCTCGTGAAGGTTCCCAGCCCACGCGGGGGAAACTAAAAGCAGGAACTTCGGGAGGTAAAGTTGCACAACGGCAGAAAAATGAAAACCCTGCAACGACGCAGCGACTCGCTGAAGACCATGATTCACGACATGCCCCGACCCCGACGACCCAATCTAACCCTGACTTGACTCCCCACCACCACGACAGCAAAACGGCTTGATGTGTACCCGACATGACCAAACCTGCCGATGAGAATACAATGAAGACCACGACGCACAGTGCCCGGCCGTCAACACACAGAAGCCGAGATACGACGCCCCGACGCACCCGAAAGTCGAGGAAAGCGGCGTACGACGTTCAGCTGTTCATCGACGGCTTTGCTGTAGTTACCCTTATAGACACCGGAGCCGACTACTAAGTTATGAGCGGACCACTTGCGGCTAAGCTGAAGAAAGGTATGACCAGATGGGATGGTCCGCACATACGCCAAGCAGGAGGCCACCTCGTGACGCCAAGTGGAACGTCCACATCGCGCGTCACCATAGACGGCACAACGTACTCTGCGGCGTTCGTCATTTTGCCTAATTGCTCCCGCGACGTAATTCTCGGAATGAACTTTTTGACGGACAACGGCGCAATAATTGACCTACAGACCCAGCCGAGATCTTTTGCCCTCGATCACTTCACGACGCCGCAGCCGAACACCGTGCTGCTTTAAGGATCGCCGATGATCCTCTCACACTGCCACCCCGCGCAATTTTGATGATCACCGTCTACTGTGAAGATGCTGTTTCTGACTTCGACGCTATCGTATAGAAAGACCAAAGGTTACTCCTCGACCGCGGTGTCTCCATTCCAAGAGGAATTGCGCGCTTTACGCAACTCCAATCCCAAGTTTGGTGAATAATTTCAGCGAGAAATAAGAGCATTTAAACAGCGGCGCTGCAATTGCGTTCCTCGAAGAAACGCAACAAGCAAGTGACGTGATCGCGGTTGCCCACTTTGAACGCGCACCCGAAGATACCTTCAAGCTTCCGAATCCCTTCGACGTGAATCTGGCGTTACCGCAACAAGAACAGAACAAATCATTGATTTGCTGCATCGCCACAGAGAGTGTTTTTTGTCGAACTCAGAACTACGTCAGACACCTCTAGCGAAGCACCGAATAATACCGAAGATGGAGCCCGACCTACCCGACAGTCACCCTACCGCGTCTCTTCACACGAGCGGGAAGCCATACAGACTCAAGTTGACGACATGCTCAGCGACGACATTTTACAGCCATCGAAGAGACCCTGGGCGGCGCCGGTCGTACTCGTGAAGAAAAAAGACGGCACATTAAGGTTTTGCGTTGACTACCGGCGACTGAACAAAATCACCAAAAAGGACGTGTACCTTCTCCCCCGAATCAATGACGCCGTCGACCACCTCTGCCACGCGAAGTACTTCTTATCGATGGATCTGAAGACCAGCTACTGGCAAATTGATGTGGACGAGAAACACCGAGAGATGACAGAATTATAACCCTGGACGGCCTATACGAGGTCAAGGTGATGCCGTTGGGGTTGTGCATGGCGCCAGCAACGTTTCAACGAGTCATGGACACGGTGCTAGTTGGCCTGAAGTGGCACACCTGCATCGTATACCTCGACGATGTCGTATTCTCCCGGAATTTCGACGAACACCTTGCAGGGTTGCAGTCTGTACTTGAGGCCATCTCTACGTCGGGGTTAATGCTGAAGCCCGAAAAGTGCCGCTTCGCGTACGCGGAACTGAAGTTTTTGGGCCATGTCGTCAACGCCGTGGGAGTGCGGCCTGATCCGGCGAAAACTTCCGCCATAGCAAGCTTTCCAAGAACGAAAGATAAGAAGGGCATGCCGAGATTTCTCGGACTATGCGCATACTGCAGGCGCTTCGTCACACACTTCGCCCACATCGCAGAGCCAATCACCCGCTTGACGAAAGATAGCACCCCTTTGAGCTGGGAAAATGCCCATGAAACACACTTCTGCGAGCTGCAACAATGCCTGCAAAGCCCGCCTGTGTTCGCGCATTTCGACGAAAATGCCGAAACAGAAATGCACACGGGCGCCAGTGATATAGGCTTGGGTGCCGTCCTAGAACAAAACAAAGCGGGTGCGAGATAGTAATCACCTATGCCAGCCGTGGTCTGTCCAAGGAAGAAAGCCTCTGAGAAAGTGTGCCTCGCGATTATATGGGCCATTCTGAACTTTCGTCCATACGTATATGAAAGACCATTCACGATTGTGACAGACCACCATGCGTTGTGTTGGCTCGCCAATTCGAAGGACCCCTCTAGCCGTCGTGGGAGGTGGAGCTTGCGCCTGCAAGAATTTGACGTTACATTAGTCTATAAATCTGGGAGGGAACACTCCGACGCCGACTGCCTGTCCCGTGCCCCCGTCGACCCACCAAAGCAAGACTCCGATGAAGTCAGCGCGTTCTTCGGAGTCGTGACTGAGAGCGACCTGGCCGCCCAGCAGTGTGCCGACTCCGATCTACGCGTCATGATCGCTTACCTCCAAGGATGCAACGTCGCCGTGCCCAGGTCCTTCAAACGCCACTTACCTGCATTCAGCCTGAAAAACGCCGTCCTCCTGAAGAAGAATTTCAGTCCCGGAACGAGAACGAATTATCTTCTTGTCATCCGGGCAGATCTTTGTGACGCAATTTTGGAAAAGTGCCACGACGACCCATCTTCCGGACATCTCGGCAAAGCTCGCACAATTGGGAAAATCAAGATGAAGTACTACTGGCCCCACCTTGCATCCGACGTCACCCACTACGTCCGGAGCTGCCGTGACTGCCAGCCACAAAAAACGCCACCGACGAGACCAGTCGGACTTCTGCAGCCGATCGGCGTCCCATCTAAGCCCTTCCAAAATTGGAATGGACCTTCTGGGCCCGTTTCCTACATCCCGATCCGAGAACAAGTGGATTGTTATAGCCACAGACTTCACCACGCGCTACGCAGAGACCGCCGCTCTTCCGAGGGGGACTGCACAAGAAGTCGCAAAGTTTTTCATAAGCCAAGTTGCGCTGCGACATGGAGCCCCGGAAGTCCTAATCACAGACCGCGGAACGGCCTTTACTGCGGAGCTGTTGCAAGGGATATTGCGCTACAGCAACCCGGGATCACAATAGAACGACGGCGTACCACCCCCCAAACGAACGGACTAACAGAACGCCTGAACAAGACAATCGCGGATATGCTGTCAATGTACGCTCGACATTGAAACATAAGACTTGGGACGAAGTGCTACAGTATGTCACTTTTGCGTACAAACGGCTATCCAGGAAACTACGCAGATGACGCCGTTCGAGCTTGTCTACGGAAGACGGCCGACTACCATGCTCGACGCCATGCTTCCGCACGTAGAAGACGATGACTTCAACGCCGACGTCCAAGGATACCTCAGCGTGCGGAGGAGCCCGCCGCTGGCTCGAAGTTCGTACAACAGATCAGCAGCAGCTGGTGGATGCCGGGCGCTACAACCTCCGACGCTGGGACGCCGAGTACCACCCTGGGGATCGTGTGTGGGTTTGGAATCCTATCCGTCGACGCGGAATAAGTGAGAAGCTTCTGCGACGGAATTTCGGACCCTACCAGATTATACGACATGTCGGCCAACTTACTTACGAGATGATCTCCCATGGTGATTGCGGAACGTCACGACGACGCACGCGGCCAGAAGTTGTCCACGTGGTTCGCTTGAAACCTTACTATGCAAGATGACGGACTTTTTCGTTGTTCGTTCGGGATTGTCTTTATTTTAGCATCGGGTCCATGCAATCTTAGAGGGGGTAATGCCGCGAACCATGTATGGGTTCGTTTATTTATTGTTTGTTTTAACAGATGCCGGGCCACGCGCGGCTGTGTTATCTGCGATCCAAACAAAGCGCATCTTACATTCTTTACATTTATGCCGCACGTACGGGCTATCACATACAGATAAGCGGACTGTTTCGCCCAAACGTCACTGGCCCACAATAATCTTCTGTGATCTACAATGTTCTGGATGGGAATCGACGGTTCCAGAAACACTTGAGCCGAAAGATAAAAGCCTGCAGAGCAGACGCTGCGGCATTCGATCCAATGACACTCGCCTGTGCAAGTCACATTGTTGACCGCTGCTTCGCCGCCTCTGTATTTTTCTGAGTTGTTAGGGGACCACAAGTTTGCTCCAATAGACTTGTGTCTTCTTCCAGACAACTGCGTCGTTCTTGGCTTCGTGACAATATGGAGACACCACAGTGACGTTCTAGTTTTCTCAGTAGAGAAATGGGTGTCAGACATAACAATGCTTCCACTGACGAAAAGAACAGTTCTGCAGGCCACTGCGAAAATATTTGATCCGCTCGAACTTGTATCACCGTTCACCATACGGGAAAAAATAGGTTCCAGAGCACATAGGAAATCGAACATGACATGGGATGATCCCTTACCAGCCGAAGAAAGTGAAAAGTTGAAGAATTTCATCAAAGAGGCATCGCAGCTGAAGGACATCCAAATTCCTAGGGGCTATGCTCTAAATGAAGAAATGACAGAAGGATCGACGTTGCACGTTCTCGCCGACGAAAGCCCGCTAGCATATGGGGCGGCAGCGTACATCATCATACCATGCAGTGATGGTACGAAGAAGACTAGCTGTGAATGGTTGCGAAAATTCGAGTAGCTTCGATCAAGGAACTCACGTTGGCGCGACAAGAATCTGATGGCGGCAGTGCTGGCCGCAAGACTATGCGACTACGCAACGGAACACTACGCGAGACTTCTACGAAACAGCCAGTTTTGGACTGATTCACCAATAGTATTGCAATGGATCAAAGGAACCAGCAAAAAGACAAATTCGTAAAAAACAGTCACTGAAATTAGGAAAAAAGACGATGGAGAGCTGGTCATTTGTACAAGATAATGATAATCCAACAGACCTGCGGAGTGGCAAATGTGGTGGAAAGGACCTAGCTTGCTGGCTTTTAAAAAGATCTACGAAAACAAAAACGGCAAAGAAGACATCCAAATAAACGTTGAAGAACACAGCGTATAGTGCAGCAACTGTACAGAAGAAACAAAATACCCCCATCAGCAATATAATATATCGAAAAATATGGATCACACAATCGGCTACTACGAACGACGGATTGGGTATATCGATTCATTAAAAACGTTAAAAAGGAACAGTTTAACGCACCGTTGAAATAGCAAGAAATAACCGCAATAAATTACTGAATTAGGAAAGCTCAACAAACATTCGCACAGCACAACTCACATCGCAAAGAAAAAACAAGTTTCAAATACAAGAATACAATATATTTATTGACAATGAGGAATTATCAGAGAGAAAGGACGCGTGCACTACAGCAAGATGATAATCATGCACGTCATTCTATTACAAAGCAGGGCCATTTTACGGAACTGCTCGTAAATGAAGCTCACCGCCAGGTGAGGCATGTCGGTGTACAAGCAATTCTGGCCCATCTACGAACAAGATTTTGGATATTGCAAGGACGTCAGACGGTCAAAAAAGTAATCAGCAAATGCGTCGTTTGCAAAAAACATAATGCGAGAGCAGTCAGCCAAGTGACGCCTTCATTACCACAAGATCGTGTCACGCAAGCTCTGTCATTCCAAGTCAGCGGAATGAACTTTACCGGACCATTCTACTGCAGCAGACAAAGGCCAGTGCATTAAACAGGATGTAGTGATTTTCACCAGCGCAGTATCAAGTGCGATTAATCTGGATGTGGTATACAGCATGTGAACGCTGAACTTCCTACAAGCCTTCCGCCGGTTCACAGCGCGACGAGGAATTCCTACAAAAGAGTATTCAGACAACGCCAAAACCTTCAAGAGCGCGGGAAAAGACATCAACAAAGTGCTCGAAACGATTGAACAGGAGAGCCTTAATGATTACTGCAGCTCACTGAAGATCACCTGCAAAACCGGTGCACCATGGTGGTGAGGATTTTACGAACGCCTTATAAGAATCATTAGGACCTCCATGAGAAAAATCATCGTTAGGCTGACAGTCAGAGTAGAAGAGCAGCGAACCATGGCAACAGAGTTGAAAGGAGCGTTAAAAAATCGACCGTTAACCTATGTCTAAAGCGAGCCTGGAGAGCGCATGCCAATTACGCCGCGGACATCATCGGAGGACGACAGCAGCAAAATGATGACAAGCGGGCCAATCTCGGTGACATCGAAGAGGCCTGGAGAAGACGGTGTCAGATCACAAGGGCTTGGTGGATAAGATGGCATTGAGAGCACCTGAAAGAAGTCGGAGCAACACCACGCACAAATGCGACGACCGGAAAAACATGGATCGTGCTCCTGGGACGCACCGGACCGGGCATGTTCTGTAAAATGTGCAGAATCGAGAACACGTATCATGGACGTGAAGGTGTGACCAGAGTGTGTCTTCTCAGGTGAAGGAACAAGGACTGATACGGCGCTCAACAAAACACGTTTACAAGCTCGAGGACTGCTTCAAATAGGCACGCCACTGACCCTCCTAGCGCTCTTTGGTGGGCGGGAATCTGTTTATTATCACCATCATCGGCCCTATAAAAAAGAATACCATCTCCGCGAAGCGCGAGTGCTCGATCTTGTGGTGTCAGCCAAAAAGAAAGAATGCAAAGGGTTCCCCGGACTCTCTCGTGTTTACACGTACCGTTGAGGCCTTTGTTGTATCCTACTTCTGTGCTCCCTTGGTACCTTCGCTTACCCAGATTAAAACAGGTGCCGTAGGCCTTAACTCTTTTGTGCGGTATCAGATGCTCTAGAAAAAACGGCTGATGGTCCCACCCAGACATATTCTTCCCACAGGCATCCCTTTCGGTCTCATCTAAGTATTACACCCTGCTTCACCCTAATCTACGCAAGCATTGCCCTTGTCGCCACTGCATGTGCATAGAGTGCAATTCCTATCTTTTCACTGTATAAATATGATAAGCGCTATCATATCCTACCATATAACATCAGCCTATACCTACATGCCTGCCTATATTCCAAAACGCTGCACCTGGCTTAATGCTGGAATTATAATTGAGCAATCATTTTACAAAATGTCTGCAAATTAGTTGAATACAACAGTGCCTAAAGAAATTTTAACACCAGCGGCAGAAATTGTAGCAACAAACTACAGGGCCTGCTTTGTATTAGAGCAGATATATGGCAAATGAAGATGTAGGTGAATTTTCAACCACTGGCGAGTGCCTGGGAATGTGGATGAATTTCCACAAAATTACTGCACGAATGGCCCCTCTTTGGACAAGCCTAGGCGGTATCCTCCTTCAAAAAGTGGAGCTGTAATTTTTTTCGAATTCATCTAACGAGTTATAAAAACGTATAGCAGTTATGCTTGTTCAGTACCGGAATGTTCAGCAAAACAGACAGCAGAACATTCAAGGGGACGTTAAAAATGGACTCGTAATAACGGAGGGTAAAGCCATGTTGGATAGGAAAAAAAATAATAATATTTGTGTAAATACAAATTTGTGTAGAAAAAAAAGTTCCTGCGTTTTTTTACACATTTTACACATTTATTTTTTAAGGTTACATTTCCTACACCGAAAAGAGAAATTAACATGGAAGCCCTGGGTCTGGGGTCAGTGAGTTGATGGGGCGGAAATAAACCAAACAGCGCAAATGCTCAGATTTTTTATTCCCGCTTCAATTCACTGGCATCCTTCGAAATATTTAAAGGATACTTGGAAGCGCCTAATACAAAAACCACGAATGGCCTCTCTTTCAAAGTCGATATGCCCGATGGTAAAAGATTTGAGGTATGGCAAGTCCAAACGAGTCATTTCCGCAACCGTCAGGAGAAAAACTATCTGGCTCTGACGAAAATGATGTCAGCTAATAAAACAAAAGAAATAAACTTGCAAACAATTTTTATAGTGAAGAAGGTCGAATTTCTCACCAGAATTCTGCTGTCCTGGCGAAGTACCTAACGTAGAAGCTTAACGGTTCCCAACTAAGATACTCGCAGAATCAGCGGCAACTGCAGGGGCAAGAATGAAACTTTTTCTTAGGTCAACTCTAAGAAAACAATGAACCTCATCAACTGAGTAACCAACCCCCTCCTCACATAAAACAGGGGTGCATGCAAAGCTTGACCTCAGCGAAAACGAAAACGAAAAAACCCGAAACGCGACGACCGCATAATGGAAACGAAAAGGCCAATGCAAAATGAAAACTCAAGGGCCGAAATCAACTGTCCAAACCAATGATCGACCAAATATAATACTTTTCACTTCACTGAGCTTTACTTCAACGCAAATGTTGGGTGTACGTTATTGTAGACAATTCTTACAAAATTAGCTAAACTTTTATGTCGTTTAATGGCTGCGTCTTTCATCAGGCCAAACCACGCGCGGAGTACACATGCCACGCTAGAACGTGGACTGTGCAAAGGTAGCGACCGACCTCGTCCTCAAAGTGGCGTGGCGCGCGACGACGACCAAGCTCTGGCACCTGCTTTCTTTGCAGATTAGTTCTTGGTACAAACAATTATCAACGCAAGTTCTGTCTCGTGTGAATACTCCGGTTCGTTAGTGCTGAACCAAAACATACTTTTCTGTTCACAAGTAACCTGCTTAACCTGCTCTTCACTCCGCACGCTCCGTGAAATTTGCCCTGCTTCTAGGTCAAGTCACACAGAGAAAATGTTCGTGATTAGGAACTGTGCCGGGACTTTACCTGTACTCCACTTCGATATTCCAGCGCAATTTTTAAGCCATTTGCCATCTCTTTGATAGGAAACCATCCGGAAGATATTCAAAAACATTCTCGTTTATGCATACATGTTGTCACGTGGACGATATGTTAGGTAGAAGAGTGCCCTATTTAACGTACGTAGCGATCACTCTGCTTAGTACAATCCCTGAGTTAGGGATATTCGTGTTCTTGCTTCAGCCAGGTAGCACGAAGAACACGACATAAACGTGCAACAGGCCTCGCCTGCTTGGTTCTGTCTGGCATTCTTTCTCTGAGATCTAGACTGCTAGCTGGCCTCTACGGTTTAAGCGCCGTGGGTAATAAATCGCCACAGCACCGTACAGCCGATTTTCTGTGCGACTGTCGGAGTGCAATAATGTTGCTAATCCAGAACAGAGAATGAGTTTTGAAGTTTTTCAATATGAATAGCCTATCTATGATATCATCCTGGCGCACCTACTTTTTTACAGCAAACATTTTGTATGCTACCACAAGCCGCCGAATTGTCTGCATCGAGATGACTCCGAGAAGAAAAACATGGGAACGCGAAGCAAACCGACAGCGAAATTCAGCAAGCCTTAAATATAAAGAGAACATGGGAGTCTCTCGAAGCGTTTCACGCAAGGTGTCTCGTGTAAGGTGTTTGTGACGTAGTGTGCCTGGCACAAAAGGAATGACAATATTCACGCAACGGATCACAAGTTAGCGCAAGAACAATGCCGCCAGCAGCACTTGTAGGAAGACAAGAAAAATACCATGCCGACGAATGTAAGCGCTGGCGCCGGGGCAATCTTGCGGCGAGGAATGAAGAGCAAGCCCGCTAACCAAGCGCAAGAGATGGTACACATTCTTGGTGTTTCAGCCTCGACCACGAGGAAGCAGTGTGTGGGATATGCCTGCGAGAGAACTCTCATGACAACTTTGTACATACTTCAAATGCATCCCTTCACCGCATCTCATCGTTCGTCAAATCTTTGTCCTATAGCCACGTAATTTCTTTTGTTTTGGCTGATCTTGTGGCCTTCATCCCCCTCCTGACCCCCTTTTTTGAACCTATCTGAGCTCCTAAGGAGGTCCTCTCAAAGCTCTTGGGTCATTCGGGACCGGCGTACCCACATTGATCGGCGCACGTGACAATTTCCTGTCCCGCGTCCCCTATTCATTACCCCAAGTGACCAACCGATCTGACCAACGGCGACGTGACCCGAGTCTGAAACGTTCCCGCGCCCAGTTCTCCATCGCGTATTAAAGGTCTCTGCACATTGCTTCCCCACGTCTCCAGGCGTTGCCGTTCCGGTGCCAGTGCTCACCATGACTGTCATCCTCATCTTTGGCGGCATGGTCTTATATTCCTTGTCATCTGATCTGGCATAGTCTCCTCACTGTATGTGCATTTACTAAGATCTCGTTTGGGTCATTGCCCTACGACAAAAAGAGAAAGTATCAGAAGGAACATGATGCGAGCAGCCGTGCATGACTCGTCTGAAATCTCCGACGATAAAAACCGCTGTGTAGGCGCAGCTGCGCTTGCACTCCAATGGCGCTCTCTACATATTGTAAATAGATCACTCCACCCTATTTCGAGGTTCGTCTCATCTCAGTTGTATCGCCATGTAACAACGGTTGCCCGTTTAAAATCATTCGAAGCTATCTCCCCTTCAAAAAGAAAAACCGTATTTCTTCTGTTTATCGGTGTCGTTGATAGTGCAGATTATACCTGCTACACTGCACCTATGTACCTTACCAGTCTTCTAAATATGCAGTACAGCACTTGTAAAAAGATTCGGTGCAGCACATTACGCCAACTATTTGGAATGCATTTCGGCTGAACACGTTGTGTCCCAGCAATCTCCTTTTGCACAAATTATGAAAGTTGCTTCCGTATCAAATGAGCTAAGCGAGACTAAAAACCCGCGTAGTCGTTTCCCTCTGAACTCGAAGCTGGAAGTACGCAATGAAGGCTGCCGGCTCTTTCCCGGCGTAGGGGGTGCTCGGGGCGTTGTTTTTGGTGGCCTAAAATATATCAATGGCCGGGGTAGAATTGGTATTATCTCTGCCACGTGATGCAGCCTATCTGCTGTTTTGTGCCGAAAAAAGGAGAGCTTGGTGCTCTGTCGCAAACGCGAGCTCAGAATTTCAGAGCGTTTTAAAGCAATTAGTGCTTGTTCTCGAGAGGCCTGGTAAAGTGTTTACCAGCTTCTTCACTCCAACTCCGCGCACACTCGAAACCAAAATATTTGCAAAACTGCACGTACGGGTTTCGGCTTAAACTGATTGGTGCACAGCAGCGACAATGCCAGATGGTGACCGCAAATGTAACAAATAAACTGTGACGTTGACCACCAACAGCCAATAGTGCACCCACAGCTGTGATCACGTAAAGTGGTGCATATTGCGGAAGTTTAAGAAAGCGTTGTTTTTTTTCGCATCTCTCACAGATATGAGACCTTACCGTTTCACATGCACCTGTTATATTTGGCTGAGGTTTTCCGGGAACTGCAGCCTGAACGCAAAAGCCAATTAATTTGAACTGCTCAGGCGTGCTACATGAACCCTTTATTACCCTGTTGGAAGAGAAGAAGACACAAATCTTTGTGATAGCGCGACAAGTTACAATAACACTACCAAGTTTTTTTTTTAAATTGCCACCTTGAAATTTTCGATTAAAGCTCGCATGCACCAAGTCTTCACTGCACTAATATCCATATCACTGACATAACCACCGAACCTTCAAAGAGATTGAAAGCAATGTGTGGCCATTATCCAGTTTTGGATTCATACGGCGAACAAATGAATTCACCCGCAGGATGGTGAGGCAGTGAAAGTTGTGTCCCAGAGACCCCTTCTAGTGTATTGCTGTGATGTCTAACCCAGGCTGTAGTAAGCGATATTTTCAAAACGCAAGAAAGGTTGCACCAGGTTTCATTTAAAGACCGGTAATAAATATGACGTACTCGAAATATTTGTTTGCCTGTTAAGGATACCTTTATGTGAGCGAGTTTTAGTTTTCTTCAATGTTTTCAAACCGATAACTGTAACCGCCCTGCCTAGAATACGAATGCAGTGAGTTATAAATACTTGTGTTATGCACCCACCTGCACCCACGCCTTCCTGTTAAAACCCGCAGGTATCTGAATCTCCGCAAACACCTTGGCATCGACGGCCCATTGAAAAGTGACTCTTACAAGATCAAAAACATCCCGGCGGACGAGGAAGCGAATAAGTGGGCCTACAAAGCGGTAAACTCTTCTTATTATATTACACATACCTACTCAAATTGCTAAACTGTTTTGAATGGCCAGAGAAAAAAACAATTCGCCAGGTTGATTTCTTGTTGTTGGTCAAGGATTTTAAACACAAATATCAATAAGATATCCATCAATGTCAATATCAATATATCAATCTCAATATCGATCTCACAAATATCAATCACCGTGCATCACCAGCCCGTTGACATTGTCAATGCCTTCTGTGTCCATTTTTCTCACGCATCAACAAAGAACAAGTCACTGGCATCGACGGAAAGTTTGCGCCAAACCCCCAAACATTCTTACTTTTTCCTGTCACCGCGAAGAGGGTATATCTGACAATTCGCATCTTGAAAATACTAGACCAGGTTTAGATCGCATTTCTATGCGCCGTTTGAAAGCAGCTTCTCGAATTATTTTAGTTCTTATACGTCATAAAATTAACCTTATGTTCTCGTCGGGGTCATTCCCCAAACAGTTGAGGAAACCCAAGAATATCTCCGTATTCAAAAAACGTGATAAAGAAGTGATCGCTAATTAGAGGCCGATATCTCTTCTTTCTTATTTTCCCAAAATATTCGAAAAATGTTTGCAGTATATTAAACAACTATTTAAACAAATTCGGCTAATTGAAACTTTGTCAATACAGATTTCGCGCTGGAGGCTCTACTAACTTGGCATTCATTTGTTTAGTAGACTATATAAAATTCAATATATATTTCTCAGCTTGTTCGTTCTGTTTTCTTAGATTTTGCGAAAGTCTCCGATACAATTAATCACGACATCTTATTCAGTAATTGATTGATTGTAGGGTTTAACGTGCCGACGCAACGCAGGCGATGAGGCGCGCCGTAGTGGAGGGCTCCGGATTAATTTTGACCACCTGGGGATTTTTAACGTGCGCATAAATCTCGTACACACGGGCGTATTTCCTTTTCACCTCCATCAGAAAAACGGCCGCCACGGCCGGGAATTGAACCCGCGACCTTGGGCTCAGCAGCGCAACGCCATCTTGTTCAGTAAGCTCGAAGCCTATAGCATAGCTGCTCCGTTACTAACAATCTTGAAAAACTATTTTCTTGTTAGGGAATATATTGCAGATGCATATACGCAGCAGAAACGTTTTGTGAAATAAAGTTAGTAACACAGGTGTGCCCCAAGGGTCAATTCTGGTTCCCCTGCACTTTATGATTTATATAAATTACTTTCCTGACATCCTGCCGTCATCCAATTTCGTCTTATACGTGGATGACACCACTATCTCCACATCGGACAAGTGTATATTGCCTTTAACATGTAAACAAACATTGCTCGTGTGTAATGTCGTAGATTGGTGTAAAAAGAAAAAATTGGTAAATATTCCTATTAAAGCTAAATTCATAATTTTCAGTTCAAGTCATCAGGCCGTAACCCAGCTACTCTTGTTAACACTTGCTGAAAATTCTACGGCTGCTTGTGATTCTGCAACATTTCTCGTTATACGTTTTGATCCTCACCTTAGGTTTGATCTTCATATCAACCACCGTAAAAAACCTTTGCATTTGGCATTTGTGCGCTCATTAAAGCCCGACATTTCTTTTCCTCTTCCGCACTGCTTGCACTCCATTGCTCCCTTGTACAGTGTCACATAAACTATGGCACCATTACAAGGTGAAATACTTTTAAATGTCGCTTAAAATCGGTACACCACTTTCAGAACCAAGTGACACGTATCATTACCACCCGCCATTTTAGTTCTGATGTTTCGTTCCTATATAACCTGTTAGGTATCGTATTCATTGATAACTTACTTAAGTACAATTTTGCAATAATGTTATTTAAGCTTCTGAACAATCAACACCATTTTCATTTCGTAAACGTTCATTTTCTACGTAAAGTAATCACCAGAAGATTTGCCTCACGCAATAAATTTTTACTCGTGATTGTTCCTACAAATTACTGGAAACATTCGAGTCTGGAACAGCCTGCCTCTTACTTTAAAATAACAATTTCATTACTAGTATTTAAAACAAAATAAAGGTATTTCATTTGGGTGCAATTTGATTTTTTTATTTTATTTTCACCAGTGTATTTGCTCAAGCTATTTCCCGTGGTGTATAATAAACAAAGAGGAAGCGTTCAGTATCATTTACTGAATGGAGAGAATGTTTTGTAGTAGTTGTTGTTTTGGTAGTAGGTATTGCAATTCTACTTGATAGACTTGCCGTTTTTTTAGTTATATATAAATTTATTTATGAATTTATTTCCGCAATATTTGAAAATAACCATTTCTGTTCGCTGCGCTTACATGCTACCTTAGTAATGAACTACCGAGGTATATATGGTGTGTATGTGAATTTTTCTTGAGAATTGATTAAACCCTCAAAACCTTTGAAACTGCAGAATTCCCAATTTTGTGCCCGAGCCTTGTTTGTTGATCGTAAATACAGGAGAGTGTTTTCATGTTAACAATAGGTATCCTTTTGTGGTCGAAAAAATATTGTTAGCACTTCGTGACACTCAGCTCTTGAAAAAATGGTTGCTGAGCTTCCTATTATTACTTACCTCAAAGTAGAATTTCGACTGTCAAACAGGTGTAACTATGCCTGAATTTTTACATTACGGCACACTGGCAGCATCACTATGACATTCCCTCAATGCCTTACCAGTGTCTTTCTCAGTGCCTGCTCCAAAAGCGCAATTCTGTAAACCACTTTTGCTTTCATTTATAAGTTTGTTGACTGTTAAACCACTATGAGAAGAAAAAGGTACATACCGTTTATGCATGATCCTGAGCGTTAACAAACATAAATGGGCAAAATGTGTGCTACCGTGATGTTGACCAGCCGTCTGTTTATAGAGTACAAAAAAAGCCGGACGATGCACGTGGTATATATATATGACACAGTAAGGTGGACATTTGAGAACAAAAATAAAATATATTGAATTCCATCAAATGAGCGTTATGCGTTAAGGTTCACCTCGAATTTCTGTGGACCCACACATTGTTGGAAATCTTTTAAAACATCCAGGCGTAGCTTCGATACCGCGACAAACACAATGCAGGAACTTTTTAACTTGAAGCTTCTTTCCTTTGCTGGCTTTTCATTCAATTCTTTAAAGTACTAGCCATAATTCCAATTTCATCTGATGGCTACTTTCTTCACACAGACATCCGACCAGTTCTAGTATCGAAATCGTAATTGGGCTATCCAGGTTTCAAAATAGGGTTTCTTTATTGGTGAGGGTATGCCAATAAATATGGTTCTGAGTTGAATCGTGAATTTGCCTGTTTTTGAGCCGCAGACATTCGCTATGCATGTCAAGCAAAGGTTTTTTTGTCGACTGCCCACTTAATAGCGCGCGAATTCTGGACAGGAGTTCTCTGTTGATGGACTCTATAAAAAACAGCTGGAAGGTTTTACCTCTAAACAGGCTTTTGTGACAGTGAAATATTCCAAGAGCTCATGAGCACAGGTTTCTCCTATCATGTATCACAGATGTCAAGAATTCCTCCTATTTTATTGTGTACGCTTCAGATATTACAAAACGAAATTAAACACATTAAACTGGGCACCAATTCAGACCCCAAAACGCTCCACTCACATTGAAGGATGCCCGCAGTGCGGAGCAGTGATTCGCAACGGGGGCTTTGGCGCCATTACGCGCCTATTGTTACCCCCTCACGCTCTTCGCCTCTCCGTCTCACTCTTCTTTTTATGGAATGAACACAGGTCTCTCCAATAAAATTTAAGTTTACCACCTCCGTAGTGCACGCGCCTAATCTGCCTGGAGCACCACGAGTGGAAGTTGTGTTCTTTTAGCAGCGACGCTGTTTAGGCAATCGTACTTTTTTGTGTCCGCATTTAAAATACCCCGAAATATCCGAGTGCACGAATGGGCACCTAATCGCGGTTAACAAAACCAACAAAATACTTAGCGCTCATGTGCACCTGCCTCGCGACGATCGCCAGGGCACCTTGCGCCGTAATCGTGGCAGTACTTGTTCGGAACTATAAAGACACATCATAGTGTGCGCCCCTCTAGGCGATGTCCAATGATTATCACTTAGAAAAAAATGAAACAGCATCACACTCATAGCCAAAATTTTAGAGCAAACGTTGTTTCAGCAGCGTAGAAAATGCAAATTGGCTGCAATCGTGGACCTAACTAAACCTTTGTGATGGTGGTGAGAGTGGCGTACAGCATCGCTATTATCAAGTCTTAGGTTCAGGCAAAAACGTCGTTAGCTGCCGATGTAACTGGGTGAGAAAGGTTTGACGGTGTCGAAGCGGCGGCGAGCGGCGTACCGAAGGCACCAATCAGTCTTTCGATTACCCCACCATGCCGAGTAGAGACCGGTGGTGGGTGGCCAGTTTGGAAAAGTTTGATGGACGTACGCATAGCTCGCGCGTACTTTGTGCGCTAAAAAGGGATTGTAAACCTGAGATCGTAAGCAGAAAATGGGGTTGTGCCAAGTAATGCCGCATTATACTAACAGCCAAAACCGCAACCAAAGCACGGCCCCGACCCAACTGCCGTGGCTTGTGCCGCCGGGGTAGGCATGTAGGCTATGTTTTAGGAGGGTAAATAAAGGCGATCCGGCAACGTAACTTGCAAACCTGGCAACGTTAGTCCCGTCTTCAAGATGGGCGAAGAAGGAACAGGCTGTTTAACTGCGAAAGCCTCGCAAATACAACAAAAACTACAAGCAGCCATTCATGTGTATTCATAGCCTAGTTTGACATGATGATGCTGCGGAACATCGTGATGCTTAGCAGCTTTCATTTTGTAATGGATGGGCGTTGCCCAGCGGCCTCAGTGGTTACGCCATTATACAATAACATCAAAATTCAAAAGACACCCTTTATAAAATATTTGTGCTACTCTGACTCCTTGGTTAGTATGTCTTTGCGGATATCTCTCGGCTGTTTTCCCGCAAACATTCTAACCTTCTTCCACTAACCTGTACTTCTGTCCAATCGGCGTGCTGTATTTTGCACGAGGGCGCCATGTGTTGAGTTGGAAGAGGGAGGTCTTCAATTTTTAATCACTAGTCTAGTGGGTCCCACCAAAATGCGGTATTCGGGGAAGGAGTATTCACACAAATAATCATATTGCTCGTCCTGTCTTGGAGTGCGTGAGTGATTCGGTAGATCAGGTGGCCCTAATACAAATTGACCTTGCAAAAGCGTTTGATCGGGCTTCTCAGGATTTCTGATTCGCACATGTGGCAGCAGTCCACTTGGTGATGTGTTATATAATGGCATCAAGCTGTGCTATAATCGGTGCTCTACACAGCTTATCGTCAATCGTATTTTGTCGAAGCCGATTGCGAACAAGTCGTCTGCAGACAAGGCTATCCCGTGTCACCGTTGCTGTTCGCATTGTACCTCCAACTTCTTTGTCTTACCATTCAGCAGAGACAAGGAGTGAAACTTTCTAGCATACAATCGTACGATGTTAAGGTGCTTGCTAATGCAAATGATATAGCGTATTCTCGCGCTGACCAAAGGAGTGTCCAGGAAACCCTTACAGTGACTACGCAGTTCTGTGATGTGGCTAGAGCCGATGTTATATGAAAAAAACTCAGGGAATTTTGTACGGACAGTGGGGAACAAAAGCACCCAGATTTGTAGGTATTATTTGGGGTGTGGCCCCACTCCTGTACATCGGCGTGCCTTTACATCGAAAACAGAACACAGGACCTCATTGGCCGTGAGCACTCACGCACGTTAGGCGTACATCGCAGGCACGGAATTGGCGAGACCTTGCTGTGTATGCACGCGCAAGCATGTATAATGTCTTCCTTGCTACAAACTCCTTTGTGTACCTCAAGTGCGTCACTGTTCGAGATCAGAACTTCATACCCCACATAGACTTTTGCAACATTAGTGTGGGGTTGTAAAGGGGAACTTATGCATAGGAATAACTTGTTTCTTCCTTCAGAATCAGAGGGTGTTGGGCTCATGCGTTTGTTTGTGCAGCAAATTATCTCGTCTTTTCTTCGACAAATTTGTTGATCACCCACTTCTACTAACGGTACTTCCACAGCGCATAAGTTTACGTATGCCTTTTTTGGTTATATGTACGGGCGAAGTCAATACGAAGCCTTCATGGGGATTTCTGAAAGAGGTCGTAAAGTCATTTACCACGCGCTTTTAATTGGAACATCTGTTGAGAATGTCACAGAAAACTATGACGAGCACTCTTAATGAAAAGTCTATTACTGGTGCCTCTTTATCGCCAGCCTACTTAAGGCCACCAGAAAATCAATGTTTTAAAACGGGTAATGAGCATGTGTTTCCCGCCAAATGCAAACACATTTTTCTTCAAGCTTCATTCTTCCACACTCCCAGGTAAGACATGGCTGGGATAAAATGGTCGGACAATCGTCGCCTGTGTAATCGACCAGAGACAATTTATCATTGGTTTTTGTTGTGCCGGGACGCTGTGTTCTTCAGGGACGTTTCAGCGGACAGCAAAAACGACATTGACATCACCCCGCATACCATTCGCTTCCTGCCATTTAAAGATGTTGTTCGGGTGCCATATGAAGTTTTTGTTCTCTTAGGATTGTTTCGCTGGTGAAAGTGCCGCTTTACTGATCGGCATGCGAAACTCCCTAGGCCGCAGAAGTGCATTTTTCGGGAACAGGCGGCATTGGTGCGGAGCATGTATACTGCGCAAAGTGATCCAGTGAAGTGGATGCCTCTTTTGTAAGCGTACGTTTGCTTGCCCGAGTTTTGAAATGTTTCCGATCTTGGTTCGACTGATGTCCCTGACCTTTGGCGCGTGTCATGTTTATATTGCGTGTTGTTTGTTTTGTCTCAGTTTTTCAAAAGTTTTCTTAAATTCCCATGCATTTAAGAAGAAAACACTGTTGAGTTTTAAGAAAGGTAAAGCGCCGGCTTCGTGTTTTTGTAGCTGCTAGTTCGAATCTCCCACGGGAACGTTCCTTTTCTTTCTTTCCGTTGAATTTAGCGCTTTTCACCACAAAAAACGAATGTTTCCGTAGCACAAAAAACATCCGAATCACTCAGAGACGTCAAACGACGTACAATCGAGGGGAAATCTCCTTTGTTGGGCGTGGTCAGTGAACACCGCAGCTGATGCTGGGTATGGGGTTTCAGTTAGCCACACTGTGAGCAACCCAGGGGCGGCGCTGCAGCGGGCGCCATGTCGCTTGCTTCATGTAGTTCAGCCCGATGAACATACGGCGTCCTGCCGCGGCACTTTTCTGACACGCGAACTTCGTCGTGAAAGTTCGCTTCATGCATTCGGACTTTTACGGGTTAATGTGAGCTTTCTGCACTTTTTTGTGCTTGATTTATTCTCGCACGTGCCTAACCCTTGCTTCGCCATTCTGAACGCATCGTTTTGTTTCGTATGAGGCCACCTTTTTTTGCTCACTATCGTTTTTCGTTTTTCTCTGACTGGCGCTTTCAGTAGTTTCAAATGGTTCGGCTTGTTCAGGTATCGTTTTTCGCTTTTCTCTGACTGGCGCTTTCAGTAGTTTGAAATGGTTGTGCTTGTTCAGGTACTTTCTTAACTCCTGACTTCAAGGCTGCATCTAGAGATAAGCGGGTATCTTTTCGAAGCGACTTTTTTGTCTTTTTGTGGCCGATAGGCTCTGTTTGGGCCAGTTACGCCACGTGGCTACGGTGGCTAGTTAGCGGGACAGTGGACGAGCTACTAGAGCAAGCCGGGTTTCGAAGTCTCCAATTTTAATAACATTGCAATGGCTGACACCTGTAGGACCCTGTTTCCGACACCTCAACAAGGTCGACGTATGACCACCACAGCCAGAAAAAGGGAATTTTGCCAAGGCAATTGCATAAAATAGCACTCTTCCTATACACAGCGGGCTGGCAGCTCTGGTTTGTGGGAGTATTTTTTGAACTCGAAAATAACATAATTCTTATTAGCAGCTACCTCCTTTTGCTCCTATTCCCTCTTGTCTTGGCTGACCCGTACATGGACCTCTGGTGTAACACTCGTTCGAGATATAGTGGTAATTTACAGAACTATTTTTTGATAAAACGATCCGAGTAAATATTCTGTTATGTGCATTTGAGTACTGTTGTCTTTCAAACAATCAAACAGCTGCTACGTTAGTAGTGCTAAAAAAGCAGGCCGCAACATAGCAAACGGTAAATTCATATTTGTCGGTACCCGCCACAGAAGAACTGGTTTTTTATCCAAACAGCATCCAACATCCACAAGATAGAATGCGATTCGACTTGCTGACCACATTTGAATCAAACGTTGTGCAAGACAGAACGTGTAGCAATTCAGTGCTGTCGTATTCTATCCAATATTGACGGTAAATTTAAATTTGAATTGCTTTGATAAGAACAGAGCCACGCCCATTGTGGTTTTGCGAAAGTTGACGGTTTAGTAATAACCATGTGTATGAAAACAGAAAAATATTTTGTCCCTAAATACGCATCGAAGATGATGAGAACACCGGTGCCTGCAACGTCTTGTAAGCACGACTCAACAAAATCTAGTTACTTTCTTCTAGACAGCGTATTAGTATTGCTAAAAATGTATAATTTTTTCTTTGCTCTTTAGGCTACTAAACCGCGTTCATCGAGGCATGAAGTGGGGCTTACGTTCTTGGAAAACGGGACGGAGGTTGGCTGTAGTCTTAGCTACGCCGAAGTGTATTACCAACCGGACTATTACTAGAACGTGGAGGCACCATGTGGGCACCAAAAGAGCCACTACAAGGGCATCGACTGTCTGCAACTGCTCCGCACTCATTATTAAAATGAATAATTTTGTGCTATTCCGTAGTATTTCCCCTAAGTCCGCATGAATTCTGTTTTTATGCTAACGTGTTACGTGGGCGTAAGTATTTATACACACTCTTCGAAAATCATACCGCAAATACTGACGCGCTCGGCACGGGTACACGTGGTGATTGATCCACATGAACTGAAGCACACGGTATGAAACCTGAAAAGAATTTGGAGGAACGAACATGAAACTCATCCCAGGCTTAATAAGAAAGCGAGTACTCTGGAATTGCAAAACTCCTGCCAAAGTTATGCCACCGAAGCTATCTCATTACTTAAAAAACAAACATAGCAAATTACGGTTACACCAATATTCCGAGTTGTGCCCAACGACACACAATGTGTCATACGTTCCTTTCACAAGCAAACTTTACCTTCGTGTAACCGGCCAAGTTATTGGCTTTGCTTCATGGAGGTTATTTGAGGGAGATAGATCTTTGTTAGGTTTGTGAAGCCCGTGCCCGCGCAACTTTCGGCGTCTTTCAAAAAGATCCCGTCGGAGAAGAAAAAAAGTTACGCGAAGCCCGCTGGCTGCAAACCGAACACGCGCGGAGGGGCAGCGTGAAAGAGACTGAGCGCGCGCCATCCCTCAAAGGGCGCTTTACACCACAGACCGGAACACTTGTGCGTCGCTTGGTTGACACAGCAACAATCGTATGTTTCTTGACATCTGGTGGCCCGGAAAACAAGCATTTCGGACCACCATTGCTGATCCAGCAACAGCCGCTCTATGCCAGCAATTTAACACACCACTCCACGGCTAGCCATCAGTGGTTGAAAACCAAGAGCAGCAACTTCTAGAAGAGTAGCCAACACAATACCAGCCGCACTCGCCCGAAGATTCCGCAGGGCTCCCATTGTACCACCCCCCAAAGCCCCCCTCAAGCAGTCGCGGTCAGCGCTGGCACCGCTACTCTGGTGGTCCTCGCTAAACCGACGCCTGTTTAGTCGCCGTCAAAATCCACTTTTCTGGACAGACTACCTCAAGCTTCCTTCTCACAAAGCAAGGCTTAGTTTCACTCTAAACTATCAGCCAAGGCGGGATCCACTACCAGTACGTCGTCGGCCATCGCGACCGACGCTACGCGACTGAGCTCTGCGATATACTCGCAAGTTCTCCGCCTAACAGAACTTACCTTCACTGCAAGGTTTCAAGATTGAAGACCAGAAAATCTGTGAAGTTTTTTTAGTGCAAAGATCTCGGTTACCGCAAGCCATCACAATTCCGGCGCAATATGCATGGCGTCGAGAACAAGATGCGGGTTGACAACTGCATCCTCTGAACCCTGCGGGTTTAGCGCCTGGCGTCACACGCAATATCGATCCTCCAGGTTTAGCTGAATCTACCCGTACACCAACTCAGCGAGATCGAGGACCGAGTCGTCCAAGTCTCTCCAGAAAGGCCAAAACTCACCGTCCATGACGTCGACGCCCCACAGCCCACATCTAGCTACTACGCTGTATCAACATCACCGGTCAGCTGAACTTTATTTAAATACGCCTGGATTACAATACCGATCAATCAAGCCCTTGAAACTGCTTACCACGTCACGGCTGAGGTAGAGCACTCGCCTCATATGCGGGAGGTACTGGGTTTGAATCCTCGTACCGCCAGGCAACTACCGGTGTCTTCAATGCATACAGGAGTCCCTGGTCGAGTGCGGACATTTCAAAGGGGAATCCACGCCTGAAAAGCTGCCTTTAATCTTGCGAAGGACCCCTGACTTTTGTTCATCTGGCGGGGACCCCGGCCATCATGCCGTGTTGCGCCTTTGCTGGGGGTGAAAAAGTCTGGCGGCATGTAGTACCACAGGCGGTTGCGAGTTGAGCGTCCACCATGGCTGTGGAAGGCACCGTGTGCATTCGTGTGCCTTGGTGGCACCGGGCACCGACCGGTAAAATGTGTGGGACTAATTGTGTGGGACTACAATGCTTAGGAAGTCAACCAGGCTTGTACGGGAAATCGCCTCCATGGGACGGGGCGGCTGCAAAAACACAGGAAGTACCTCAGCGTAGGCTCAAAGGTAAAGCACTCGCCTCGCAAGCGGGAGGTCCCGGGTTCGAAACCTGGTACTGCCGGGCACACGCGGGTTGATGTAATGGGTCGTGGTCGTCCCGGGTCGAGTGCGGATCCTTCAAAGGGGAATCCACGTCTGGAAAGCTGCCTTTACCCTTGCGAGGGTCCTCTCACCCTTGTCCATCTGGCGGCACCCCCTGCCATCATGCCGCGTTGCACTATTGCCGGGGGTGAAAGAGTCTGGCGGCATGTCCTGCCACAGGCGGTTACGAGTTGAGCGTCCACCGTGGCTGTGGAAGGCACCAGGTGTATTCGTGTGCCTTGGTGGTGCCGGGACCTAACGGTAAAATAGTTACAACCACTCCCCGGCGTGGCGCTCGGCCCTTCTGTGGGACTACAACGCTTGGGAAGTTCACCCGGCTGGCACGGTATTCGCCTCTATGGAAAGGTGCGGCTGCAAAAACTTGCGAACGTTTACCTTAGTTGGTGAGGATGCCCTCTGTCACCAGACAACCGAAGAGGGTGGCCCGCGCTAAACCATCGGCAAACATTCAAGAGCAGACGACTCTGAAGCATCTGGCCCATGCACGCAACCTAAGACCTTATTAGGGCTCGTTTTTTCGGCATTGGTGACGTGTTTAAGACGGCAATTGAAAGGCCAGGAAACCTACAGTGCAGAAAGACGACATATAGTTATTACAAGCTCACAATACCGCAAGGTTTCTGCATGTAATCACACCGAATGGATGTGTCATGTACCTTTCGAAGACGCACGGCAGGCTTGCGAATGTTTAATGGCCTAAGATAGTTGATTTTTAAATATTCTCAATCACGGTAATGAAAGCCGTGCTTAGCGCGGTTTCACAGTCCCTGACCTGCTGCAGCCTGGTCACGAGATTTTGATACAAAGCTTTTCCATAGGCAGCCACCGACGAGCCAGTAAGGCTTGGCGGAATCGTGGCGCTAAATAAGGGTGAATATCTACGTTAAATGATCAATTTGCAAATGAATAGTTTTTCCATGCTGAAAAACGTTGCAACGAACATTTAAAAAAAAATCTCTAGACCACAATGATCTGATTACTGTAGCTGGTGTTTTGCAGCCGAGACCGCAGCCGAGACTGATTAGAGACCATTCTGATGCGCCACGACGCGAATGTGGGTTCTCCTTTTAGGTGGTAATGCATCTCAGGAACAGCTTCGGAAGGAAAGTTGACAAAATGTTGGCTAACATCACTGAAACACTAAGAATTTTTCTGATAACGGCAAGGTCGTAGTGACTATTTTTAAAATGGTAGTACATTCCTGCATGTGTTTATTTAAAAGCAAAGCCAACCGATGTTGTGGAGCACTCTATCCCAACGAAAAAGGCACCAGTTATTACACGCTGGACCGAAATCGTTTCGGTGATAGCAGAAGAGAACGCTTGAGAGCGGAACGTTTTGATATACAAGCGTTAAAATGCTGCTGGAACAAATGGTGGCAACCATAAAAGGGCAACATACCTTTTTATGTACGGGAATGGTCAACCGGTATTTAGGACCGTGGTTAAGCTTTAAAAAAGTACAGGTCAGCCTTTTCTATCCCAATATGCTCTTGCTTAATCATGCATCGCGAGTTTTCTTTTAGCCTGACAGGGCTGCTGCAACATTTACAGTGAAGCCAACTTTCTGCAAAAGCCAAGATTCCGAAACTGGAACAGGGCTGTTAGCAGCACGTGATTGAAATTTCACGTCGCTTTTTTGAGATGTCGTAATTGCAAACATGGGCTAGCAGGAAACAATAATTGAAGAACAAAACTTAGACGTGCATGAAATCTTTTAGGTAACATAGTCTTTCAGCCCACATTACTTACGAGCCGTAGTGCCACATTTGCCCAAGGTGTTCCACATATTTCTAATATCAGGGTTTACCACCAAATAAAAATTTTTTATGCCAATTTATTTAGATATTTCGTTTAGTTACCACGCTACAGAAGCCACTCGCTTTCCTATGTGCTACAGGTTGAATGCTAATCAGTTGGCTGTCTTGATAAAGACGCCCTGATAGAGGTTGGAGCGATACATGGGTTTTACCACTTTCAGGCAAATCAACGTCCTAGTAATCACCTCCTTCAATAATTTCGTAAAGAGCCCAGTATTAGTGGAGTTAAATCAATTCTAAACAGTGCATTTTCTTCCCTTCTCGATTCTCCCTAGCTTAGTTCACCCCTCGTACCGCGCGGGCGGGCTCATGATGCCTCGCTTCTGAGGGACGTGTGCATCAATCAGGTGGCATGCATCGTCTGCTTGTGTTATATTCTGCGCCTCATGATTGCTTTTGGACAATAATGTCGGACTTTTTGAGTTCCCTTTTGGGCCGTTTTTTATTACTTTGCTTATGAGAGAGAGAAACATCTTTAATGGGCAAGTGAGGCCAGCCAAGCTAGGCGCCCTAATTTCTACACCAAAATTTGCTCATGAATCCTGTATTGTGCTCACGGCTTTATATCTGCACGGACATGCGTTCCGAACCGACGTAACTATTTATATTTCTTAATTGTTCGCTCTACAAATGTCGGGCTTGGTTGCGTTGTCGTGACGCCATGCACTCGCGTACACAGACCGTTGGGGTATTCTATTGCATTATTCCGGTCGGTTCTAAGCATTTCTCAATTGTTTCTCAGGCGATAGCCGTGCTCAGACCCAGCCGAGGCTATGGCCCAGGCTATACCCGAGGAGGCTGGTTATAGATGAAGCGGCTGGCTTGGACTTGGACCGACGAAACAAGAAACTCTTTTCAACGAATTGTTCTCGGTGTGCCTCATTGCACCGCGAACCGGACGCCATAAAACGCCCGCTAGCAAAGTCTCCGTCAGAGGCGTCAAGCACCATTTTATACATCAAGAAAAAATGGCCGCAGCTTACCTCAGCTAACCTTGGATATGCAAATCAAAAGTTTGGCTTAGTCTGGTTGAGTCTTGGTTTCGCTTTGTTAACCTTGAATGCACCTGTATTCCAGACCTGGCTCAAAGCCGTTCCGTCGCTTGCAACGCTCACAGATATCAGCCCGGCGAACGGGGTGTTCACCAGAACGAACACTGCGTTCATTCACAGTGAATTGCGCTGTTCGGTTTCGTCGGGCACAAGATGAATCACGTATGCAGAGACGACCCAGCGGCGCTTGCATGGGCGGCTAGGGTCGTGGTCGGCTGGCGATCAGCATAACGGCCGTGACCGTGGAAGCGGCCGGCGCTCGTGCTGAGCCGAACGACTGAAAACGGGGCCTTCTGCGCAGTGCTTAATTCGGGCCCAGCGAATAAGGGGTGTTTAATTGTGGGTGTTTTATTGCGGGTGTTTTTCTGTTCAAAAGGTACAATTGCGCGTCGGGCGCAATACGTTGCTTTGAAGAACGGCTGCTTTGCTATGCCAACGTATAAACACTGGGCTAAGAGTCCTTCAGGCGGGTGCCTGTATCTAATGCTCTATGGCGGTGGCGTGGAGCTCATATTTTCTTCTCTCAACCCACCCTCAGCGTGGAATATACCCTAGCGTGGTGGCACACGTTTCGCGTAGTCGTGGCCATGGTCCACAGCAGCCAAGTTCGGGATTGGTCGGATGACCACCTGCATAAAGTACCCTAACCCTTCACGGGCGATAAGATTCGAAACAGCGCAGACACAATTTAGTGATAGCAACATCTGCGCGCAAAGGACGGAATAAAACCTCAGCCAGATTTCTTGCTACCTCCAGTGCATCTTTTACCTTTTGCGTTTCCTGTCGGGGTTATTGATTGCAATAGTTCGAGTTTTTCCTGCGGTACATTTTTGACTTGGCTGACTGCACAACAGTGCTCTTCGAAAACTTAACTGACATCTTGTTGGGCCGACGACCGTTACGGCGATCTGTATTGTCAGCGTCTTCGGCAAGCGATCCAGTTACACAATGCGGACTTCCTATCAGCCGCCTTTCTTTATCGCAGTAGTCTTCGGGTGACAAGACTCTCAACCATCTGCCCAAGTGGTCGGCATAGCCGTCGGGTTGTAATCGGGTCAGCCAAGCCAACGCACCTTAACAAAAAGCCAAGTAATAGAGTAAACCAAAATAAATATGGACGAACACGTTAGCATTTGACGTTCTGCAGGGAGCGCTAGTTAACCAAAGGCGTCGCCGTGAACAGTCGACGCTCAGAGCACAACGCTTCTCTTCATAGTGGTGAAACAGCGCGCAAAAAACCATGACAGAAAGAAGAGGACAACAACACGAGCGCAGACTAACAACTGAAGTGTTTAGTACACAAGGGAAAAATATACAAGAACGTGTGTGACCAAAACGATCTTGACATTATCTCACAAGTGGACAGATCAACCAGTCATACATCTGTCCAGAAAGTCTACTTCGCAGTCCAGTAGGGATATGGACGGGCAACTAACACAATCGTTTGCATTCTGTTTAATATAAAAGGCTTCCGCTATCTTCCTTGTTCTCCTATCTTTGTGAGTCATCAAGACTGTAGTCTTATTAAGCAAAGGATAGCAGCCACAACTTTTACAGTGAGATAATAATGTGACGTAGGCGTGCCCTTGAGGGTGTTTCGATGATCGCGCAAGCGCTCATTGAGGCATCGCCCCGTTTGCGCGATGTACTTCCTTTTGCATTTCAAAGGAATGCAGTACACAACACTGGATCGGCATTCAACAAACTGAGCCTTGTGCTTGACACCACACCCCTTCCTTTGGGAAACACCTTTCCTGGATAGCGTATTGTCGATTCTGGGTATAAGCCTCTCCAATTTATTCTTCGCCGAGAATACCACGTCAACATCAAACCTGCCTGCTATCTTTTTCATTCTATGCGAAATTGCATGAAGATAGGGGACAACAGCACACCGCTTCCGCGATTCTTTTTCAATATCATATCTTCCGTGCTGCCTTAACTTTGTTAACACCTTTTTTGCAGCAAACACGAGGGTATGATCTGAAAAGCCAGCGTTTTTCAATCTATCTATCTGATGCGCAAAACTTGTAGCCATGGTGTGGACGCAGAACTTAGTGAGAGACGAGTTCAGGCTGTTGACAGCAATCCCTGTTTTTACCACTTAAGAGTGGCAAGACAAATAACTCAACAGGGGCTTATTAAACCTTGGTTCATACATCCAGCAGACGCGCTTATCCTGGAAGCTGAGCTTCAGACGTGGCTTCATTTTTTGTTGATTTGCTCCCTATGCTTGTTTCTTTATCTGGTGCTTCTCGTCAAGTCCAAAAACTGGATGACGCCATTTTGGGGAACCTCACGTGTAAACGCCAGAGCATGACTGTTATCCTCAAACACCTTCAAGACCTTATTGACATGTTGCTGAAAACTGCACGTCTGTACGAGCAAAGAGATAGTCATCGACATATCTGAAAGCCTTGAAAACTAGTTTTGCGCATCAGATAGATAGATTGAAAAACGCTGGCTTCTCAGATCATACCCTTGTGTTGGCTGCAAAAAAGTTGTTAACGAAGTTAAGGCAGCACGGAAGATATGCTATAGAAAAAGAATCGCGGAAGCGGTGTGGTGTTACACCCTATCTTCATGCAATTTCGCATAGAATAAAAAAATCGCCCCCCAACCACGCCGTGAATGTGGTTGGAAAGCAAAGCTGTAAACAGCACCCATAACAATTACCCATGCGACGTCATTTAAATTCACTAACATCGCTCTACAAATAGTAAAACCAGAGAGAAGTGAAATGCACCTAACCACACCATTTATTACTTCAAAGAGATATTCTTGGTAAGGTTAAATCAATGCATGATGCATGAATGGTGTTTGGTTGAGTTGTATTGGTATAGCCCAAGAGTGGAAACTTTTTTTATATAATCAAAGTAAGCTCCAACCCGGTGTTAGACGATCTGAATTCTCCGTCTCTGCGCCGCGGACGGAGGCGACGAGATTTGCGGCAGAAAAGGAGGAGGAAGAAATACTTCTGTTCAGATTTCTGAACGGCCCAGAGTGCAGCCCTGGGGAGCGATTCCTTCTTCTGTGGGGCCCACATGCAGTCCGCGCGGCCTGTGTTATGTCCACCCGCTGAAGCTCGGTAAGTAGAGAGGGCCTGGACAGCAGCATCTCCCATTGCTCTTGTTGGTTGTTGGCGGAAAGAGAGGAGGGTGCTCTGGGCTAAAGTCGCACACCCCGATTATGGGGCGGAGTATTCCTACTTCTGAGCAAAATTTGCATTCAGTGGCGTAGCGATTCTGATGCATTAAGTGAAGACGCGTAGGCTATGGGGAGGAGCGCGGATTGTATAAGCCGTAGGGTAGTTTGTTGTTCTCTGGGAAAGTCAGGGTAAGGCGAAGGTATGGTCTGTCTCGGAAGGCGATAATGCTGGGTTATCTCCCCGAACGTGACAAGCGGGTGACTGTCCTCGTGCAGCTCCATAGCACGGAAGGTAAAAGCGCAGGCTTGTTGGGTTGGCGTATTTGTTGCCCTCCATTCAAGCGTGAGGGGGTGTCCTGATGAGCTGAATGGAACCGTTTGAGGAGTGGTTTTTTAGCACGCGCAGTGTAGGTCAGGACGCCCAACCCGACTGGTAATTCCAGAAGGCTTGCTGGGAATCGGTGACTACCCTCCGAACCCCTGGTTGAGTGACAGCCAAAGTGATGGCTGTCTCTTCTGCTGCCGTTATTTCTTGGGTCCTAAGCGAGGTACACGCTAGGAGGTTGGTTCTGGAGGTAGCCTCGATGATAGCGTATTTCTGCCCTCGATATTTGGAGGCGTCTGTGTAGATAACTGCATGATCCCCACCGAGGGTGGTGTTTAGCGCTTGAGGTCGTGCTTTTCGGTGACCCTCGTCATGTGTGGGGTTCATATTTCTTAGAAAAGGAAGCATCTTTAGTTTTAGTCACCAAGAGTCTGGGAGTACGTCAAGCGGAGTGACATTCTGGGCTGCCCAGCCAATCTGGTGAAGCATGCGGTTACCCACCGCAGTTCTGAGTCGGACCTTCTGGTTAGAAAGATGGCCTTCTATCAGCTCTTCCACCGTGTTGTGGAGCCCCGTGCTAAGCAGCCTCTGTGTGGACGCACTCATGAGAAGACGAATGGCCTGCTCAACCGCCTTTCTGATCACTATATAAAGAATCTCTATGTCTTCCTTGTCGTGAAGAATACAGGGGTTGACGTAAGTGAGTTTCGAGAGGACAAAAGCTTCAATGCATCGAAAGGTACCGGATTCCTTTAGGCCTCGCTTCTTGGTGGCAACTCGCCTGATCATGTGTGTGATTGATTAATGCTGTTTTTGAGGCGCTGCAAGGAGACGTCACTCTTGGTGTTAGCCTCGAGATGTAGGCCCTGGATCTTGATGCAGGGGCTTTGAGTGATGGCCTGGTTATCAAGGAGTATTTGAATGTATTCCTTGATTTGGCTTGAGAGCGGACGACAAGGAGCTGTGATTTTTTACGTGAACACTGGAAACCACAGGCTTTAGCACATTGGCGTACTAGAAGTGAGATGCCATGCATTGGTGTGAGCTTCCTTTAATTTTGTTGCTCTTAGCACATCAGCAAGGTGCGCACAGGGCCGCTAGACGGGCGTGAGTGGTCGCGTGACGCTTTCACAAGGCATTCAGCGAGAACGCAGGGGGTAAACCCGTAGATGTGCTTGGTGAGTACACGACCTTTTCTTCCCATTCTTCGCGTGGACTGGTAGCTAAATCGGTAAGACAACGGGCTCTCGCTTTGTTAGTATATTCGTTCCAGGTTCGATTCCCGGCGGTGCAAGTTTTCTGGTGACACCAACGGTCGCGAAAGGACCCTTGTGGGGTAGAGGTAAAAAGCTTTGCTTTAAAAAGATAGCAGGCAGGTTTGATGTTGACGTGTTATTCTCGGCGAAGAATAAATTGGAGATGCTTATACCCAGAATCGGCAATAAGCTATCCAGAAAAGGTGTTTCCCAAAGGAAGGGGTGTGGTGTTAAGCACAAGGCTCAGTTTGTTGAATGCCGATCCAATGTCGTGTACTGCATTCCTTTGAAATGAAAAAGAAAGTACATAGGGCAAACGGGGCGATGCCTCAATGAGCGCTTGCGCGAACATCGAAACACCCTCAAGGGCACGCCTACGTCACATTTAGCATCTCACTGTAAAAGTTGTGGCTGCTATCCTTTGCTTAATAAAACTACAGTCTTGGTGACTCACGAAGATAGGACAACAAGGGAGATAGCGGAATCCTTTTATATGAAGAAGAATTCAAAAGATTGTGTTAGTTACCCGTACATATCGCTACTGGACTGCGAAGTAGAGTTTCTGGACAGATGTTGTATGACTGGTTGATCTGTGCACTTGTGAGATAATGTCAAGATTGTTTCGGTCACACAAGTTCTTATATATTTTTCCCTTGTGTAATAAATACTTCAGTTGTTAGTCAGCGCTCTTGTTGTTGTCCTCTTCTTTCGGTCCTGGTTTTATGCGCGCTGTTTCACCACTATGAATCTGTACCAACTGGCCCAGTTAGCGACACTTTTGAACGCTTCTCTTCGCCGGAAGGGCAAGAAAAAGCCATCCAAATGCAATATTAGTGCTGCGTGAACCGTGTATCTACAGTTTGGTGCGTCTGCGAGCGTGGCATACCTTGCGAAATACCGCCCCCCTAGCAGACAGCATCCTGAGAAACGCTGTGCGAATGTATATTTGCGTGATCATTGTTCCCGTTGGAACGGATTTGCCGTTAAATGTACAGCGTACACCGGCGCAGCGCCACAACTGAAGGCTGCCACAAAAATGAAGTTTGTCACCTCAACTCAGAAAAGGTAGGTAGTATGGGGGATACGCTTAAATGGTTTATCGCAGTTATTAGTCATTTGGCCAGGGACAAGTTCCCTTTAGTGCATCAAATCTGAAAAATTACTTCACGGTGACGTATAAATAAAAAAATAACAGGTTGACCAAACATTGTGGTTTCACATAGGCTGTCAAACCAATTCAGGAATGTTCTTGCTGAATGTGAGAAATGCTCGGGTTTACATAGCCTTAGGTGCCGGCTCTGCGAAAACGTCACGCGAGATACAAAAGTATAAATACACTAGTATTTTAATTCGTGTTTTTGTCATAGGGCATGCGAAGAACGGTTGATTAAACCTTCACTGTACACGCTTAAATATTACTTCGCGCTCTGAGCACAAAAGCGCTTCTGGGGCAGTATAACTTAATCGGTTTTTGTCAGCGAACGTTTTCGCCTAGTACATGCGTCATATGGCATATTTAAATTGTGTGCTTCTAAAGCCAAGACTTTACCCGCACAGAGCTATCAGTAAACAGGTCATAACGACAAACAGTAAAAAATGCAGCCGAATAATAACGCTCAGCTCTTCGGTTTTTTCACTTCACGTAGAAACATGACGGAGACGTGTCAAGGAGAAACAACATTCACGCCCATGCAGGCTTATTACGCTTTATCCATTTGAGATTGAAGAAATTATGTGACCACAGAAAAACAATTTGGCAAGTACTGGAAGAGATAGCTCGCAAAGCAATTCACGAGGATGGCTTGGTGGGCTGGTTGGTTTACATCATAAAGGGATAACAGCCAACAAATTGGGCGCTGTTACTCAGCGCTTGTCCTGTCTCAGCGCTTGTCCTGTCTTCTCCTCTTTGTGGGTCGTCGTATTTCTGCGTTGTTAACCCTGTATGTGGGAAAGCAATCTTTACAATGGTATTATTGCACACAAAATTGTGTCATATTGCGTGCTATTACCGCTGTAAGGCTTTGCTGCTCTAAGTGAGCACGTAGAGGACAAAAACACGGCGTTAAATAGCTTCGTGTTAGCCGAAACACGTGAACAGTGACCTCGGCTGCTAGCAGCAGTAAGAAACGCACTGTCCCATGTGCCCTCGCCCATGTGCCCTGGCCCTGGCCTCGTCCGGCGCTCGCCCATGTGCCCTGGCCACTGAGAGTCAAGGCGAGAAACGCGTCCTAAAAAGTCTACTAATGACGAGGGATGTCACATCGTCCAACACGGCTGCGCCCTCGCTCCCGCTGTGTAAATAATCTATTATATATTTTTTACGTCAGCGAGTGGAAGCTTGCGACCAGAAGTAACAAATATGCGGCAGATGTGATAAATATTAGGATGACAATTTTGGCCATAGGTAGTAGTGAATTAGATCACTAAATTTGACACGGCGTTCTTATGAAAACTTTACGCGTAAATTGACTTCCAAAGACGGTACACGGCTGTGTTTGGCGAAAAGCCATTAGCTGCGCGCAAAAGGACTTCGAGAACACTATAAAAACACATGAAGGGTATGGGAGTCTTGGTAGCGCATCCAGCCCTCTTCGAATTCTTTGTCAGTACCATTTTCTTTGACATACCTGAAAACACTCAAGAACTGAGCGAGCTCATTCCTTTGCTAAAAGTTTCCAAACTGCTTCACAAGAAGGGTGGTCACTTCTTTTCCCCCTAAATAACGTGTAAGGTACCCACAGGGGTTGCGATTTTTCAGGGCTTGTAAGGGGCGGGTAATTAACGTTTTGATTATTTGATAAATATAGAAGTAAGACTAAAGTAAAATACAAACAATACCACATGGCCTTCATAGGGGCGGGGGAGAAAAGACATGGCTATTGTTTTAAATATTTCATTTGCGTTTCGTTTAGTCTTTTTCTCTTCTGGAACGTCTGGAAACAGATCTGTTCACCGATCTCAGAATTGCCGTCTGAATGCTCATGCGGTCCTGGGGTCATAGGATCGCTACAAGCTAGACGCACTTAAAAAGGCACATAAACGAGACCTGGTACTTCAACGAGCACATACGAGGTTCGCCTCGTGGCTTCGGGGCTGTGTAACACGATCTAACAACTCTTTGGTGCCCATGTAATAGTGCAAAAAATAAAATTTGTAGCAAGCCCAAAGGGAAGGGAAAGACGCGTAAGCTTGTGTACACGGCTTTCGCAAACAACTAAAAGTAGAGGGGGTACCCCGCCCCCAACATCTTTGCCAGAATTCTTGTTCGATGAATTACACTGAAGGCACCTAGCAAGAGCCTACTTTCTAGGTGCCTTAGGAGTATGGAGTATTGATTGATGGTTGGATTTCACGCACCGACGCAACGCAGGCGATGAGGTGCGCCGTAGTGTTGTTGTTGTTGTTGAAAACGCTTATTAAGAAAAGAATGGAAGGGAGTTGGGTTAAAAAGGGAAGCATCGTGTGACCATCCTATTCCGGTAGGCCGCAGGCTGTGGCTGAATGCTCTAGAGTAATTTTGACCACCCGGATATCCTAACCATGCTCCAAAATCTCGTATACACGGGCGTTCTTCTTTTTTGCCTCCATTAGAAAAGCGGCCGCCGCGGCCGGGAATCGAACCCACGGCGTCGTGCTCAGCAGCGCAACGCTTTATTCAGTGAGCCACCGCAGCGGGTGAGTATGGAGGTGTAGGAAGCGCCGTCTATACAGACGTGGCCCGTGAGGCGGGAAGAAAGAAAACGGAGAGGAGCGTCTTTGAAGGGTGAGAAAGCGGAACCTAGCCTGCCTGATGTACTAGCTCGGTGCTACGCCACGGCATGACAAGGCGCAGACACCGAAAGAATTCAGCATGTGAGCTTAGTGATTACCATATGTACTCATTTAAACTAGTTATTTGTGTGAGTTTGAGAATTGCGAGAAAGCTGAGGAAAATAATAATTCGTTATTTAGCAGAACCGGTTGCTCCTGTTTCCTTTTGTAACACCTGTTGAAACAGAACCTCATTTTCTCCAGGTACAGCACCAGACTGGAACGACCTTCCTTGCGAAATCGCAACCATTACCTCCCCATCATCCTTCACAGAAAGCATTATTAAGTTTATATCCTTGGCTTCTATGTTAGTTACTTTGGTTACCCACGCCTTATGAATTACCCCCTCGCGGGTCTTTAGGAAAATAAGATGAAATGAAATGAATTGAAACTGAATTGGTATTCACCAATTTAAAAAACGGAACCAAATTCGGGGCAAGCACTGCGTTTTTGGCCAGATTTCTGTATGTGGTCCAGATATTTCGTTTTCCCGCCCGTGTAACCAATTCTTACGCATCTTTGCCGTACGACCACCTAATTCTGTCGGATCCTGTTATCCAAAAGGTGCTGTTGAAGAAGTTATTCAAGCCGTGGGAAGGAAATGCGCAAACGACGAGAAGCTGCGCCAAGAGGCTAAAAAATCGTCGGTAAAGCAGGACGACAAAGCCGACAGAATGGTCCCGCCCACGCGACGACAAAGCAGACGGAATGGTCTCGCCCACGCGACTGCCGAATGAGCAGCTCTGGAGTGCGGGAAACACTGGGGAAATTCTCCGCGCCATCTACAGTGTGGTCAGTGTAATGAGCCTAATAGCACTGTTGGGTTAAAGTGTTGGAAGACCTATTATTGAAACTTAGCAATCCCTCAGCCGGTCTTTCTGGCAGAGCCCTGAAGCTCGTTCCCCTAGACGTCTTATTTTTGCAAGCTCAATCTTCCCACCTCCTTTACGATTCCGAAATGCTGCCATTTGTGGCCTGACATCTGCACATCGTTGTAACGTTGCTTGCATGCTTTGGCACAATCCCCCTGGTCCTTTTTACTGGCTTCAACGGTAGCATTGGCTGCCTGTCACTCACGGGCTTGTTACACGTATTATCGTCTAGTTGGCGGATATCCCATTCCACCCACTTACAATGCCCTTTCCAAACTCTCTTTTGTACGCTTGGCAATCAGGCGGAGGAAAGCTGTTGCTTTACAGCAAGGTCGGCAGCTGAGCTAATGCGATGCCACCACCGACGGCTAGGCGTGACGTCACCTCTCTGCACCCGGCCATTGGTTCTGTGTTCTTCAACAGAATAAACAACTGGGCCAGTGCGTATTGGTTCAAGGCAACCGGCACCATAGAGTTCCATACCATTTTATACTAGAGGGAAATCTGCCAGCCTCAAGCATTCTGGTAAGTACCAGCAGGCATGTTCCACTTGTGCGGGGCTTGGCTCATGAACATCCTGGAAAGTTGCGTGCGGCTTTAAAAAGGCAACTGTTATGGGCGAAGCCCTTTAGGAGCGGGACTGCTGTCTCCGGTCGTCGTCGCAATGGCAGTCTGACGTATTAACGGCTCTAAAGCAGAGAGAACCCAGGGAAGCACCGGAACTAAAGTGCCAGGAAACGACACTAAAGCACCGCAAAAACTGGCGGGAACACTTCTTCACTCCTCGTGCTAGATGACCGTAGACTTTTACAGAACAGCTGCACACATCTATCCCACAAAGGTTTCATCTTCGTTGCCAAAACGCAGTAGCAAAAATACACTTACACACTGGATGCTGCGCTCCTACGCAGGTTTCACATTAGTAGAGATGTTTTATTGCAACATAGTACCTATAAGTGCTGAATTATTATAAAAATGGTGCTCCTGTAACAAAGATAGTGAGGAACCGTTAGAGCACAAGTCCTTACAAGCGGGTATGTGTTTGACTAAAGCGGAGGCTGACCTCCGTAGCGGCATCAAACTCCCTGTGATTATATGTCGCCCGTAGCGACACGGCGGCAGCTCTATCGTCAGTGCTTCGGCGCGAGACCTGCTCCCGGACTCCAGACCTCGTTTGGACTCTGAAATGGCCAGACCTCGTTGGAACCTCTTGCCAGCCCTGCCAATAAAGATCTATATATTGTGGTGGAGGTCCTAGTCTCCACGCGAACCCCAGCCTGGAACTACGAAGCAAGCGAGTGCTCACGCCCCTGCATCAAGAAATCGACCACGACATGGCGTATCTACAGCAGGCACCCATTGTGTGCTCCGGGTCTCTTCGCCAACGCGACCCAGCCTTTTATTGGCAACGACGACGCCGATGCCTGCCGAAGATTGGCTGTTTGGCTACGAAAGGGTGAGCGCCTAGAATTGATGGGATGATGGAATGAAGCTGAGAAATATGGAGTTCTCCCTTACCGAGCTCGCCAACACGTGGCTTCATAACCACAAAGCGCGCATGGATACTTAGTCTGAATTTAAGACTGAGTTCATTAAGGCGTTCCGTGGCCCCGCTGTGCGCAAGCTTCGCCTGAACAGCGGCTTCGCGTGCGAGCCACAGCGAGACGACGAGTTACACCAAATTACATTGAGGACGTTGTGGACCTCTGCAAGCGGGTGGATCCTGCGATGCCTCAGGTCCGAAACCGCACACTGACCAACGAAGATTCTCCACGAGGGTCCGTGTCGTAATTGCGCGTACCGTTCAGACCTTTCTTCCACTTCTGCCGCAAATCGAGTCGTTCGTGCGTGCAGACGTTTCGCGCCAGCTGGCCCTGCTCCCTAGTGCTCGAACGCCTCCCTTTCCGCTGCCCCGACTGTGCAGCGAGTGATCCAAGACCAGGTCACCGAGGCGCTTCCCTCAGCCTGCCAAAGCCACATGTGCCTGTATCTGTGACTTCACCCTCGATCTCACACTTATCGCTGCCATTGGCACCGGCCTTTTCAGCTACCGCCGCAGCATTTCTCGCTCCCCCCGTAGCATCGACCCTAACGGTACCCCTGGCAGAGCCCTTCGCTTCACCGGCTGCGGTGAGTTAGGCTTCCGTCGTACGACAACTGGAGCCAGGGGCCTTTCAGTCATATCAGTACACGGCACCCAAGCGGCCGGCACCGTATCCTCCAGCGGCACATGAACAGCTCAATCTGTGGCGCACACTAGACCACCGCCCCATCTGTTAGGCATACTGCATGCCCGGGCACGTGGCGCGGATGTGCTGTCGGTGGCCACCACTTGCATAGTGATGTCCACCCTGTAATCGGCCTACGGATTTCGGCCCAAGTGATTCAGGACCGACACAAATCTCCAGCACTATTGAGCGACTATCATTTTCGAGCCGTCGCCTTGCTTCCCCGCGTCGCCGCTCCGTGTCGCCCATGCGCCCCCGACAAAATCCGACTGCTTTGAGAACTGACGGCTGCAGTTCCCGAGGCAAGAACTGCACCTACGTCAAAATGCCGAAGTGCCTCTTATCGCACTCGCTAACATTATAGATGTGACTGTGGAAGGTGTCGCTGCACTACGCGCTTGTTGATACGGGAGCCACAGTGTCACTGTTAAGTGGCACGAGGTCGCCGGTTCGATTCCCGGCCGCGGCGGCCGCTTTTCTGACGGAGGCGACAAGCAAAAACGCTCGTGTGTACAAGGTTTCGGCCGGACGTTAAAGTTTCCCAGGTGGTCTAAATTAGTCCGGAGCGATCCACTTCAGCGCGCCTAATCATCCTGCGTTGCGTTGGTGGGTTAAACCCTACAATCAATCAATTAATCAGGTGTTAAGGGAAAGTATGTGCCACTAGTTCCGTAAAGTCACAACACCTCTCGGTGGACTTACTCTTCTTACTGCAATTGCGCAAACGGTAAGCCGCTAGCCATGTGCACCACTCGTGTCTTCATCCGAGCCATCACGTACGTCATCGAGATTGTTGTGCTCCCGTCATGTTATCACCATATCATTCTTACGTGGGACTTTCCTTCCCGTTACTACGCCATAATCGATTGCGCTCGTCTACAAGTTGAACTTCTATCGTTGTGGGAGCCGCCGTAGGATGAAATGTCGATCAAGATGATGGTTTCTGAAGATACCAATATTTACCCGAGCTCCTCCGTGATTGTGCCTGTTTCTTGCAATATCGCCTCTGACACATCGGTAATTTTCAGCACGTCCAGTTTCTTTCTTTCCCGCAAGCTGCTCCCCTTACCCTCCGCTGAACTTCACGTTCGCTCTGGGTCAAGCTTAATAATGATCTGCAACGAATCCTCTTGTCTGACAGCACTGTTCCACGGGGAATGTCTGGGATTCGGGGCGCTGTTGATACCTCGCACGTAAATTCCGTGCCCCACGAGCCGCCATTGTTTCCTGTGAGAGCACTTAGTGCCGAGTGTACGGCAAGTCCCGACGTGTACCTACAGTTTATAAATGAAGACCGCACCTCGGACCAACGCGACCAACTCATCAATCTTCTTCAACGTTTTCGCTGATCGTTCGATTGCCAGCAGACCTTGGGACTCACGTTGAATATCGCCCATGAAATTGACACGGGCTCCCAGCCACACTCCGGCAGCCCCCCCATATCGCGTGTCACCTGCAGAACGCAGCGCCGCGTGATCGACGACCAAGTAGCAGATATGCTTGCGCGCATCGAAATCGGCCCTTTACCAACCCATGGGCCTCCGCCGTGGTACTGGTAACAAAGTAAGACGGGTCGATCCGTTTCTCCGTAGATTGCCGTCCCCTAATCAAGATTATACACAAGGACGTCGCTACGTCGTGTCTACGATGCTCTTGACTGCTTACAGGGGCCTAGTTCTTTTCCTCGCAAGATTTACGGTCCAGCTACTGGCAAGTGCCAATGGCCGATGCCGATCGCTCAAAAACAGAGTTCATAACGCCCGAAGGGCTTTACGAATTGAATGTGATGCCTTTTTGGCTTTATAATGCGCCAGCTGCCTCCAAGCGAATGATGGACAATGTTTTACGGGGCCTCAAGGGGAAAACCTGTCTGTGTTATCTCGACATTGTCGTGTTTTTTCCATAATGCTATATGCACCTTGAGCGCGTTACCAAGCTTCGTGCAGTGGCAGAGTTTCCAAAACTGACCACTCTGAAAGACCTTCGAAGCTTCATTGGCCTCTGTTCCCATTTTAGGCGATTCGAACAGATCTTTGCCACTCTTATCGTCGCTTTGATGCAGCTCCTCAATGGAAGCGCAGAAATTACCGACTGGCCTCCTGCCTGTGAAGCTTTGCATAGCCCGTTAGTGGGCTATGCGAAGCCCGCTAACGTTGCCAACAGCACTGCGCCATTTTGGCCCGCTTGCACCTACCGAAATACACAGTGACGTCAGTGGTGTCGGTCCTGGTGCCGTTCCCGCTCAGCGCAAAGCAGGCGTCCACGAATACGTTGTTGTGTACGCCAGTCTCACTACATCACACTACATCGCAGTCGCACTATCTCTACAGTCGTCCTTTCAACGTGTTCAGGGATCACCACGCTTTATGCTGGCTGTCCTCGCGGAAAGACCCTTCTGGTAGACTCGCACGTCGGGCTCTTCCACTTTAAGAGTACGATATCCGAGTCTTATACCGGTCCAGACGCAAACACAATGATCGCGAGCTCTGCATCGATCACAAGTCGTGGCCGACAGTCGTAGCCTCTTCACAACAGACTGCGCGTTGGAGTCACTAGCCATACATGATATGGCCTCGGAACAGCGTTAGAATCCGTGGATCACCGCGATCTTGCTATAGCCGTCGCGTTCATCAGCAGTTCCAGCGTTCCGGGCAACACGCCTCCAGGATTCATACTGCGCCATACATGACAACCTACTCTACCTCCGTAACTACTCACCTGAATGCAGGAAATGGTTACTCGTCCTTCCTGGCCATTTGCGTTCAGACTTTTGGTCTTACTACCACGCTGACACACAGTGCGCCAATGCCGGAGTGTTTAAAACGTATCAGCGGCTCCGTTTGCGGTACTTGGGGAGTGTACACATTTGTGATCAAGTACATCCGCTCTTGCACAGAGTGTCAGCGGCGTACGTCTCCTCCCCAACACCCCACAGGACCATTGCAGAACCTAACGTGTCCAGCACGACCTCTTGACCGTGTTGGAATAGGCTTTTACGGTCCACTTCCCACCACGACCACCGGCAAGCGTTGGAATATTGTGGCGGTCGATCATTCGACTCGGTATGCAGAAACAGCTGCACTGTCCACTGCCACTGATCACGATGTCGCATCTTTCCTTTTTCAACGTTTTATTTTGCGGCACGGAGCGCCCAGGGAACTGTTGAGCGTCTGGGGACGAGTATTGTCCTAAGACGTGGGGGCGCTGCTCACTAAATGCGGCGTTGTTCACACGACGACTACATTCTACCTCCCCCACAAACAAACGGGGGTGACAGAACGTTTTAACCGTACCCTGGGCGACATGCTTTGGATATGTCTTCTCGTGACCATTCGAACTGGGACTTAGTTTTCCCTTTCGTCAAGTACACGTACAATCCGGCCATGAAGACAACGACCGGCCTCTCACCATTCTTTCTGCTGTACGGTCTTGACCCTTCCTGCCGACTTGACACCATCCTTCCTTACCCCCTGACCTCTCGGAATGTGTTCCAGTCTCGGAAATCGCCAAGCGAACCTAAGAGTGCGGCCAAGTGGCACGCTCCTTCGCGGCAGCAGACCAAGAACGTCAGCTGTCTCGCCACGACGACAGTAATGGAACGCCAACTTACGCTTCTGGCTCCCTTGTATGGCTACGGATAACGTCCACAGCCCCAGGGGTTTCAAGCAAGCTTCAGACTAAATACCAGGGTCCTACCCAGTCGTCTAAAAACGTCTCCCGTCAATTAAATTATCGAGCCGGTCACTCCTAATCATGATCGTCGCTTCCATGCCGCTAGTGAGGTAGCGTAGCAGCACCAGCCTCCCTGAGCGGGTATGTGTTTGGCTAAAGCGAACGCTATCCTCCCTAGTGGCATCAATCCCCCAGAGGTTATATGTCGCCCGTAGCGACACAGCGGCAGCTCCATCGACAGTGCTTCAGCGCGAGACCTGCGCGCGGGCTCCAGACCTCGTTTGGAGTCGGAAACGGCCAGACTTCGTTGGTACCTCTTGCCAGCCCTGCCGTTCCTTTCTTGTGCCGTGTTTTTCCGCGCTGGTTTGTCAATCATGAACGTTCACCAACTCGCCCAAATCACAGTCCTCCTGAAGTATATTTCTGCCAATAGACATCATTGTATTTCAGAAGTATATATTTCTCAAGAAACATTTAGTACCTTTAGCAGGACGATAACCAAGAAATTGGTATATTTGTTCGTGATATACTTGTCAATTTTGGCTTCAAGAGCAAATTTCAGCCAATTGGCAAGCCAAGGCAGTAGACGAAGAATATCCCACGCGGTTATGGTGGCGTACACTACGTAGGGTGACAGCGGCGACATATTTCCCTCTAGTATATTAGGGGCGGCGCATCTAGGTTCTCGGGCTGTCGGCGTCTAATGTCGTCGTAGATTTATGACTAGCGACAGTTTAACGTGGCACCGGCTATGTAGAGTGTCCGCGAATTTTTTTAAAACTTCGCTGCTTTTGTCTTAGAGACGTGACCTGTTCACCCCATTAATCCCAGGAAGCCAGTGCTACCGTTATGACAAACAGAATTTTTTTTATTTGTGAATACCGGAAGTGTGAATAAAAAAAGAGGTAGTGCGGTACTAAATACAACAAGAACAAAACGCAGCAGCGTAAATACAAAATATGCAACAATATACACTGTAGAGTGGCCTAAATTGCACATACATTCGATAATAACATCAAAAGGTGTTTACCCAAGGCACGCCGCTTTGTTAAAACTTAGGCTGCACAACGGTATTAGGAATAGCAGCAATAAACAACTCGGATTGAAGTATTGCAGCAGTATCACGGGGAAGTAGGTGCTACTCTTTTGACGTTGAGTGAATAAATGATTTAGAACGAGTTGTTGTATTGCATGAAATTTGGCCTACTTCTTTGGAGTGGCCAAGACGTGGACATACGTATGACAGTGGGGTTATAAAATAGTCGCGAAGGGTATCATGATAAGAGATTATATTGGAAAAGGCTGAGCCTAATGATTTTACTACGCGTGGTGAATAATGACAGTCCCATGTTCAATTTCATTGTAGGCACACTGGATGCTCGCTGATAGTTAGAAAGAGGGAAAAACGCAGAGTTATTTTGTATCATTTCTAGTTGATGAATACGTACTTCTACGTGAGCATCTCATATCGACGAGGCATACTCGAGTCGGCTGCGGACAGTGGATTTGTAAAACGGTAGCATGAAAGATGAAAGAGCAGCATCAACGTTTCATTTAAGATACCCGAGCATGCCATTTTCTTTGTTAGTGATGAAATCTATATTTTTTTTAGAAAAGATTTTTTACATGTAGGCCGATATATTTGTACGACCATACTGATTGAAGAGCCATGTCATTCAGGTGATAGGAGGACGTGATTGTCGAAAGACGAAAAAAGCTTGTGAACTTACATTTTTTAACGTTCAGCTTCATCTCCCCCGTGCTACACCAGTAGGAAATGGAATGGATGTCACTGATGTTGGCCTCAAAGTGCATGTCGTGACTATGTGTTTGTTCAATCTCATTTTTTATTCCCTTGAAGTAAAATAAAACGTGTGCGTCAAACCGGCTATTTTGATTTAGGGCGTTGCATGCTGGTATGCTTCCGCTACGGTTCAAGTTAAGACGATACATTTGCTTCATGTGAAGTACGTTTCAATATCATACTAGCTAAAGTTCTGTGTTCTCGTATACCCGAAAGGAGGGCTGTATAGCTGTATACCCGAGGGGAGGCAAATAAGAACACTCGGCATGCACGTGCAAGAAAATTCTCAAGTGGACGCCACCACAATGCAACTTTGCGCTAAATCTTCCCAACTGGCACACAGATTCAACCGGCTAACGACCAACAGACATTATCACTTGTTGGCACAGTCTACCTATTCAAAAGCTAATACATTTGGACGAGGAGATCATCAACGCAATAATACACACATTGACCAAAGCTGCACTCAAAATACCACAGTTCACCCCCAATAAGGAAATCGCTCACCTAAGGCTCACGACCCTCATGCAAGAAATAAAACACGCAATTCTTGAACCACTACAAATGTGACTGGGAAAGTACCACACGTGGAGGGTGATTTGATGTCGAGTACACAATCCACGCGATCGTGACACCACGAGCAGGAAAGAGACCTAAACTTTGCACAACAATCACACATCAAGGCACTGCCCCTTCCCCAAAACATGCATCCGAACGTCCACCCGGAAATAAGAAACGTCAGTTTCATCGCCCTGCAAAAGAATTCGAACCCCACGACAATACGGTGTTTGTCGATGCCGCAAAGTATGATGAAGAAACGGCGGCATTAATTGTGACCACCCGTGAAGATGCCATTATTGATTACATCACCATGCGATTTTTTACCACAAAGCACACGGAGACCCTTTTTATCACGATTCGCTGGGGAGAAGAAAACGGCAAGAGGCTGTGCGAATACTAGCGACAGGAAGAATACCACTTGCACATCGAACCGTTTTTTTGGCATCTCCCGAGAAAGATCACAAGACTACGTGACCCCCTGGACACGAAGAACTGCTGCGGAACGCGGCGGCGAACAGGCGAGTGTGCGCCTTCGTTTACCATCCCCCTGTGACCGACGCCGTGTGATACTCAAGCACAACAACGCACGGTGAATATCTAAAAGTAGCCAGAATAGAGCGCGCTGCATATACAATTGTAGCACTGCGAGCTCACGGCAACTAAAGCCCAGGTGCTACATAATATTCAAAGAAATACTTCGTACCTAAATCCCGTTGGGGGAAGATTTTCCCACAATGTCACTCCGACTTCACAGGAATCTGCATGCTATGCGGAGAGAGTACTCCCATTTTCCATGCTACGAGGGCGTGCTTATATTTCTGGGCGGGGCCGAACACCAAAAGTATCTGGCACTAACTTCACAGGAACAACGGGAGGGCGAATCGTCAGCACCGACTTACAGATTCGTAAAGACCTAATCAGCTGGGCGAAGACAAGAGCACAAGCTTTTGGAACTCGAGACAAAGTCATTCTTGTATCTTTTCCCCATTATCTATTTTCTCTATCTTCACTTCGATAAACTTTATTCAGTTACTACCGCGACGAAATACTCACGAAACACTCTACTAAAATGTTCTTCTGTTGGCCGAGGTGGGAAAAATATACACAAGAGTATAGCCAGGATGCTGCATGTAAAGGGGTGAAAGATATGACAGAAAACAGGATTTGAAAAAAGAGGGAATACGACGTGACGAGAAGGAGGGAGAGAGAACAGGAAAAATGGGTCTGACTATAAACAAGCTTCCTAGCGCTGTGTATGTGTTTTTGTTTCCGTGTTCATCTTTTATGCTTGTCTCTATGTCGTCAGCCCAGACTAGTCTGTGGGTCAGACGCTATGCATGAGCAGGGTTCACCGTATCAGTTATTGGTATTAGCGGAGGATCGCACTGGTTGCGGTCACAATGCGGCCAAGCTGAGGAATGGCCTCTGTGTTTGTAGGAAATACGACGCGATGGCTACCACGTGCGATGTGGTACTTAAACGGAGGCTAGAGTCCATAAAGTAAAGCACGAAAGGGCCGCTTTGTTTGGGTTACAAAAATGTGCCTTTTTTACGTCTCTTACCGCTTACAAGTGACAAACCACCAGAAAAATTTCGAAAAAACGTAATTCAATAACCACAGCACACAGGACGTGTGGCCCGTTCATTGTAAACAAAATAATTACAAGTGAGAAAAGTGTAGTAATACCCAAGGGTGCCAAAGCAAGTTGAAGATTTTATGGAAGGACCTTAGGTGCCAAAGAAATCACCGAAGAACACAATGATATTCAAAGAAACTTACTCTAAGGGTTCCACATCGTGGAAGGACGACCTGCCACGTTTAGGATTAGTAATTCAGACTTTAGTGCGAAGCGCTGTAAAAAACAAGATGCAGATAAAAATACACTTCGAGAACCAAGATTTATTGTAACAAAATTGGCTTTTAACCGTTTATAATGATAATGATGAACAAACGTTTACTACAGAGCAAAGGGTTGGGGGAAGTGGGTGTGGTCAGCCTCCTATGTCCAGGAGGCCGCGAGAGGTCGCCGCCGTCACCGCCCGGTCGACCAGCATAGCTTGATCTTCACGGTCGGAGCTGGTCAGCAACCTCTCCCACTGCTCACGGGAAGGGGTGGGGGTCAGGCGGGGAGGGAGGAGTGGAGAGTGCGGGCGTTCAATGACAAGATGTAAAGTGTCTAGTGGGGTATTACATGGTTGACAGGTTTTCGGGTAGAGTGTAGGAGCAATGTGGTGAAGTCGTGTACAGTTGTAACACGCCGAGAATCTGTTTGTAAGGGACGCCGAGAATCTGTTTGTAGGCGTCGCCAGGTGTATGCTTGGGCGTGCGTGAGGGAGGGGTGCGGCGGAGGATATTTGTAGCGGAGGTGCCTGTAGTGGGTGAGAATTGCTACCGTGGTGGTCAGAGGTTCGGTGGTGATGTCTTCCGTGGCTGCCGATCCGGATGCTGAGGATACCCGGTTGTGGATCTCGCGGGCTGCAGCATGAGCTCCTTTATTCCCCCAGCAGGCCGGTGTGAGCAGGGGTCCATATTATTGTGATGTATAGTTGAGGGGGAAGCTTTTGCAGAAGGAGAATAGCTGCGACAGGAGCTTGTCCACGACGGTAGCGTAGGCATGCCTGGAGAGAGTCCGTAACAATCGTGAGGGGGTGTTCACTGCGGTGCGTGGTTAGCGGCCGTGAGCTATTGCGATCGATTCAGCGGTAGTGGAGGAGATTCCACGATACGTGGCAGCAGTCATGGTGGTACCCGTAGAGTCGAGAGCACAATTGTGGTAGGCCGGTCCATGGTGAGTAGACGCAATATCTGTATATCGGACGTGTGGATCCCTGTCCAGTCTTCTTTGCAGCATTCACACACGAGCTATTCTTCTGCCCCTGTTATGACTTAAGTGCATGTGCCTCGGGATAGGAGCGATGTGAATACGTTGACGCAAAGAAATGGGGATCGGATTGGGCGTATCCTGAGCTCTTGGGGTGTCATGACCCAGAAGACCGAGCAGGTGTCGTCCTGTTGAAGTAAGTTGAAGGCGATGGATTTTGGTCGTGCGTTGTGCTTCAAGTAACTCCGAAATAGTTTTACCCAATTCGAGGAGTTTTTGCGTGGGCGTAAAGATGGGCAGATGAAGGGCCGTTTTGTAGGCTTTTCGTACTAATATATCAAGTTTTCTCAATTCGGCGGGTTTGAGTGCAACATACGGCGTCCCATAGGTGATGCGGCTAAGTAGCAAAGCTTGTATGAGCTTGCAGGATTCAATGCTTCCTTAGCCCTGCATGTTGGTGGCTTACACGTTTTATCAGATGGGTAAGCTGGGCGCATGTTTTGTTCAGTTGAGGGATAAGGGCGGCACCAGAGCCATCGTGATGGAAAGGGACGCCGAGAATACGTAGAGTAGGCACTTGGGGGATAGAAGTGTTTTGGATTTTCAGATTAGGATTTATTGGGGGTTCAGGAGGTCGACCTCGTGTGTCGCGAGCGAAGCACAGCACTGCAGACTTCTCGGCTTGGCAGCGAAGCCCTCGTGGTATGAGATACGTATTGATGGTGTTTACGGCTTGCTGTAGGGTGTCTTGTTGGGCTCCGACTGACCCTTGAGTTGTCCACAACGTGATGTCGTCGGCATAGAAAGCATGGTGAAGGTCCGGGATGTGGTCGAGCTCTACGGGTAGATGAAGTAAAGCAATAATAAAGAGGAGGGGTGAAATGACGGAGCCTTGGGGTGTGCCGCGCGCAGGCATGTTAAAAAGGGGGGTCGAGTGTGAGCCGAGTCGAAGTGTGGCCGATTGGTTGTGGAGGAAAGCCCTTGACGTAGTTGAAGGTTCGATGGCCGCAGTGTGTAGTGGCAAGATTGTCCAGAATTGCAGAATGGTAAACGTTATCGATGCCCCCGCACATCGAGAGTCATGATCATTTTGGAATGGCTGCGGCTAAGGGTTTCGATTACTTGCTCTTTGAGTTGTAGCAGCACGTCTTGAGTTGATAGTCCAGTACGAAAGCCAAACATGGTGTTGGGATACTGTCCGGCTGTTTCAAGATGCGTGGTTAGACGTATATAAACCAAGTGTTCAAAAATTCTGCCAACACAAGACGTAAGAGAGAGAGGTCGGAGATTGTTGAGTCCTAGGGATTTGTGGGGTTTCGGTATGAGGATGATATCCGATCTTTTCCACTGTTCAGGTAGAGTTCCGGTTTCCCAGCGTTGATTGAAAAGGTCAAGAAGGGCTTGTATAGTTTCGTCGTCGAGATTGCGGAGTAGTCGGTTAGTTATTCGATCGTGTCCAGGGGCACTGTTGCGTTTTAACATTTGTAGCACCTGATGGAGTTCTTCCATGGTGAACGGGGAGTCTAGCTCTGCATTGTCATTTCCAGTATATTGCTTGGAATCATTTGATGGTGGGTATTGGGATTCGTGGCCAAAGATATTCCGTCGAAGTGATTGAAGGAGTTCCTCAGGTGATAAGTCTGAGGTTTGTACTAGGCGGTGAATTTGGTTTGAAGTAACGGTGCGCGTCTGTTCTTTGTCGATGAGAGAGCGCAGTATGTGCCATGTTTTCTTCGTGCTTAGCGTACCTTGAAGCTGGTTGCAGAAAAATGCCCAGTTTTGTTCTGTAAAATTTTGGAGTAATCTTGGGCTTGTTGGTTTAAGACACCAATACGTTGCTTTAAGCGTTTATTGTGCTTTTGTTTACGCCACCGCCTAGTAAGGCTCTGTCTGGCTTCCCAAATGTGGAGGAGATGTGGGTCTGCTACAGGGTGTTCCGTCGTCAAAGATATCGTTGTCGTGTGCTGCAGCAGCCGTTGTTCGAGTGCATCAATCCATGCGGCGAGATTATCTTGCGGGGAAGGGAGAGGTGTGTTATCTTCGCGGAATTTTTGCCAGTCGGTGATTCGAGCTTGCCCGATTCGTATTGGATTAGTTTGGTAAGTTAGTCTGATGAAGATAATGGCATGATCACTGCCTAAGCGATTGGCTTGGCACGTCCACTGTATTAGCGGGCAGTTCTTCGTAAGGGTGAGGTCCGGGATAGTGTCACGCGTTACGCTATTTCCGATGCGGGTAGGTTGAGTAAGGTCGTTTTGGAGACAAAGTCTATGATCGTGGATGGCTTTCTGTAGGCGCGTGCCTTTCTTGGAGTTTTGGTGGTATCCCTATCCCATATGTGCAGCGTTGACGTCACCAAGTAATACGAAGGGGGCGTCTCTTGCTACTGTAATAGCTTTTTGGATGAGGGTGTTGACATCGCTGAGTTGGTGGGTAGGTGGGCTATACACGTTGAGAATGAAGAGTGATGTTGAATTTGTTGTTGTCGGCAGGATTTCTACAAACGTATTGGGGGTATCAGAGGCAATGATGTGAGTTAACACCGGGAGATGAGCTTCTACAAAAGTAGCCGTCCAGTGGTGCGGGTCAGTTGTGAACGTTTGGTAGCCAATCAGTTTAGGTTGCGGGACATTCGTTTCTTGAAGGGCGACTACGTCCTCAGGATCACATGCGAGGAAGAGATCTAGTTGATGTTTCTTGCTTGTGAAAGATCGGCAATTCCATTGAAGGATGTGCAGTGGGACGGTGGGTTGTGTCTTCATGGTCCAGGTGTTGTCCTAGTGTCCTGGGAAGTGTGTGTTTGTTGGATTGTGTGTGAGGGTAGAAATACGAGCTTGACATTTTTGATCATCGGTGTGGCAGGAGAGGACTCGGGTTGTTGGTGCCGAACAGGCTGTGCATCCATGGATTCTTGTTCTTCGTTGGGTACCGATAATGTGGCGTGTTCTCGTTGGGTACGGATAATGTGGCGTGTATAGGGGCTACTGCTTGGTGTATGATGTTGGTAAGTGTGGTCACCGCGGCCTTAAACCGCGGCCGTAGTGTGGTCACCGCGGTCAATCTCAGTCACGAGGTGTGTTTCGAAGGCAGAAACCTGTTCGGCAAGGCGGTTGTGCCGCTGCAGGAGTTAAATGTGCTGTGCGTAGACATATTCGAGTGTCAGTTGTGTTGACTGTGATTGGCGGTTGGTGGGAGGGGAGGGGTTATCATGGGGGGAAAGGGTGGAGCAGTGGAAGAGGTGGCAAGAACAGCTGACCAGCTCACCTGGTGGTGGGGCGCTGGCTGGTTGGTCTTCGGTAGAGCCGGGAAGTTGTCATTGTCCAGTGGCAGAGTCGAAGTGGGCAAGTTTTTTGTGGAAGTCTGATGAGAAGTGCGAGTCGGGGGTCTAATGGGTGGGCGTGAACGTTGTGGACAGTCCTTGTTAGCAGTTGGATGGGGACCTTTGATAAGTGATTTTTTTCGCGTCGTGCGGAGTTAGGCGTACCCCCAAGTGTTTTTAATTGAAGGTTGTTACCCCAGCCCTTAAGAATGTCTGTAAAACTCAATAGCCGAACATCCTATCTCGTTCCCGTGAAACTATAAGTACCGACAATCTTCACTGAGGTAGTGTTGTTCGGAAGGCGCTTTCAACGTTGCCCAAAAGTCGGCCTTTTCTGTATTTTAAAACGGTTTCACTAGACAGCGGTTGCCATGTCATACCGCACCTATGATGCACGTCGGCGAAACTTCGTGTTGACTACAAGTGGCTATCCCGGTGGAACCGCCAGCCAGTCCGCTGTGGCAAATTTCGTGCACACAAACATAGTATGCGACAGCGCAGCATTGCTTCGGTAGCCATTCATTTCCTCTTTGCTAACTTTGCGCTAAACCTTGGGGTCTCGTCACAGGGTAGGTGATGCTAGCGCTCCTTTCGTGGCAGGATAAGATTGTGCTTTTGTGCCAATTCACCCGCAACTACATTTAATTTTCACAATGTAAGAAATGAAAGCCGTGCTTGCTGGTGCAGGAGGGTCCCTTGCACGTCGTTGTCTTGTGGTGAGCCTGAAGCAAAAGGTCAGGGCCCTTCCATTGTATAAAGTAACATGTCAATCGAAGTTCGCAGCCTTCAAAAGGTCCACTTGCGCGAAAAACGAAAAATTGAAGAAAAAGATGGAGCGAGAGGGATTGAGAGAGCTTTTGTGAATGCTGGAAACGTTAGTGCCACAAATGGCTCAGTTTGCGACTGAAAGTGAAAAGTAACGAGGAAAAAGTGCGTACAAAGTATAAACAGGGTGGAGAAATAGGGAAACGAATCTAAAGCCTTCAAAAATTTAAGCATTAGCATAAATTATATGGGGACCTTAAATTTATGGAAGCTCGACCAATCCTGAGTCAGACAATGAAGTCAACACCGTTTTTGTCCATAGCGCAGCGTCACCGTGGCCTTACCAAGGTCTAAGAAAGTGACCCACTCTTAAAATAAGGGCGCCGTATCTGCTCCGTTCTTTGCAAATGTAGACGAAAGACGATAAACGACTGGCGCTCCTGGTAAAGAATTGCCTTTCTTCTCTTCCCGCTCACCTCGCATGCTGTTCTTCCCCCATCTCCTTCCTCCCTAGGAGATATGCTAGAGGTTTGGTCAAGAGAATTTAGGTTTACGGCGTTCGACTGCTCCAAGACGGGTTTTCCGGTGCCAGCGCTGCCGTATGGCGGGGCGCGCGTGCATCGATGCACCCTACTACAACGTTTATAGAACCACATTGCCCTTCTCGACGCGCGTTCCCAGCGGAATCTGGAACCAATCTAGTGGAACATTTTTTTACTGCTGCCGCGAAAAGCCACACTGGCAGGGAGGATAGCACTCGATAGAGGGAATTTATTTTCAGCAGTTGATGTATTTAATTTGCTCACGCAAAAATCCAGCATACTGGTGGTTTTACAAAGAAACACTTATGAAATGATTTTTGCCTCGTTTTGCGTAATATTTTGGTCAATTTCAACAATGTTGACAATTAAGAAGATTACCACCGGGCATTGACCTTGGAGTTAATAAGGGTTGGCAAGAAAACCTCAGAAAGCAAAGGAGAGGTTGTGGTAGGTCATTGAAACAGATAAAAAATTTGGAAAGAAAGAAAGCGGAAAAAAAAGCCCGCCAGGTGGGATCCGAACCCACGACCTCCAGAATACCGGTCTGGTGCGATAACCACTACGCTACCGGCGGGGCGATTTTCCCCTCCGCTTTCTGGGGTATTTATGTCAATGTAATTTTTTCCTGTGCTTGGGGTTGGTAGCCAGTGCCACTCTGACTTCTCGGGTTGAAGGGGACCTTCTTTTTAATCCCCGCGCCGTGACTCCAGTGTCTATGACATGTCGAGAGTGGGCGACCAGCCTTGAACCCTCTTAAGCTCCGTATACCACCACTCCGCTTTCTTTATTTCTTTTTTTCCAAATTCTTTATCTGTTTCAATGACCTACCACAACCTCCCCTTTCCTTTCTGAGGTTTTCTTGACTGCCAAACCTTATTTCTATATATATATATATATATATATATAATATATATTATATATAATATGTAGCGAATCAGAATAGGAAATGAGGTGCTCCTTGAAAGTAAGACAGAAAGAAGGGTTGGCAGTCAAGAAAACCTGGGAAAGCAAAGGGGAGGATGTTGTAGGTAATTGAAACAGATAAAGAATTCCGAAAGAAAGAAAGAAAATTGGAGAAAAAATGCCCGCCTGGTTGGATCCGAACCCACGACCTCCAGAATACCGGTGTGGTACGATCGTGGGTTCGGATCACGAATTCACGTGTTGCCTTCCACAGCCACGATGGATGCTCAACTCGTAACCGCCTGTAGAAGAACATGCCGCCAGACTCTTTCACCCCCGGCAATGGCGCAACGCGGCATGATGGCCGGGGGCCCCGCCAGATGGACAAGGGGCAGGGGCCCCTCGAAAGGGTAAAGGCAGCTTTCCAGGGCCCGCACTCAAGGGCCCGCACTCGACCAGGACGCCTGTAGCCATTAAACAAACCGGCGGGTGTCCGGCGGTGCCAGGATTCGAACCCAGTACCTCCCGCATACGAGGCGAGTGCTGTACCTCTGAGCCATCGCTGCGGTTAGATGTTACGACCCCTTCCACCGGGGCAATTCCCGACAAATTCGGGTAACTTCCCAAGCACGAGATCCCGTGTGCAGTGGGTGCCTGTACCAATTTTTCACTGGTTCGTGCGCAGCGGTACCGAAGTGCCTCCCACATTCTCGTACCCCATGGTACAAACCGACGTGGTGGAACGGTGTCCAGTACACTGGATACCCGTACGGGGGCGCCTGTCCCCGTTTTTATTCTGGTGGGTGCCCAGTGGCTCAAGAACAACCTACCACGTCTGCCGCAGTGGTAGTGCGTGTCCAAGCCCTTCATCCCCCGCCAAGACAGCGGCCAGGTAACACTTTGAACTGATGAGTGCCCAGAGGTCCCAGACCCAGCCCGAAGGGGTTCGAGGGACCTACCACATGACCCCCCATGGCTGCTTGTGGTCAAGCTCCAAACCTTTTTTCTACCGTCGAGACAAGCTACGGTACGGGGACGCTTGTACCTTTTACAAACTGGTGGGTATCCGGCGGCCCACGATTCGAACCTGGTACCTCCCGCTTACGATACGAGTGTTTTGCCACTCGACCATCACCGTCAATTTATAAATATATAATAATATATATATATATATATATATGTTAAGCGGCAGGCAAAGTGACAGCTTTATTTACAGCCGTTATTTACATAGGAATAAGAGCCGCTGAAGGAGGCGGCACAGAATTCTCGTGTCAGTACGTGATGCGGTTGGTCGTGCCACTTCCTCTGTGCTCCGTAACTGACGGATGCCCAGCATTGGGGATTGGTCGGACAGATTAGACGCATGTACAGTATCGGTTGTCGACACTGTGTCACCATGCCTGTCGCGACACGACTCGAAGCCGCGCCGTGCGAGGCACGAGGAAGTCACAGGCGACGGTGGAATGTCTTCAACCGGGCGACGTGGGCGAGTTCAGTTTTGCAGCTTCTCCGTCCGGGTCGTTACGCGAGAGATAACGTAGGTGACATCGCTCAACCGATCGACGACAAGGTATGGTCCCGTGTAATGAGACAAGAACTTGCTGTCAGTCCCCGTTTGCGTACAGCACGTCCACAGCAATACCATGTCGCCTTTATCGTACGAAACCGCATGGTGCCGACTGTCGTAAAGGCGTTTTGACGGCCTGGGAGGCCAGGGTTCGTAAACGAGCGTGGGGACGAGCTTCTTCAGCGAGACACGTGTGCGGGAAACGGATGTGTCGTGACCTGAAAGCAAAAGGGCATGCGATTGTATCCAGCTTTAGGGGTGTACGGCGAGAGCAAATAAAGGACTGTACCGGTGCATCATGTTGGGCAACTGTTATACGCATATGTGATGAACGGCAAAATCTACAGTCCCGTTTTCTGTGCGAGTAGTCAAGCATACCAGTCGCAATCATTATGGTGAGAGACCTGCATGGTCGCGTCGGTCAAGCGTTTGTCTGGGATGGTAGGGTGTCGAGTGACGAAAGGAGTCGAACAAAGGCGCAGCAAGTCTTCCAGCGAACATCAGCGCGAAACTGACGTCCCGGTCGCTGACCTAATCACGAGGCAGAGACCATGCTATTAGGATGACGACCGGAGCAGGAATGAAACGGACTGTCTGCCTTGCATGTAGTACGCCAGTTTCTGCGTAAATCGCGTCAGGTTTGTGCAGAGCAGACATATATCGTAGCGATTACCGGTCGAGAGCCGTGGAAACGACTCGAATAAATCAAGCCGGACTTGGTCAAAGGGGAGAACAAGAAGGTGTTATAGGCTCAGAGTGTCCCAATGGACGAAGCTAGTACGGGCGCTTGTATCAGCGGGACAATCAAGGAGCAACTCGACACAATGTTCGAATTTACGAGTCTGCATTTCGGCCACGCAAGAATTTTCGTTGGGTCACGGTGTCAAAGTTCTAGAACCCATGTGACCGGCAGTAACATCGTCATGGCATGGGACCGTAGAACTGAATGCCGACTTGTCAAGGTTTTGGCACGACAAGAAGAAAAGTGCTCCCCAAGGCATGTAGTCAATCTGGTAGCAGTAGCCCGTCATGGTGAGTAGCGACTCGGAGGAAGACCGTAGGATCAGGCAGCATCGCGAAGAGGTTGGATCTTGGGTACGTGTTTCTGTATGTACATCTGACGGCAGGTAGAACATCGAGGAATGTCGTGATCTACAGCTGCCAGACAGTTTTCACGAAAATGGTCTTCGGCTCTCGTATCTAGTGCACGTCATATTGGCCAGCCGGGAACAGACAGATCGAAGCGTCTGCGATGCTCGACGTCACTCTTGTGAGGCAAAACAGAAGTCGTGACTCATTGCGAAGCTTCATAAGGTCTTCCACCGATGCTAGTCGGCCGATTAGGCAGTCACGGGAGGCCAGTCAACGCGCACAGTCCTTGGTGGTCGGTGTATTGAGCTGTAACAGTGCGACGGCCGTAGGCATGTACGTAACAGAAGCTCGTTGCTGATCGCGCAAGCATGACGCGAAATACGCCAGGCATTCTTGCTCGGTGACTGTGTAATTGCGCTCAGCTTTGCTGAGGCAACGAATGGCGTAAGCGATCACACGCTCAGCACTGCTATGCCGCTGTATGAGCACTGCACCAAGTCCAACACCAGTAGCGTCCGCATGTATTTCGATGGGAGCGCCAAGGTCAAAGTGGCGAAGGATAGGGCCCGACGTGAGGAGATATTTAAGGTGGGAGTATGAAGCTTCACACTCGGCGGTCCAGGTAAAGGCAGTATCTTTGTGCAAGAGGCTGGTGAGGGGATACGCCAAGTCTGCAAAGCGGGGCACAAAACGACGGAAGTATGAACAAAGCCCCAAGAAGATGCGGAGCTCTCGCACTGATTCTGGTGGCTTAAATCTCCAACAGCGGCGATCTTTTGAGGGTCCGGTCTCACGCCATCCTTATCAACAAGGTGTCCCAAAACCAGCGTTTGACGCTCACCAAAACGACATTTCTTGGAGTTCAACACTAATCCGGCACCTTTTAGGCAGCCGAGGACTGTCTCGAGTCGTGCGTTGTGGTCGTGAAAAGTTCGTCCGAAGACGACTATGTCGTCGAGGTAGCAGACATAAGTCCCATTTCAGACCGCGCAGAATTGTGTCCATGAACCGTTTGAATGTCGCTGGCGCGTTGCAGAGGCCGAATGGCATCACATTAAACTCAAAAAGACCGTCCGGAGTGAAGAAGGCTGTTTTATCTCTGTGTTTTGGGTCCATGGGGATCTGAATATACCCGGATTTTAAATCTATTGACGAGAAATAAGATGCAGAGTGCAGGCAATCAATGACATCATCACTTCTGGGCAGCGGATAGACGTCTTTTTTCGTGATGGCGTTCAAAAGTCGGTAGTCCACACAAAACCTCCAGGTACCACCTTTTTTTTGTACGAGGATCACAGGCGCTGCCAATGGGCTGGCCGACTCGCGTATGACACCTTTTTGTAAGATCTCCTTAACTTGCTCAGAGATTATCTTCTGCTCAGATGGGGCCACCCTCTAAGGTTTCTGTCGAACGGGGTGCGCCGATCCGGTATCTGTAGTGTGTCGAGCTCTGGTGGCTGGAAGTGTCGACTGAGAAACATCCCCTGAGAAGTCGAAGACAGAGGCATGTCGAGAAAGGATGTCGACCAACGTGTTTCGTTCATCCGAGGAGAGCGAGTTATTGACCATGCCGAGAAGCTTCGATTTCGGGAAAATGTCAGCAGGAGCACCTCATCAGCACACAAAGCGGCGACTGAAATATGGTCGTTTGTCTCGTACTTGGCCAGCTTCATATCCTGCGGTTACACCACGCTCTGCGAACAACAGTTGAGAGCGCACAAATAGCTATGTCCTCGTTCAACAGATACAGCACAATGGGGCACCAAAAGAAATTTCTTCGCTCAGTTCGGGGACAGTGGTTCCACTACAGCGTCAAATATACCGGTCTCACTTATAGCATTCACTGGTACGACCGCCAGAGGCCACGCAGGTATGACGGTGTCCTCAGAAACACGCAAAGTACCAATATTTTCATGGGTATGTGGCTCGTCATCGAGTGCAGGGAACCGTAAGCTGCTAACAGAAAGTTCTCCCGTCGCGCAATCGACAGTGGCACCGCAATCGCGCGAGAAGTCGATGCCCAAAATTACGTCATGGGTTGACTCGGCAAGAATTGCGAATTCCGCTTTGAACGTCGTCCTCCAATAGCAACATTGACTGTACACACACCAAGAGGGTGCAGCGGCTCCCCACCGACTCCACGAAACGAGGTTCCCTTGTCCCATTTGAACATCACTTTACGTCCCAGGCAATCTTTAAAAGCATTACTCATAATTGAAACCGTTGCACCAGTGTCAACTAAAGCCACTGTAGAAACACCGTCCACGAGCACTTGCACTTTGTTTGTCATCATAATTACTGGCAGAGGTTGTTTATCTATCGAAAGCTGTCCGGCGACTTCACCTCCAACGGTCGCGCCGGCTAGTTTCCCGGCGAAGGGGATGCTGCGCGGCGACCAGGTGACGGGGATCGGCGCTGTCGTCCAGCGGGTGGTGTTATGCTGCGATAGGAGGTGGCCGGAGAAGCGTTGCGCTGTGAGCTGGTCCGAAACTTGTTGGCGGGAAGCGGGAACTGAGACCAGTGACTTTCGGCAGTGTGGTTAGAAGGTCCTGAAGCAGTATACCGGAAATTCTGTGTTTGCTCTTTGCGACAACGGCGGCTAAACCCTGCAATGTGGCCCGGAATTCCGCACCAGTGGCACGCAAGCTGCGGGCGGCGAATTCTGTCGGGTTGCATGAACGCAGTGGGCTGTGTGTGGGGTCTGTAGGCCCGTCGACCTTCACCGTAATATTCGTCATCTCGGCGTGAATACACACCGCGTGGTGAGGACCAGGTATTCGTTTCAGCTTGTTCAAATGAGTAACGGTGGTTGTCGAAGTTATCAGAGCTCCGGGTAGGGTGGAAATGGTGATCGTCAAAACTACCAGTGTTCACGGACGGATGAAACTCTGTAGGGGCCCATGAACGTCGGGGAGCATCATCTCGCGGAGCATAGTAGCCGATCGGTGCACGTCGCGTCAGGGCATCGTATGGCGGATGGCAGTCGCAAGTGGTGTCGATGCGATGCACCGATTTGTCATGTCGACGCAGTTCTTCCGGAACAATTTGCCGTATCGTCGATGACAAGTCCATGGCCTGGGTGTCGTCTACGCTGGCTATAGTGGTGACGTTTGGCAAGCGACCAAACTTTGGTGCTATACGACGGGTCTTCAGGGCTGCGAATGCCTGACAATGTCGTATGACGTCTTCTACTGTGTCCAGGCTCTCCTTACTGATGAGGAAAGCATACACGTCTTCAGCGATACCCTGAGAATGTGCCCAACCCGATCTTCCTCGGACATTGCGGGATTCACAATCCGGCACAATTTCAACACTTCGATGTAGGTCGTGCAAGACTCCCCAGCCACTTGTGCTCGCTGATGCAGCGTCTACTCTGCTAGCTTTTTTTTGCCATCGAATCCCCAAAGCACTTCTTCATATCCTCTACTAGCCTGTCCCAAGTGGTTAGCTTCGCCTCGTGGTTTTCAAACCACGTCAGCGCGGTGCCCGTCAAGAATACCTCGATGTTTGCCCGCTTGGCGGCCGCATCCCTGTGGTTAAAATTGCTCACCCGGCCGTAGTGAACGAGCCATTCGTCGAAGTCGTCCCCTTCGTTCCCAGAGAACGTACGTGGCTCCCTGTACGGCTGCCAGTTGGCCATCGGCATGGCTTGGACTCTTTTTGTAGCCCCAGTCAGAGGTACACACTGCGGGGAGAGACCGGCGACTCGGCGGCTTCGGCGAAGTTCCAGTGGCTCCGTCTTCCTTCCAAGGCTACCCAGCACCTCCACCACAAACTGTTACGGTGCAAAGGGTTTATTTACAGCCGAAAATAGGAATAAGAGCGCTGAAGGAGGCGGCCACCGATCCTGCGGTCAGTACGAGTGCGATTCGTCATCCACTTCCTCTACTGCTCCACCCCTGACGCATACCCAGCTTGGGGATTCGTCGTGACTATTTTAACGCTGTACAGTTTCGGGCGTGACAATATATATATATATATATATATATATATATATATAAATATACAGATATAGGGGGTTGGCAGTCAAGAAAACCTCGGAAAGCAAAGGGGGGAATGCGTTGGGTCATACAAGATATGAAGAATTTTTTGAGTCAGGAAAGTGGTGAAAAAATGCCTGCCGGGTGGGATCGGAACCCGCGACCTCCAGAATACAGATCTGGTGCGATAACCACTACGCTACCGGCGGGGCTCTTTCCCCACCACATTCTCGGGTATTTATGTTAAGGTATTTTTCGTTTGCTGAACTCGGGGGTGCTAGCCAGCGCCACTCCAACTACTCGGGATGAAGGGGACCTTCTTTTTAACCCCCGGGCCGTGACTCGAGTGTCTACGACATGTCGAGTTGGTGATTCAATATATGTCTCTTTTTTAAGAGCGTGGCTGTTGAGGATCGCGCCTTATCATAAATCTGATGTAGTTATTCCTAACGTAGAAGCACGAGCAGGAATCCAAACCCCACTGTTAGGGTGCGCAGGGGTCTCACCGGGAGCGGGCTTGCGAAGGAGGGTTCCTAAACGTACACATATAGGGCACAGTTGCCTTGCACAGGCGTTTCCAGACCCTTTAGCTTGGAGACGGCGGGCATAGAAGGGAGCCTGCCACCGCTTGGGTTTAGCTGCGCATTATTTTTGCCAACAGAAGAATTTGTACGGCGATATTGCTTCCATTCTCGGGGGAGCAGGCGATTGCGTTCGAGGTGGCACAAAAAAATAGCTTTGCCGTTTCCGCAAATGTTACACCGTGTGCCACTACGCTTATTTTTCGGATGTTTTTCATGTTTATTTATTCTTCTCCTCCCTCCTGCGGAATAACCCAAGTAAAGAAATCATTAAGGCCTACGATGCTGTAATTAATGGCGAAAACCTAAATGGAAAACCGCAGGAAAGCATCTCTTTCACCGTCAGGACAAAAAAAAGAATTTCAGAACCTAGAAGTTCGCATAACCTATGCGGGATGGCCATGGAATACCCGTCAGGAGTGAGTATTCAAATAAATACTGCAATAATGTGTTGCTCTTGTAACTGGTTGCGCGGAGACGTGTGAGTGAATGAGTTGTTTGAAGGACACAGCTAGCTTCCCGTGTCTGCTACTGTAGATAGAAAAGTTGTGATTGAGCTTGATATCAACCAGGCTTCTTCTACATGAATTTACAGCCTGTGCACTTTGTATATGTTACCTTCTTCCTGTGAAGTAAGTCTTATTATTTATTATCTCTTGAGCTTTCCGAGTTGATTTTTTTATTCCCGCAGTAAAGGACGAAAATATAGATGCACAGCCATGCTGCTTGAGTAGAGGTTGAGCGCTAGTTTAAAACACGTTTTCTAATCTGCTGCTCTTATACGCTCGATGACCTAAGTCAACGTCATGTTGTCCAAAATTCCCTTTTTTATTTTGACAATATAAGGCGGCTTCCTTCTCAGCCTGCTTTGGCGAGGTCCATCATCCGCTCGAAGGTTGCAGGCGCATTGCAGAGGCCAAACGGCATAACGTTAAACTCGTACAGGCCGTCAGGAGTAATAAAGGCCGTTTTGGCACGATCAGCCTCTGCCATGGGACCTGCCAATAACCCGAGCGTAAATCAATGGAGGAAAAGAACTCTGCGCCTTGTAGACAATCAAGGGCGTCATCAATTCGCGGCAACGGATATACGTCTTGGCAAGTTATCTTGTTGAGCCAGCGGTAATCGACGCAAAACCGAAAAGAGCCGTCCTTCTTCTTGACAAGTACTACCGGCGATGCCCATGAACTGGTGGAGGGTCGAATCATACCGCGTTGGAGCATGTCCTCGACTTGTTCACCGATTACGCCGCGTTCAGTGGGGGAGACACGGTAGGGACGTTGCCGTAAGGGTGCGTGACCACCGGTATCGATGGTGTGTTCGACTGTGGTGGTACGTCCCAGACCAGTCTGGACAGAATCAAAAGACGTCCGAAATCGGTTCAGCAGTGCGAGAAGCTGGTCTCGTTGGGACGGTGAAAGGTCGGCATCAATGGCGCGAAGGAAGACGTCTGCAGACGGGGAGGATTTTGCTCCTGAAGGAGCACACAGCCCACTGATTTCAAGCGGGGTTGAATCGTCGGGCACAGCCACAGCGACAACAGAATGAACGGTCTCGACATGGCCGACGCACTCTCCGCGTTGCAAGGTGCACGGACACGACCCGTAGTTGGAAAGGAGAAGTGTAGCTTGCAGTTACGAATGGGAAGCAGGGAGAAAGGAAGCCGACGACAACGTCGCTGGTAAAACAGGTCAGAAGGCTTTAAAGAGTACTGTCGCATTGGACAGAAGTTGGCAGGATAAAGAAGCTAGCAATATATATATATATTATATATATATATATATATATATATATATATATATATATATATATTTTATATATATATAACACAAAGTAGAAGTACGCTTTCGAAGTCTCCGAAGAGCGTACTTCTACTTTGTGCGTATTCCTGCAGCAACTAAGGACTCCACTTCACGACTATATATATATATATATATTTATATATAATAATATGTAGCGAATCAGAATAGGAAATGAGGTGCTCATTGAAAGTAAGACAGAAATAAGGGTTGGCAGTCAAGAAAACCTGGGAAAGCAAAGGGGAGGATGTTGTAGGTAATTGTAACAGATAAAGAATTCGGAAAGAAAGAAAGAAAATTGGAGAAAAAATGCCCGCCAGGTTGGATCCGAACCCACGACCTCCAGAATACCGGTGTGGTACGATCGTGGGTTCGGATCACGAATTCACGTGTTGCCTTCCACAGCCACGATGGATGCTCAACTCGTAACCGCCTGTAGAAGAACATGCCGCCACTCTTTCACCCCCGGCAATTGCGCAACGCGGCATGATGGCTGGGGGCCCCGCCAGATGGACAAGGGGCAGGGGCCCCTCGAAAGGGTAAAGGCAGCTGTCCAGGGCCCGCACTCAAGGGCCCGCAGTCGACCAGGACGCCTGTAGCCATTAAACAAACCGGCGGGCGTCCGGCGGTGCCAGAATTCGAACCCAGTACCTCCCGCATACGAGGCGAGTGCTGTACCTCTGAGCCATCGCTGCGGTTAGATGTTGCGACCCCTTCCACCGGGGCAATTCCCGACAAATTCGGGTAACTTCCCAAGCACGAGATCCCGTGTGCAGTGGGTGCCTGTACCAATTTTTCACTGGTTCGTGCGCAGCGGTACCGAAGTGCCTCCCACATTCTCGTACCCCATGGTACAAACCGACGTGGTGGAACGGTGTCCAGTACACTGGATACCCGTACGGGGGCGCCTGTCCCCGTTTTTATTCTGGTGGGTTCCCAGTGGCTCAAGAACAACCTACCACATCTACCGCAGTGGTAGTGCGTGTCCAAGCCCTTCATCCCCCGCCAAGACAGCGGCCAGGTAACACTTTGAACTGATGAGTGCCCAGAGGTCCCAGACCCAGCCCGAAGGGGTTCGAGGGACCTACCACAGGGCCCCCATGGCTGCTTGTGGTCAAGCTCCAAACCTTTTTTCTACTGTCGAGACAAGCTACGGTACGGGGACGCTTGTACCCTTTAACAAACTGGTGGGTATCCGGCGGCCCAGGATTCGAACCTGGTACCTCCCGCTTACGATACGAGTGTTTTGCCACTCGACCATCATCGTCAATTTCTATAATATATATATATATATATATATATATATATATATGTATATTGTTACGGCGCAAAGGGTTTATTTACAGCCGCTAAATAGGAATAAGACCGCTGGAGGAGGCGGCCACCGATCCTGCGGTCAGTACGAGTGCGGTTCGTCGTACACTTCCTCTTCTGCTCCACCTCTGACGCAGACCCAGCTTGGGGATTGGTCGCGAATAGTTTAACGCTGTACAGTTTCGGGCGTGACATTTCCCCCTTCGCAGACGAAGCCCACCGGGCGAGGCACGAGGAAGGAAGTCACATGCGAGGGTATAGAATGTCTTCAAACCGGGCGACCGTGTGCGAGCTCAGTTTTGCAGCTTCTCCGTCCAGCGGTCGTTACGCGAGAGATAACTTAGGTGACATCGCTCAACCGATCGACGACAACGTATGGTCCCGTGTTCTCAGACAAGAGCTTGTTGTACAGTCCCCGTTTGCGCACAGGTGTCCACACAATACCATGTCGCCTTTATCGTACGAAAACCGCACGGTTGCCGACTGTTGTAAAGGCGTTTTGAGCGGCGCTGGGAGGTCAGGCTTCGTAAACGAGCGAGGCGACGAGCTTCTTCAGCGAGACACCAGTGTGCGTGAACGGATCTGTCGTGACCTAAAAAAAGGGCCATATTGTATCCAGGGTATTAGGTGGAGTACGGGCGTAGAGCAAATAGAACGGGCTGTAGCCAGTGGTGTCATGTTGGGCCGTGTTATACGCGTATGTGATAAACGGCAAAATCTCATCCCAGTTTTTGTGCAAGAGTCAACGTACATCGCAATCATGTTGGTGAGAGTCCTGTTGGTACGCTCGGTCAAGCCGTTGTCTGGGGATGGTAGGGTGTCGAGTGACAAAAGGTCAGTCGAACAAAGGAGCAGCAAGTCTTCCACAGCATCAGCGACGAACTGACGTCGACGGTCGCTGATAATAAGGCGGGGAGCAACCATGCCTAAGGATGACGAACCGGAAGCAGGAATGTCGAAACGATGTCTGCCTTCGCAGCTGCTACCGCCGCAGTTTCTGCGTAACGCGTCAGGTGGTGAACGCAGACAATAATGTAGCGATTACCGGTCGAAGAGCGTGGAAACGGACGATTAAATCAATGCCGACTTGTAAAAAGGGGAAACAAGAAGGCGTTATAGCCTGAAGTAGGCCAGATGGAATGCTCGTAGGGCGCTTGTAGTGCTGACATCGGAGGCAACTCGACACATATTGTTGAACTTCACGGCGCATTTTCGACCAGAAGAATCTTTCTTGGGTACGGTGTAAAGTTCTTATGTAACCCATGTGACCGACAGTACATCGTCATGCATGGTGCGTAGAACGGAAGCACGCACGACAAGAAGAAAACGTGCTCCTCAAGGCATGTAGTTAATCTTGTAGAGTAGCCCATCATGCAATGAGTAGCACCGGGGAGCCGTAGCATCAGCAGCAGCAGCGAAGAGATGCCGGATGCTTTGGTTTTTCTGCTGTTCTGACGGAAGGTAGCAACATCGGGGAATTCTGTGTCTACATCTGCCAGACAGTCATCGAAATGGTCTTCTCCCGATCAGTGCACGCATTTGGCAGCCGGGAACGACAAATCAGCATCTGCGTGCCGACGTCCACTCTTGTAGGCAATAACGAAGTCGTACTCTTGGAGCTTCAAGGCCAACCGTGCTAGTTGGACGTTAGGGTCACGGAGGCCAGTCAACCAGCACAGTGCGTGGTGGTCGTTGATGACTGTTAAAGGGATGGCCGTACACGTAGGAACGAAATTTGCTGATCGCGAAGATGACAGCCAGGCATTCTTGCTCGGTGACTGTGTAATTGCGCTCAGCTTTGCTGATGCAGCGACTGGCGTAATGCGACCACATGCTCAGCAACTGCTATGCCGCTGTATGAGCCACTGCACCAAGTCCAACACCCACTAGCGTCCGCATGTATTTTGGTGGAGCGCCAGGGTCAAAGTGGACGAAGGATAGGGCCCGACGTGAGGAGATATTTAAGGTGGGAGAATGAAGCTTCACACTCGGCGGTCCAAGTAAAGGCAGTAGTCTTTGTGCAAGAGGCTAGTGAGGGGAGACGCCAAGTCTGCAAAGCGGGGCACAAAACGACGGAAGTATGAACAAAGCCCCAAGAAGCTGCGGAGCTCTCGCACTGATTCTGGTGGCTTACATCTCTCAACAGCGGCGATCTTTTGAGGGTCCGGTCTCACGCCATCCTTATCAACAAGGTGTCCCAAACCAGCGTTTGACGCTCACGAAAACGACATTTCTTGGAGTTCAACACTAATCCTGCAGCTTTTAGGCAGCCGAGGACTGTCTCGAGTCGTGCGTTGTGCTCGTGAAAAGTTCGTCCGCAGACGACTATGTCGTCGAGGTAGCACAGATATATGTCCCATTTCAGACCGCGCAGAATTGTGTCCATGAACCGTTCGAATGTCGCTGGCGCGTTGCAAGGCCGAATGGCATCACATTAACTCAACAAGAGCGTCCGGAGTGACGAAGGCTGTTTTGTCTTTGTGTTTTGGGTCCATGGGGATCTGCAATAGCCGGATTTTTAATCTATGGACGAGAAATAAGATGCAGAGTGCAAGCAATCAATAACATCATCAATTCTGGGCAGCGGATAGACGTCTTTTTTTTTGTGATGGCGTTCAAACGTCGTAGTCCACACAAAACCTCCAGGTACCATCTTTTTTTGTACGTGGATCACATGCGCTGCCCATGGGCTGGCCGACTCGCGTATGACACCTTTTTGTAACATCTCCTAAATTGCTCAGAGATTATCTTCCGCTCAGTTGGGGCCACCCTGTAAGGTTTCTGCAGTAAGGGGTGTGCACCGATCCGGTATCTATAGTGTGTCGAGTTCTGGTGGCTGCAAGTGTCGACTAAGAAACATCCTGCTGAGAAGTCGAAGACAGAGGCATGTCGAGAAAGGATGTCCGACCAACGCTGTTTCGTTCATCCGAGGAGAGCGACTTATTGACCATGCCGAGAAGCTTCGATTTCGGGAAAATGTCAGCAGGAGCACCCTCATCAGCACGACAAAGCGGCGACTGAAATGTGGTCGTTTGTCTCGTACTCGGCCAGCTTCATATCCTGCGGTAACACCACCGCTCTGCGAAAAACAGTGAGAGCGCACAAATAGCTATGTCCTCGTTCAACAGATACAACACAATGGGGCACCAAAAGGTCTTTCTTCGCACAGTGGGGAGAGCTGGTTCCACTACAGCGTCAAATATACCGGTCTCACTTATAGCATTCACTGGTACGACCACCAGAGACCACGCAGGTATAACGGTGTCCTCAGAAACACGCAAAGTACCAATATTTTCATGGGTATGTGGCTCATCATCGAGTACAGGGAACCGTAATGCTGCTAACAGAAAGTTCTCCCGTCGCGCAATCGACAGTGGCACCGCAGTCGCGCTAGAAGTCGATGCCCAAAATTACGTCATGGGTTGACTTGGAAGAATTGCGAATTCCGCTTTGAACGTCCGTCCTCCAATAGCAACATTGACTGTACACACACCAAGAGGGTGCAGCGGCTCCCCACCGACTCCACGAAACGAGGTTCCCTTGTCCCATTTGAACATCACTTTACGTCCCAGGCGATCTTTAAAAGCATTACTCATAATTGAAACCGTTGCACCAGTGTCAACTAAAGCCACTGTAGAAACACCGTCTACGAGCACTTGCACTTTGTTTGTCATCATAATACTGGCAGAGGTTGTTTATCTATCGAAAGCTGTCCGGCGACCTTCACCTCCATCGGTCGCGCCGGCTAGTTTCCCGGCGAAGGGGATGCTGCGCGGCGACCAGGATGACGGGGATCGGCGCTGTCGTCCAGCGGGTGGTGTTATGCTGCGATAGGAGGTGGCCGGAGAAGCGTTGCGCTGTGAGCTGGTCCGAAACTTGTTGGCGGGAAGCGGGAACTGAGACCAGTCACTTTCGGCAGGTGTGGTTAGAAGGTCCTGAAGCAGTTATACCGGAAATTCTGTGATTGCTCTTCGCGGACGACGGCGGCAAAACCTTGCAATGTGGCCCGGAATTCCGCACCAGTGGCACGCAAGCTGCGGGCGGCGAATTCTGTCGGGTTGCATGAACGCAGTGGGCTGTGTGTGGGGTCTGTAGGCCCGTCGACCTTCACCGTAATATTCGTCATCTTGCGTGAGTACACACCGCGTGGTGAGGACCAGGTAATCGTTTCAGCTGATTCAAATGAGTAACGGTGGTTGTCGAAGTTATCAGAGCTCCGGGTAGGGAGAAACGGTGATTCGTCAAAGCTAGCAGTGTTCACGGACGGATGAAACTCTGTAGGGGCCCATGAACGTCCGGGAGCATCATCTCGCGAAGCGTAGTAGCCGATCGGTGCACGTCGCGTCAGGGCATCGTATGCGGATGGCAGTCGCAAGTGGTGTCGATGCGATGCACCGATTCGTCATGTCGATGCAGTTCTTCCCGAACAATTTGCCGTATCGTCGATGACAAGTCCATCGCCCGGGTGTCATCTACGCTGGCTATAGTGGTGACGTTTCGCAAGCGACCAAACTTTGGTGCTATACGACGGGTCTTCAGGGCTGCGAATGCCTGACAATGTCGTATGACGTCTTCTACAGTGTCCAGGCTCTCCCTTACTGATGAGGAAAGCATACACGTCTTCAGCGATACCCTTAAGAATGTGCCCAACCCGATCTTCCTCGGACATTGTGGGAATCACAATCCGGCACAATTTTCAATACTTCTTCGCTGTAGGTCGTGCAAGACTCCCCAGCCACTTGTGCTCGCTGATGCAGCGTCTGCTCTGCTAGCTTTTTTTTGCCATCGAATCCCCAAAGCACTTCTTCATATCCTCTACTAGCCGGTCTGAAGTGGTCAGCTTCGCCTCGTGGTTTTCGAACTACGTAAGCGCGGTGCCCGTCAAGAATACCTCGATGTTTGCCCGCTTGGTGACCGCATCCAAGTGGTTAAACTTGCTCACACCGACGTAGTGAAGGAGCCATTCGTCGAAGCCGTCCGCCTTCGTTCCCAGAGGACGTACGTGGCTCCCTGCACGGCCTGCCAGTTGGCCATCGGCATGGCTTAGACTCTTTTTGTAGCCCCAGTCAGAGGTACACACTGCGGGAGAGACCGGGGACTCGGCGAAGTTCCAGTGGCTCCGTCTTCTTCCAAGGCTACCCCGCACCTCCACCACAAACTGTACGGTGCAAAGGGTTTATTTACAGCCGTAAATAGGAAGAGCCGCTAAAGGAAGCGGCCACCGATCCTGCGGTCAGTACGAGTGCGGTTCGTCATCCACTTCCTCTTCTGCTCCACCCCTGACGCATACCCAGCTTGCGGATTGGTCGCGAATAGTTTACGCTGTTCAGTTTCGGGCGTGACATATAATATATATATATATATATATATATTATAGACAGAATAGGGGTTGGCAGTCAAGAAAACCTCGGAAAGCAAAGGGGGGAATGCGTTGGGTTATACAAAGATATGAAGAATTTTTTGAGTCAGAAAGTGGTGAAAAAATGCCTGCCGGGTGGGATCGGAACCCACGACCTCCAGAATACAGGTCTGGTGCGATAACCACTACGCTACCGGCGGGGCTCTTTCCCCACCACATTCTCGGGTATTTATGTTAAGGTATTTTTCGTTTGCTGAACTCGGGGGTGCTAGCCAGCGCCACTCCAACTACTCGGGATGAAGGGGACCTTCTTTTTAACCCCGGGCCGTGACTCGAGTGTCTACGACATGTCGAGTTGGTGATTCAATATATGTCTCTTTTTTAAGAGCGTGGCTGTTGAGGATCGCGCCTTATCATAAATCTGATGTAGTTATTCCTAACGTAGAAGCACGAGCAGGAATCCAAACCCCACTGTTAGGGTGCGCAGGGGTCTCACCGGGAGCGGGCTTGCGAAGGAGGGTTCCTAAACGTACACATATAGGGCACAGTTGCCTTGCACAGGCGGTTTCCAGACCCTTTAGCTTGGAGACGGCGGGCATAGAAGGGAGCCTGCCACCGCTTGGGTTTAGCTGCGCATTATTTTTGCCAACAGAAGAATTTGTACGGCGATATTGCTTCCATTCTCGGGGGAGCAGGCGATTGCGTTCGAGGTGGCACAAAAAAATAGCTTTGCCGTTTCCGCAAATGTTACACCGTGTGCCACTATGCCTATTTTTCGGATGTTTTTCATGTTTATTTATTCTTCTCCTCCCTCTGCGGAATAACCAAGTAAAGAAATCATTAAGGCCTACGATGCTGTAATTAATGGCGAAAACCTAAATGGAAAACCGCAGGAAAGCATCTCTTTCACCGTCAGGACAAAAAAAAGAATTTCAGAACCTAGAAGTTCGCATAACCTATGCGGGATGGCCATGGAATACCCGTCAGGAGTGAGTATTCAAATAAATACTGCAATAATGTGTTGCTCTTGTAACTGGTTGCGCGGAGACGTGTGAGTGAATGAGTTGTTTGAAGGACACAGCTAGCTTCCCGTGTCTGCTACTGTAGATAGAAAAGTTGTGATTGAGCTTGATATCAACCAGGCTTCTTCTACATGAATTTACAGCCTGTGCACTTTGTATATGTTACCTTCTTCCTGTGAAGTAAGTCTTATTATTTATTATCTCTTGAGCTTTCCGAGTTGATTTTTTTATTCCCGCAGTAAAGGACGAAAATATAGATGCACAGCCATGCTGCTTGAGTAGAGGTTGAGCGCTAGTTTAAAACACGTTTTCTAATCTGCTGCTCTTATACGCTCGATGACCTAAGTCAACGTCATGTTGTCCAAAATTCCCTTTTTTATTTTGACAATATAAGGCGGCTTCCTTCTCAGCCTGCTTTGGCGAGGTCCATACAAAAGACATACTACTTCGCCATACATAAAGAAGGCCGTCGCTTAATCTTCATTCGAAAGAATCGTTTTTCAAATTTCTTCTCCCGTACTCTAGCGTGAAAGCACACTGTTAGAAGTGAAGAGCTATGTGGTGCAATTTAGGTAGTGCAATCTGCATGCATTCCTGGGGGATTTCACGCTAATTCCCGTAGCCGCGTATCTTTTTTTAAAGATCAGCTGCGTTCTATTTATAGGAGTCTATAGCCTAATATTGGGTTGTAAGATTACCTTTCCTTCAATGTGCAGACCTCCTGCCATGGCTAAGGCTGTGTTCTTTCCAGCTGCCTCAATTTCCAGGCCACTGCTCTGTAACTACTTAACTAAATATAAAGAGTTCTAGCGCTGAATCTGAACTCCTAGTACCTTTACAGCGACGTCACCACCATGCTCACATCATAAGAGTATATATTGTTTACTCGCCAAAACCCCTGTCCTCGGATTAGCAGTGATTCTCATATTGATCAGTGCGAACTCACTTTAGTTTCATATCTCTGGTTAGGACGTTTCGAATTACTTTCACCAACGCAGTGCGCCTCTGAGACGCAGCTGTCCAACAAGAGGATAGTTCTCAACGAACCCTAAAACTGTCATACCATTGAGGCCTTCGTTGTGTCATACTTATGTACTCCCTTGGTACATTCCCTTACCCAAGAGGAACAGTGCTGTGGGCACTACATCTTTCCTGCGGTATCAGATGCTCTAGAAAAAACGGTTGATCACCCCACCCTGACAATTTTCCCACAGGCCTTCCTTTCGTTCTCCTTTAGCTATTACACCCTGCTTCATCCTCGACTGTGCAAGCCTTGCCCTTGTGGTCACTGCTTGTGCATAGACTGCAACTCCTACCTTCTCACCGAATGAAAATGACTAAGCGCGATCACATCCTACAAGATAACATCAGCCGACACCTACATGCCTGCATATATTCAAAAAACATGCACCTCGTTTAATGCTGGAATGCTAGTTCAACAATCATTCAAGAGTGCATAACAGAATTTTAACACCACCGCCGAAAATTGTGGCAACAAACTACAAGGCCCGCTTTGTATGAGAGCAGATGTACGGGAAATAAAGATATTGGTGAATTTTCGACCATTGGGGAAGTACCTGGAATCATGGATGACTGTCACTAAATTACTGAATGACTGGCCCTTCTTGCGACAAGCCTATGCTGTATACTCCTTAAAAAATAGAGCTGTAACTTTTTCGAATTCATTTATTGAGTTTTAAATAAGTAAAGCCCTTTCACTTTTGCGTACCTGAATTTTCCGCAAAACAGACTGAAAAAAGTTGAGGGGCAGCTGAAATAGCGACTTGTAATAACGAAGGTGAAAGCCATGTTAGATAAGAACAAAGGGGTGACATGTGTGTAATAAACGCGCCGTTCCCTACACAGAAGAGAGAAATCAACGTGGAAGGCCTGAGTCGGGGGCCAGTTAGATCATGGTGTAAAATAAACCGAGCAGCGCAAAAGTTCACGTTTTTTGGTCCCGCTTCAATTTGCTAACACTTTTCAACCTAATCCAAGGGTACTTGCAGCCCCTCATACCAGAAACATCAATAACTTCTATTTTAAAGACGAAACGCCCGATTGTGGAAGATGTGATGTATGGCAAGTCCAAACTAGTCATTTTCGCAACCATGAGGACAAAACCACATGCTTTTGGTGAGAAAGATATGAGCTAATAAAACAAAATGAATCAACTTGCAACCAATTTCGAGAGTGAAAAAGGTCGAATTTCTCATCAAAAAGTTAAACCGTTCGCAAACTAAGATACTCGCAGAATCAGCAGAAACTGCAGGAGCAAGACTGAAACTTTGTCTGACGTCAATAATGTCAAAAAACAATGAACCTCATCAACCGGGTAACCAACCCCTCCTCTCCTAAGAGAAGGGTTAATGCAAGGCTTAACCGAAGTGACAACCGAAGTGAAAATATCGGTACTAACCTGCTACAGGGGCAGTTTAGTTGTTGGCGACGTGTTCACGCCGCTACCGCTGCTGCCAAGTAAAGCTGCTGGGGTGTGCGCTGGTTTACCTTGGATGAACTCCCGGATGGCGCCTGCGCAGACGATGGTTGTAGAGCGTCGAGCCCTCCATTGCTTATTGATGTTGGTTGTTTCTTTGGATGTTCCGGGGTGGCGTAGCGGCAGTGGTCTTTCGCTTTCCGGGTGGTGGGACACTCAGTCACGGCAGCCTGCAACAGGGGCAGTTTTGTTGTTAGCGACGTATTCCACGCCGCTGGCCGCTGCTGCCAAGTGAAAGCTGCTGGGGTGTGCGCTGGTTTACTCTTGGATGAACTCCCGGATGGCGCCTGCGCAGACGATGGTTGTAGAGCGTCGAGCCCTCCATTGCTTGATTGATGTTGGTTGTTTCTTTGTATGTTCCGGGTGGGGCGTAGCGGCAGTGGTCTTCGCTTTCCGGGTGGTGGGACACTCAGTCACGGCAGCCTGCAACAGGGGCAGTTTCGTTGTTAGCGACGTATTCACGCGCTGCCGCTGCTGCCAAGTGAAAGCTTGCTGGGGTGTGCGCTGGTTTATCTTGGATGAACTCCCGGATGGCGCCTGCGCAGACGATGCTTGTAAAGCGTCGAGCCCTCCAATTGCTGCTTGATGTTGGTTGTTTCTTTGGATGTTCCAGGGTGGGCGTAGCGGCAGTGGTCTTCGCTTTCCGGGTGTGGGACAACTCAGTCCACGGCAGCCTGCAACAGGGGCAGTTTTCGTTGTTAGCGACGTATTCACGCCGCTGCCGCTGCTTGGCCAAGTGAAAGCTGCTGGGTGTGCGCTGGTTTATCTTGGATGAACTCCCGGATGGCGCCTGCGCAGACGATGCTTGTAGAGCGTCCGAGCCCTCCATTGCTTGCTTGATGTTTGTTGTTTCTTTGGATGTTCCGGGGTGGGCGTAGCGGCAGTGGTCTTCGCTTTCCGGGTGGTGGACACTCAGTCACGGCAGCCTGCAACAGGGGCAGTTTCGTTGTTAGCGACGTATTCACGGCCGCTGCCGCTGCTGCCAAGTGAAAGCTGCTGGGGTGTGCGCTGGTTTACCTTGGATGAACTCCCGGAGTGGCGCCCTGCGGCAGACGATGCCTTGTAGAGCGTCGAGCCCTCCATTGCTTGCTTGATGTTTGTTGTTTCTTTGGATGTTCCGGGGTGGGCGTGCGGCAGTGGTCTTCGCTTTCCGGGCGGTGGGACACTCAGTCACGGCAGCCTGCAACAGGGGCAGTTTGTTGGTTAGCGACGTATTCACGGCCGCTGCCGCTGCTGCCAAGTGAAAGCTGCTGGGGTGTGCGCTGGTTTATCTTGGATGAACTCCCGGATGGCGCCTGCGCAGACGATGCTTGTAGAGCGTCGAGCCCTCCATTGCTTGCTTGATGTTTGTTGTTTCTTTGGATGTTCCGGGGTGGGCGTAGCGGCAGTGGTCTTCGCTTTCCGGGTGGTGGAGCACTCAGTCACGGCAGCCTGCAACAGGGGCAGTTTTCGTTGTTAGCGACGTATTCACGGCCGCTGCCGCTGCTGCCAAGTGAAAGCTGCTGGGGTGTGCGCTGGTTATCTTGGATGAAACTCCCGGATGGCGCCTGCGCAGACGATGCTTGTAGAGCGTCGAGCCCTCCATTGCTTGCTGATGTTGGTTGTTTCTTTGGATGTTCCGGGGTGGGACGTAGCGGCAGTGGTCTTTCGCTTTCCGGGTGGTGGACACTCAGTCACGGCAGCCTGCAACAGGGGCAGTTTCGTTGTTAGCGACGTGTATTCACGCCGCTGCCGCTGCTGCCAAGTGAAAGCTGCTGGGGTGTGCGCATGTTTACCTTGGGATGAACTCCCGGATGGCGCCTGCGCAGACGATGGCTTGTAGAGCGTCGAGCCCTCCATTGCTTGCTTAATTGATGTTGTTGTTTCTTTGGATGTTCCGGGGTGGGCGTAGCGGCAGTGGTCTTCGCGTTCCGGGTGGTGGGACACTCAGTCACGCAGCCTGCAACAGGGGCAGTTTCGTTGTTAGCGACGTTTCACGCCGCTGCCGCTGCTGCCAAGTGAAAGCTGCTGGGGGTGTGCGCTGGTTTATCTTGGATGAACTCCCGGATGGCCGCCTGCGCAGACGATGCTTGTAGAGCGTCCGTAGGCCCTCCATTGCTTGCTTGATGTTTGGTGGTTTCTTTGGATGTTCCAGGGGTGGGGCGATAGGCGGCAGTGGTCTTTCGGCTTTCCGGGTTGGTGGGACACTCAGTCACGGCAGCCTGCAACAGGGGCAGTTTCGTTGTTAGCGCGACGTATTCACAGGCCGCTGCGGCGGGCTAGCTGCCCAAGTGAAAGTCTGCTGGGGTGGTGCGCTGGTTTAGCCTTGGATAGAACTCCCCGGATGGCGCCTGCGCAGAACGAATGGCTTGTAAAGCGTCGAGCCCTCCATTGCTTGCTTGATTGTTGGTTGTTTCTTCTTTGGATGTTCCAGGGTGGGCGTAGCGGCAGTGGTCTTCGCTTCCGGGTGGTGGAACACTCAGTCACGGGCAGCCTGCAACAGTGGCAGTTTCGTTGTTAGCGACGTATTCACGCCGCTGCCGCTGCTGCCAAGTGAAAGCTGCTGGGTGTTGCGCTGGTTTACTACCTTGGATGAACTCCCGGATGGCGCCTGCGCAGACGATGCTTGTAGAGCGTCGAGCCCTCCATTGCTTGCATTGATGTTTGTTGTTTCTTTGGATGTTCCGGGGTGGGCGTAGCGGCAGTGGTCTTCGCTTTCCGGGTGGTGGACACTCAGTCACGGCAGCCTGCAACAGGGGCAGTTTCGTTGTTAGCGACGTATTCACGCCGCTGCCGGCTGCTGCCAAGTGAAAGCTGCTGGGTGTGCGCTGGTTTACCTTGGATGAACTCCCGGATGGCGCCTGCGCAGACGATGCTTGTAGAGCGTCGAGCCCTCCATTGCTTGCTTGATGTTTGTTGTTTCTTTGGATGTTCCAGGGGTGGGGCGTAGCGGCAGTGGTCTTCGCTTTCCGGGTGGTGGGACACTCAGTCACGGCAGCCTGCAACAGGGGCAGTTTGTTGTTAGCGACGTATTCACGCCGCTGCCGCTGCTGCCAAGTGAAAGCTGCTGGGGTGTGCGCTGGTTTATCTTGGATGAACTCCCGGATGGCGCCTGCGCAGACGATGCTTGTAGAGCGTCGAGCCCTCCATTGCTTGCTTGATGTTTGTTGTTTCTTTGGATGTTCCAGGGTGGCGTAGCGGCAGTGGTCTTCGCTTTCCGGGTGGTGGGACACTCAGTCACGGCAGCCTGCAACAGGGGCAGTTTCGTTGTTAGCGACGTATTCACGCCGCTGCCGCTGCTGCCAAGTGAAAGCTGCTGGGGTGTGCGCTGGTTTACCTTGGATGAACTCCCGGATGGCGCTGCGCAGACGATGGTTGTAGAGCGTCGAAGCCCTCCATTGCTTAATTGATGTTGGTTGTTTCTTGGATGTTCCAGGGTGGGCGTAGCGGCAGTGGTCTTCGCTTTCCGGGCTGGTGGGACACTCAGTCACGGCAGCCTGCAACAGGGGCAGTTTCGTTGTTAGCGACGTATTCACGGCCGCTGCCGCTGCTGCCAAGTGAAAGCTGCTGGGGTGTGCGCTGGTTTACCTTGGATGAACTCCCGGATGGCGCCTGCGCAGACGATGGTTGTAGAGCGTCGAGCCCTCCATTGCTTAATTGATGTTGGTTGTTTCTTTGGATGTTCCAGGGTGGGCGTAAGCGGCAGTGGTCTTCGCTTTCCGGGTGGTGGGACACTCAGTTCACGGCAGCCTGCAACAGGGGCAGTTTCGTTGTTAGCGACGTATTCACGCCGCTGCCGCCTGCTGCCAAGTGAAAGCTGCTGGGGTGTGCGCTGGTTTATCTTGGATGAACTCCCGGATGGCGCCTGCGCAGACGATGCTTGTAGAGCGTCGAGCCCTCCATTGCTTGCATTGATGTTGTTGTTTCTTTGGATGTTCCAGGGTGGGCGTAGCGGCAGTGGTCTTCGCTTTCCGGGGTGGTGGGACACTCAGTCACGGCAGCCTGCAACAGGGGCAGTTTCGTTGTTAGCGACGTATTCCACGCCGCTGCCGCTGCTGCCAAGTGAAAGCTGCTGGGTTGTGCGCTGGTTTATCCTTGGATGAACTCCCGGATGGCGCCTGCGCAGACGATGCTTGTAGAGCGTCGAGCCCTCCATTGCTTGCTTGATGTTTGGTTGTTTCTTTGGATGTTCCAGGGGTGGGCGTAGCGCAGTGGTCTTCGCTTTCCGGGTGGGGGGACACTCAGTCACGGCAGCCTGCAACAGGGGCAGTTTTCGTTGTTAGCGACGTATTCACGGCGCTGCCGCTGCTGCCAAGTGAAAGCTGCTGGGGTGTGCGCTGGTTTATCTTGGATGAACTCCCGGATGGCGCCTGCGCAGACGATGCTTGTAGAGCGTCGAGCCCTCCATTGCTTCCTTGATGTTGTTGTTTCTTTGGATGTTCCAGGGTGGGCGTAGCGGCAGTGGTCTTCGCTTTCCGGGTGGTGGGACACTCAGTCACGGCAGCCTGCAACAGGGGCAGTTTCGTTGTTAGCGACGTATTCACGGCCGCTGCCGCTGCTGCCAAGTGAAAGCTGCTGGGGTGTGCGCTGGTTTATCTTGGATGAACTCCCGGATGGCGCCTGCGCAGACGATGCTTGTAGAGCGTCGAGCCCTCCCTTGCTTGCTTGATGTTGGTTGTTTCTTTGGATGTTCCAGGATGGGCGTAGCGGCAGTGGTCTTCGCTTTCCGGGCGGTGGGACACTAGGTCACGGCAGCCTGCAACAGGGGCAGTTTCGTTGTTAGCGACGTGTTCACGCCGCTGCCGCTGCTGCCAAGGACGTCGAAATTTCAGTGAACCTCCGTCTAACTGAAGGCACAACCGTATTTCAGTGATGTGCGCTCAATCTTGGAGTACGCATGTGTTTTCCAGGATCCCTACACCAAAGAGGGGGTTGGGCGTACAGCGGCAGGCGTTAGCGGCAGTGGTCCTCGCTTTCCGGGCGGTTGGGACACTCAGTCACGGCAGGCCTGCAACAGGGCAGTTTTCGTTGTTAGCGACGTGTTCACGCCGCTGCCGCTGCTGCCAAGGATACGAAATTTCAGTGAACCTCCGTCTAACTGAAAAGAACAACCGTATTTCACTGATGTTCGCTCAATCTTGGAGTACGCATGTGTTTTCCGTGGATCCCTACACCAAGAGCTGGTTGGGCGTAGCGGCAAAGGCGTAGCGGCAGTGGTCTTCGCTTTCCGGGCGGTGGGGACATTCAGTCACGGCAGCCTGCAACAGGGGCAGTTTCGTTGTTAGCGACGTGTTCACGCCACTGCCGGCTGCTGCCAAGGAGACGAAATTTAAGTGAACTCCGTTTAACTGAAATGAACAACCGTATTTCACTGATGTGCGCTCAACCTTGGAGTACGCATGTGTTTTCGTGGATCCCTACACACAAAGAGCTGGTTGGGCGCAGCGGCAGGCGTAGCGGCAGTGGTCTTCGCTTTCCGGGCGGTGGGACACTCAGTCACGGCAGCCTGCAACATGGGCAGTTTCGTTGTTAGCGACGTGTTCACGCCACTGCCGCTGCTGCCAAGGAGACAAATTTCAGTGAACCTGATTCTAACTGACAAAAAAACAAACCGTATTTCACTGATGCTTGCGCGAAATCTTGGAGTACGCATGTGTTTCATGTGGATCCCTACACCAAAGAGTGGTTGATACGCTCGAAAACATACACAATATGTCAGTGCGAATCGTATTAGGTAATTGGCACGCTCAACTTAGCATGAGAGAAAGTAAAAGTAAACTGAAATGGCAGGACGTGAAAGATCACAGACGAAACCACAGGTTGAACTTTTTTCGTAATATCTATCATTCGAAACTGGAGTAGAAGGGGAGAAGTATGTCCTAGCGCCATTCTACATATCGCAAAGTGGGACCGCTGGCTTAAAGCAAATTATTAATTTTCCTTTAAAGGTGACGCCTTGCGGGATTCGTTTTAGTTTTACATCAATATGCAGTGTAATGTAATTATCTCCAGTATGATTCCATTAACTGTTTATATTGACGATTTTCAGCGCGCTTTGTAGAATTATTTTGTTTTGTCTCATATTTAATGCTTAGTGTTATGTATCTCCAATCGGTAATGCATGCAGGCATCAAATAAATAAATAAATAAAGAACAATGAAAATAAAATAAATAAAATAAATAATTAAATATAAATAAAAAATAAATAATAAATAAATAAAATAAACTTCCAGAGGCGCAAGTTTGCCTCCGGTGGGTTGAGAACCCTACGCATTCAACCTTGACCAATAAAATATTTATTGCCCTATTCGTTGCAGTATGCAACGTTTCCTGTATGCATGCTACCACTGCTATGTTATTGGTTTAAAACAAAGTATGTAACTCTAATTTTACGCCTTTCCTTCCGTGAACACAGAGGGATACAACTGCAGCCACCTGAAGCAGGGCGTGATTCGCAACGCGTCTAGAATTTTTTAACGTAGTATGACATTAGAAGAAAATTACGTTCTTTTGGACTATTAAGTGGTGTGGACGTAACTCATGAAAACAACATAAAATAGATTGCAAATGAAAAGAAGTGTACCTGTTCGCTCCTTCTTAGGATCAGCCCTGTGCGCAAGATCACCAGAAAAGTTGATCGAGTAGAAAATGTCTTTGCAAGAAAAATCGTCACAATTGCACATACTTTTTTGTGAAGGAGTTATATTAATGCTCCTGAGTGTTTTCTTGAGAAATAAAACGCTTCGTAAAGGCATTCACGCCGGTTTTATATACATCAAAATTGGTCAAGCAGCTGTTTAAAAAATAGTTTATGTAGTCATAGCATGAAGTGTTCCGGAATATTGCCCTAAAAAATTGGCTAAAAGCGGCGCAATTTATCTCTCTGGAATTCAACCCACTAAAGTATGCGCCCCCCGCCCCCCCCCCTCCTCTTTCCCCGTTTATACAGGTAAGCCGCCCCACAGAGATATCAGGACCTGGACAATACATCTATTCAAGCTCTACAAAGAACTGAACATTTTTTTGTGTTCGGCAGTAAAAGAGGCACAGCAATTAAAGGAACGACAATTTGTGAGCACTGTTTATTAAATGAATTTTGCTGTCAACTGAGGCTGGTAATTAAGCAGGCTGCGCTGAAAGCTTGACGGCTGGTGGTTGCGCGCCAGCTCACTTTGATGTGGCTGCATTGGACCCAAAATGCTGGGTTTGTGCTGCTGCACTGCGCGAATGAGTCATCTGCTTGCGCGACATGCAGTGACCGGCCTCAGTACAGTTAACGTACTGTGGCTGAACTCCAATGCCCGTAGCACGGCCGTATTCCGGTAGCTTTAGTCCGGCTGGAGACCGGCGAGCGCATCTTGGCTGTCCTCCGGCGGCCGTACTTCGGCCGTACACGGGTGGCTTTGGAATGGCCGGAGCCCTACGGCTGGAATCTGGCCGTATGACCGTAAGCCGGTCGACTGGCCGACGGACACTGGCCGTTGGACAGCCATGGAAGTACGGCCGTATACGGCCAAAAGGCCCACATTTGGACATGGGCCCGAACATGGCTGCCGGAAAACGGCCGGACAGAAAAATCACCGGCCAAAGTACACCGGCCTGTTTTAGGCCGAACAGTCCTGTGCTGCCTGGGTTATTGGTTTCCATACTGCCCGGAACGGTGGGTGGCCCAGCACGTGAGCACGCTATCTCGCTATGTACAGCCGGTAAAAGGCTTTTCTATAACACAGTGTTCGTACTCTCAGCCCTATCCTGCCCCGCCGGAGCGGGATTTCAATAAAATTACTGCGGAATTGGGAAGTCTTAGCCCTTCGCTGTTGCCTCCGACATGTTTGGAACGAGTATGTTTCGGCAGTTTCAGATGTAGCTGGTTGAAGTTGAAATCGCTGTTATAGACAAGCGTTTTACCGGCTGTACAGCTGGGTCAGTACAAACGGCCGAAGCGCACCATCATATTACTCTTGTTCTTCTCCGTCTGAATGCTCTTTTCTTCTTGAAGCGCATACCCATATGCGGGAGATTGCCATCTTCTTCCGCTGCCTTCTTTTCGGCGACTTTCCTCGGGCTGAAGAAATATATAGTCAGGGACGTCATCAAAGACTCTGACGGTCGTTCCTTGGGCGATTTCCCGACGCTGGATCGAACAATGGGTGAGCAACACCTCTGTAACACAACGAATCACGGTGACCAATCTCCGGGCGATAGCGATTCAATGCTCAAGTGGAAGCGGGCCACCAGCTTCCGCTATTCGGCGGCTACTAGAGAGATTATCATGCTTAACGCGAACAAGCACGCATAACGTTGGGGGCACGCTAGTGTTGCCGATGATGCGCAAAGGTACGTGTTGCTCGTGACTTTCCTTACAAACTGTCCTTACAAACGGACAAACTGTTAGCGAATGGTTATCACAGCATCGTGCTCCAGAAGTAAGTAGAAACCCGGGATCACGTCCTTACAACACTGCGGAAGCATTAGGAAGAAGGCGACGTAATCACCATCTCCGAGTCGAACTTCGGCGGTGCATTTACCCACAGGTGTGATCAGCTGGCATCCGGCCATTCGAATTTAAACCCGTTCTATGGCATCTTTACTTTCCCGAGTCGATCAACGAGCTAATTGCTCATTATTGAATAAATTCTTCCAGTGTCCAGAAGTGGCATTACCTCGTGTCTTCTGATGGCGACGGAAAGATCAGCTCTGGTGACCGCCTCGACGTTCTTGTTTTCCGCCATGACATCGTCAGGCGTCGATGGTACGGGGAGGTCTTCAGTGCTTCTGCCGCTTGCAATCTTGCCCCTTGGTGTTCCCCGTCTAGGTTCCCCGCCGCGGACTTAAATACTACCTCTATGGCAATCCTCCGTAATCGCGGCGATGGAGAGAAACATAGCGGGTCGTCGTCGAGCCTCCGTAATCTCCAGAATTCGGTGAAGCATAGCGGGCTGGGGATGGCGAATGTAACTGGCCAATGTGCTCGAAAGACTGTCACGTGGCGATGTACTCTACAATGTCTGCGGGCCTTGCGACAAAACGACGTCGAAGTGCAGTCGGTGCCAATCCTGCTAATCCGATCTCGCGATAGGGGTAGCGCCGATAAACATAACTTGGCTCGCCACATTGATAACACAAGGGCTGGTGGTCGTGGGTGCGCCACACGTCTGTATTGCGGATTTGTGGACAAGGCTGGAATTCCCTTTGTGGCTAGGGTCCAAGAGGTTACGGTCGGGAGTACGTCGAATGTAGCGCAGTCACTGCATTTTGCACGGTGGGTATTTGGCAGCGGAGAGCATTCGGGTAGTTCATTTGGGGCGTAGGCTGCTTTCGAGGTTGAGGAGCGATAATTGCCTGGCGAATTTCTTGGCGCACAACATCCGCAACTGAGACGACAGTTGGCTGCGATGGCACTATTCCACACTTTGCAACCCTTCACGGACAACCGAGCGAACGAGTTCGCGCGGGCTGTTATAGCCAAAGGAGGTGAACATTGATGCGGCGGATGGTCATGGAGCTGCATCGTTATTCGGCCATAGTAACGGCACCACTCCTGGCAGTCGCCTCCTTAAACGTTATTGTGCAGTACGTGGCGGGTTGGCAACATGGCGTCTGAAGAGTGGTTCTTTGATGTCTGGCAAGAGATACCGAAGCGTTTTCGGCTCCGACATATCTAGATCCCCTCGCCTGAACAGATGAGCCATGTTCTCGACGAACATCGCGACGCTTTCGCTTATCTTTGGGATGCATATTTCCGCTTGAAGTGCTCAGGCGTTGACACCACACGAGGCAAGAGCGACGCTTGTTTCCTCTGTGGACACCGAATGATTCGTCCACTGAAAAACTCATCGCATGTGCGGCCCCTTTTATGCCTGCTTGAAAACAGTCCTCCATCGTGACTAGAGGGCGGTATGCCGTTTGTCCCGCTGGCCCTGTTTGCTTTGGACTGAGCCAGCTGAGCGTGTGGTACAAATATGATCCCGAAGATATTGCCCTGCCTAGAGCGCCTAGAGAGCGTGGGAAAGTTAGTGCTCGCAGCAGACGCAATAAGGACTCCAAAGCGCGAGGTCAACCAGACTCACCTCCGTCGTAGAGCCCAAATATAGAAGGAGCTTTATCATGGTTTAGCTATAATTACGATCGGACGACATCGCCTACAGTGCACGACCCGATGACGACCCAACTGACCGGCAACGATCAACCTTCGCTTAAACGTGTGTGCCACTGGCGGGAGCTGCAATGCGGTTGGTGAGTACGGAATTTCTACATCTATTAAATGGTTTTCTCTGCCATCTTTCGTATTCACTTATCGCTCTGCAACCCCAAGGGGTACCCGTTTATGTGCAACGGCGTGCACAATAGCAAGGCCATCAAAACGGTGTCAGCTGTTCATCTTTCGGGCGTGGCATCTCTCTTATCCTAGACCCCTTTGCCGGGAAAGTGGAGAGGCATATAATATTGTGCTTGTCTGGCTCCATCTGTAGAGAGTCCATAATGCTTAACGCTGTAAAAGCGTGGTAGTGCGAGCATGCTGCTAAAAGCTGTGTCAGCCGCCGCTGCAGCGCCAATCAGCATGCTGGCGCTTAGCAGCCTCATTCTCTCATTGCATGGCCGCGGCTCGGTGAAGAGTTTTGTGACGATAGCGAAACAGCTTGCTGCCATTGGTACATCGGCTAAATGAGCACACTGGGTGTCTTTGCAACTGCAAGATAACGGGCGCCGCCGCTGAGTTTGTCTCGAACGACGCAAAAGCGAAAGCAGTGACTGCTTTCTCGGACCTTAACGGAGATTTTTTGGATAGGTTCGATGCAGAAACACTGACCGTGCGCACGCGAAGATTTATGAGTTCGACGCGTAGGTGCCGAGCGAAGATATAAAATCTTTTGCAACGAGGAATAAAATGCTGGTTATGACCACATTGTCGGATGAGTCTGGCAGCACTGCTGAGAGGAAGGAGATCATGCACGAGTCGCTGCGCGAGCTGATAAAATTGCTATTAGGGCAGGTGTTGAGGGACTCTGTGAGGAGCGTTCGCATGCCGAGAAATTCCAGGATTTTGTCTCTGCCGGTAATTGTGTTGTTCAGCAACATTCAAAAGAGTCGCTATGCAGCGGTTTCTCGGGTATTTGTCTTCTGTATGAGCGCCAGAGGAAGTCTGGCAGTGATGCCAAGAAAATAAAGCGAAAGATTGAAAATAAAGAATTTGTAGGTTCGGTGGGAGAAACCAAAAACGCAGTGTCATCAACGCACGTTATGGCGACTGCGTTCTCGAGCATGCTACGTCTGCCGTAGCACAAGCCACCTTTCCATGGAGTGTAATGAGCGAGCTAGTAGCACGAAGCCGACATATCCAAAAACTACTACGCCTCCCCTTTCAACCTCGTGGGAAGCGAACGACAGTGAAAAAAGCATAAGGGAAAGGCGGAAAGATATTTGGCTCAGCCCTGCTTAAAAGCTAGCCAGAACGCGGGTGGCGTTGCTATTGTACGTTGTTCAGGGGAAGCCAGTACAGTGATTGAGTGAAACATGTTTGGATGCAAATTGGCCATGCTAGTCGACACAGGCTTACGCATTGCTCTCGCTTATGAGGGAGCCATGACGAAGGTCTGAGAAAACGTTTTGGACCTGTCGCGCCTGATACCAGCGAAGAACACATACGTTCTGTCGGAATTACTGGCGACAACCTCGGTAATAAGTGTTGTGTCAGACTTCAGTTTGACTTGGGTGGACACATTTTTTATAACCCGTGTTTTCTCATTGCTGATGAACCCACGGTTCCGGAAGATGGCATTATTGGTCAGGACGTTTTTTCTGCCTATGGGAATAATAATCTGGCCACGGAGAGCAAGTCGCCGCTCCCGAAGTTTGAGATTCAAATTAGGATTTGTAAAACGCAAACCCCGCCAATTGTCCAGCAAGAACTGAACTCTTTACTATGTCCGACATTTGATGGGATTTGGGTCCGGTTAACAGCTATGTGCACCGTGCCTACCTTGCCAGAGGTTATTTACTGTGGAAAGGTGTTTAAACCCGTGCCTCACCGTCGGGTGGGAGTAGTAGAGGCAGGCAATGTCAGCGTGCATGGTAACACAGGGGCCTCAATGCTGGTTAAAGTGTGCGAACGAAATATGGTTCTGTGTGTTGTGAGATTTTTCTTTAAGGAGGAAATCGGCCTGCCTCGACACAGGAACGCTGGAATATTTTGGGCAACCCAGGAGAACATTGAAGCAGAGAATATCCGGACATTCTCAAACGGTTCAGCCAACAACTTTGTCGACGACGAGATTTATGCTCTGTTTTATATTCCCCATGATCCAGACGGTGAGCTTGATAGACTAAAGATCATGGCACGTGCGCACGCGAGTGTGTTCGAACGGAGGAACTTAGATCTTGGGCGCTGTGGAGAAATCATGCAGCCTATCTGCACACACGGCGCAGCTCCAGTGTACCAGCGAGCGTGCTGAATCTCCTACTCCCAGCATGATGAGATGAAAATGTGTGACAAGCTGAAAACAGGCATAGTTCAGCACTCAGTGTCTCCTTGGGGTCCTCCTGCTGTACTGGTAGAGAAAGCCGAAGGGTAGTTTCGTTTATTGGTAGGTTACAGGAACCTAAATAGCGTCACCAGAATTGATCCATACTCTTTGCCAGACATGCAGGACACACTGTCTCAACTAGGGGCACCTAAATACTTCTCTGTGTTCAAATTGGCGTCAGAATATTGGCAGATCGAGAGGATCTTGGCGAAATGACCGCCTTTACACACCCAATGGGCACAACCAACGCACTTGCATTCCCGTGGTTTGGTAATAGTCCTGTGGTTCGGCAGCGCACCGCTAAAGTTGCCCTCGAAGGACTCATTTATATGGATCACATCATCGTGCTTAACTCTACGCTATAAAAACACAAGGCCGACATTGAAGCAGTTCTGAGGCGACGCGGTGGGGCTGGCAAAAAACTGAAGGCGAACAGGTGTCTCTTTTTGAAACCCCGTCTAACATAATTGGTTCACCTGGTCTCATCCGAAGGTGTACGGCCTAAGAGAAAGTACAGGCGATCAGCGCATTCTCCCCGCCATCTACAATCGCGCAGGTGCGAGAATATCTAGGCTTGGTAGGATAATCTCGGTGCCATATTCCTAATTTAGGAAAATTGCGAAGCCCCTTACCTTGCTCACCGCAAAGAACGCCAGGTTTGTGTACACATCATAAGCAGAATATGCTTTTGGGGAGCTTAAACTTAGCCTGCTTAAAGCTGCACTTTTAAGGTATCCCAATTTTGATGAACCCTGTACCTTCCCGGCTGATGCTCCCAGTTTGCTGTGCGTGCCTTACTTTCGCAAAAGCATTCAGATAGTGAGCACCCAGTTCCATTGGGTAGCCGCCAGCTCAATAAAGCCGAGAAAACTTTACTGCAACCGAAAAAAATGTCCCGCGGTTGTTAGAGCGGTGGGTTGTTTTCACGGTGAGAAAGGAGCACTGCTTTTTTAACGCAGAAAATAGCGGTGGCGCTGTAGTCAACAACCACAGAAAGCAGCGGCTCTCCGCGGCACGGCCGCGCGCACGGCCGTATTGTCGGCGGCCAGGAAACGCTGCTGCTGTACACCTGGAGCGCATGAAGCTTGTTCTTAGGGACGTCCGACGGCTTAAATATACTGTAGGTGTTGTGGGTGGTGGGCAGCAAAATGAGAAATAAAAGCTGCGGTACATTTTACGTTAATTTTGCGCTTTACGATCGAGAACGAAAAATTACGGTTTTTCTGTTGTTGCAGTATTTGTGGCGAATTGTATATTAAGTTTCGCAACGAAATGTGCGCCATTACAACTTTCCCACTAAAATATTTTCCGTGAAATTGCCTAATATGAACGAGTTCATGATTGATTTATGATCCTGTCTTTAATATGCTGCTAGTGGGATAAATTTGTTTAAACGATAGAAATGAAAAAAATTGAGCCCTGGAATGATGGATTTTAAAAATTTTTAAATTGTGTAATTTACGTGAGCTGTTATTATAGCTGTGAGCAGTGGTCCACTTGTGATTATTAAAGATCAGCGTGGTCTTAATGCATGCTGTCGCATGACCTGCAGGAAATAAAACACGCAAGCGAAAAATGTGTAATATAAAAACGGCTATCTTAGCTGTTACCGCAGTTTGTCCCAAAAACCTTGTTTAATTGCCACTATTCCCCCAACATTCTATTTTTCGTACTATCTTTAACCTGGTTCATTGATTGATTGATGATTGTGATTGATTGATTGATTTATTGATTGTGATTGTGTGATGGTGTGGTTTACCGCGCCGACGCTAGACAGGCGATGAGCCGCGCAGTAGTGCAGGGCTTCAGCTTGGTTTTTTTCGACCACCTGGAAATATTTAACTTGCGGCGAAATCTCGAGCACAAGGGGGTTCCGCTTTTCTCCTCTATCAGAAAAGCGGCCGCCGCAGCCGGGAGTCGAAGCCGCGTCCCTGAGCTCAACAGCGTAACTTAGCCAAGAAAGGAGTCGAATCAAGGGAACCCAAATTTTATTAACAAGCATACTGACAACACCTACACACACATAAAACCAGAGCAAGACATAGATTAGATCATCACAAATACATTGATCGTGACAAAAAATATAACGCGGGAGACCATACCCAGTCCACCATAAAAGAAAGTTCAAAGTTCAAACAAATGGAACTGGGAATATATACACATTTTTGTTGCATTTTCGATGACAACGAAAATGAAATGTTACACTGAAAATCACACACTAAGTATATTCAACAAAGAAAAGTACAAGAACGCTAGCATAGAGATTTACATGGGATAGAAAAACGCTTCCTACATTTTTGGGCAACGCATTTTCAGAACTACGTATGTAATCACAGGACTTGTTTAGACTTTTATATAGAAATGCATCCGTGTGACGACGTAAAACCCAACCAGGTTTGCAGTCAATGTATCACTGTGCTCGCCGCAACCAATGCTGGGGAAGGGAAAAAATTTCCCGATACCGACCGCCAAAGTTTAACTCGGTTTTGGAATCTCAAAATATCTGCCAAACTTAAACGTTTTTTCTCCGTGCATATTTACCTCCAATAGGCGGTACGCATTTGCCACCATATTTCTAGAAACGATTTTTTCCCAGGACCACATCTTAAAATCTTGACTTGGCAAGACGCAAGTCAAGATTTAGAAGTCAAGATTTACGCGAAGTACGCGAAATTTACGCGAAGTACGCGCTGTGGAAAGGCCGGTCTCCCTGATACCGGAATGCTGTTTGTCGCTTACATCGTTTTGAGATAGCTACTTGTCGCCAACGCAGCTGATCATGCGGACGACGAGGAGCTTCCAGAAGCGCCTACAACGGCAGGAAGAAACACCAAACATTAAAAGATAGAAAGTAGCGGTGGCAACCAACAACCGATGTGATGCGTTAAGCAGCTTGAGAACGCTTAGTTTCCTGATGCAGATGAGAGCATCGCTTTGTTCTTTCTTTTGCAATATTAAAAAGTGTTTTCCCCTCGAAATATTTCCCTTTATTAAGAACGAACACTTGCAGTGGAGCTAAGTAGCACCAGCTGATATTTTAGTCAACTGGTCACAATTTTTCGCATTCCACATATCTTAATATTTTCAGCTAATTTTAACACTTTGAGTAACAGGAGCTGTATATCAAGAGCGTTTTCAGAATACGCATCATGAAATGTGAAAGTATTATATTGGGAGAATGTTGTGGATAACTTGATGTTGGGTTTTACTAGGTTAAAATTTTCACAAGCGGAGTCACAACATTCGGCGTTTACTTTCAAAATCAGCTGCTCAAAGGCGTGGATTTCTTTTCCTGCCATGACGGCCGCTTTTCTGGTTGAAAAGAAAAGCGGCAAACGACCGTGTGTGCGAGATTTCGACGGAGGGTAGAGATTCCCAGGTGGTCAAAATAATCCTTAACCCTCTACAACAGCACCTTTCATCGCCTGTGTAGCGTCAGCGCGTTAAACCTCACAATCAATCAATAATTCATATGCGGAGGCGCCAAACACCGCAGCGAGCAGCGCAACTCTTGCTGCGCAGGCTAGGAGCTGCTGCCGGGAAGCGGTGGCTGTTCAGTTATTGTGGACAGCAGCGCCGTCGCTATACTGGTTTTTTTTTTTCTGTGCGAAAGTCGACCCGGCGAACAATGGGAGAGGCCGCCGCTCCGGTCACTCTAAACTTCTAGTACACTGTAAAACAAGCAATGTCGACGGGGGGGGGGGGCATCGGTAACAGTGACAGTGCACTGAGACCGAGACTATAGGCTAAGTTGGTGCCGTTACTTCTTCCGGTGTTCCAATCGTTCAAGGTTGTCGCTCAAGGTGCTACGCCACACCTGATGCCATCATTGTTGTCACGGTAAATTATCCTTGTTGCGCCTTCGGAGACCGCCCAGCTGAGCCCACGCTGCGTTACCAGCGACAGCACCATTCCGCACATCAGCTTCTTCCAGCAATGCTATAGAGCACTCCCACTCTCGATGGGGTGCCATTCGAAGCAGGGACAGCAAAGTGAGCACACATTTGAGACAATCCCTGTTCACCTTGCTACTTGCGCCTTCGGATAATGCGTACCTCTACCTACGGCTGCGTTGTCACAGAAAACCCTATAGGATGCCACCAACATAGTCGAAGAACGTTGAAAAGAACCTGTACTGTCGATGTGGTGTTCTTGGCCGCAGGGACAGTGCACTACACATATGAGAGATTACCATCTAATTAACTGCATTTATCCCCGCACGGGGCACCTTGAGTATTTATGGTGACAGTGAGCACGACACCGCGGACCCCGAGCTCCCATACATAAGCTGTTTCAACCGTGGCGAGGTGTTGATAGGTAATTTGAGAAACCGCAAACGGTGGCCGCCGGAATCCTGGTCAAGCTCCGGCCGATGGGTCCCTGCCTGTCTACCAGGCAGAGAGCTCCGGGACCTCTTTGACTACCCACGGTAACGTCAAAGGGGAAAGTACAGCTGTTCTTTGCTTACACGATGGTGCATGGTATTTGCAAACACCCCTTTCCAAACTGATGGGGCCCCAAAAAAGGTCAACACCGAAGCAACTAAGTTACGGTCCAACCGCCAAATATTTTGTGCACCACAGAATTTTTCCAAATTCCTCGTTATTCACTCTCTTGATGTGTACAATGCACTTGAAAGCAAGTCCGTGTTCAAAGTTGCACGATCCCATGAATGTGTTAGTGGTAGCAAATAAAGGGCGAAGAAACGGTCATCAGGTGATGTACTTGTCGAAGTGTACACCAAGAACCAGTCAGACAAGCTTTAAATCAGCCTGACCGGTGTAACCTAAAAGTAGCTGTTCCAGCGCACCGCATTCTGAACTCTTGGCAGGGGTAATCTCTGAAATAGAACTCTTGAATAAAAGAAAGCAAGATCTTCTTGAAGGCCTGCGTGATTAAGGTGTAACAGCTGTAAAATGAATTACTATGAGACGGCATGACAAAGAAATAAAAAAAACATGTTGTACTAACCTTCGATGGAAGCTCTCTTCCTCAGACCATCAATGCTGCTTTCATTCGCTATCAGGTTCGCCCTTACATTCCAAACCCTCGCAGATGCTACAAGTGTCAGCGATTATGGGCATGGCCAACCACATGCAGAGGTAGGCTGACATGCGGAAAATGGGCTCAGCATGACCACCCAATCGAAAATCGTCGCAGCAACACATTGAAAAGCTCAAACTGCGGAAATCGCAACGCAGCCTATTCCAGGTCTTGTGACGTCTTCAAAAACTAAAAGTAAAAGTAATACATACACTTGAAAGTCCCTTTTGCCGAAGCGCACAAAAGGCACGCTATGTTCTCGTCTAGAGCATATGCCGACGCAGCTCGCCGGGGGACGATCGGCGTCTTGTCTCGGCAGTGACCCAGTACTGCAGTGCCGACATGGTCCTGCTCTCGCCCCGCTCTGGGTTGCCCCAAGCACCCACACACACTGCTCCGCCGGTTGGGGAACCACCGGTGGTAGTGGCGTCCACCACCACTGCCGTGAGAGAGTCTGCACTCCGCAGTCCTGTTCTGCTGGCCCCTGAATGCCTGATGGGCAAGGATGTGGGAGTCGCTGGCTCTTCTTCTGCGAACGCTGCCCTGCTGCAGCCTTCTGTGGCCCGCACATCCAGCACTCCTAGAGGTGCACGGGGGAAAGAGCCTGACCCTTCAGCTACGTCTTTTTCATCAGATGAAGAGATAGAGGTGACGCAGGGTCCTCGCCAGCTTCACAAATATACACAAAAATGACGCCATTCGCTTACGCGCTAGAAAACGCCAGCTGGAACAGTCCAACCACCCAAACCCAAAATGATACTCCAGAACCACAACACACTAAGCTTCTTCTAGTAAATAAAATATCAAAAAAGCCTAATTCACTGGAATTGTAGGGGCCTAATCAAAAATATTGAGGACCTATATAAAAGTCTTACACAGTAAAAGCCAAGCCTATTATGCCTTCAAGAAAGACATTTGAATAGTCGACACTCTAACTTTCCTAAGCAATACGATATCTTTCGAAAAGACAGAGCGGCTGCACTCATTCATCAGGTGGTGTAGCTTTAGCTGTTAAAAGTCGGTGGTCAGCCAAAAACTAAACCTACAAACTAATGTAGAAGCTGTAGCGATGAGGGCCATTATTTTGGTAGGCTAACAATTATATGCTCAACATACATTGTGCCCGACTATCACCTAACAACAACGGAGTTTGAAAGTTTATTAGATCAATTTCAAGCCCCATTTTTATTGGTAGGGGACTCGAATGCTCCCCACCCGCTCTGGGGTTCAGCGCAGGCAGACCCTCGAGGGTTACTTCTAGAACAATTCTTGTTGTCCTGTGGCACTTGTCTGTTCAAGAAAAAAGCAGCTTTTTTCAGCGCAACACCCAATGCATTTTCTTCTATTGACCAGCGCTGGGGTCTGCCACTCTATTTCCTCTAGTTGAATGAAGCGTCGCTCCAAATCCATAATACAGTGATCACTTTCCTGTCACACTGAAATTAGCTCACAACCCTCCAATTTCAACCATCCGAACAAGGTTCATAGAAGAGGAAGCAAACTGGAAGACGTTCAAAGAATTATCTGAGCCTTCCTACACATCCATACAGCATCTAGACATTGACCGAGCCAAAGACTATAATACTGTGCATATCATCGATGCCGCACATTCCTCATTCCTCGCGCTTCAAAAAAACACAAAAAAACAGGCCCAGACCATGGTGGAACTAGGAGTGTATGACTGCGCGAAAAGAACATATAAATCTTGGGGAACCTTCAGAAGATACAAAACAGTTGAAAACCTCATTGCATTCACACGAGCAAAAGCCAAAAGGAGACGAATTGACGTGCTGCGAAAACAAAGAGCTGGAGAAGTTTCCTGACCTCTTTAAATTCATTCACTGATACACACAGGTATGGAAACAAATAAGAGCACTTTCGGGTCAGAACAGGAACACTCTCCCCCTTATTAGCACAAAGGTGGAGTGGACATAGAGGATCATCCCTGACCTCTTTAAATTATTTCACTGATACA